>RJVU01064619.1:1796313-1860953 GCA_003731715.1 Anabarilius grahami
AGTATTAAACCTCTGTTAAAGTTGTGTTGCACATTTCTTATTTGTCAAAAAAAAAGAAATGAAAATTAGAAGTGCTGTGATTCTTTTGCATGCTCCATGTCTATCTATAGACAGCCTGGAATTTTACTGAACCAAAAGGGAAAATTTGTCACAGTAACAGTCATATAATATAAACAATATAATATACTTACAAGAAAAAAAATAGTGGTCACACTTCATATTAGGTGTCTCTAACTACTATGTACTTGTATACTGTATATATATATATTTTTTTTAAATTGTCACGTCAGAGGATGGTGATGAAGGAAGGAGATGGATATAATTCCAACAAACCAAAAACAAAGAAGGTAATATAAATATAAACTCAAAACTCAGGAGTACAGCTTACTAGCTAAATAACAGAGACAACATAAGACACTAAACTGCAAATTGAGGAGGGTTTAGATACAAAGAATAATGAGGGGTAACAAGGCACAGGTGGGGACTCATCATTCAACTAATGAATCACTATGACAACAAATGAAAAGCAGGAACATAGGGAACAAAGGCAACAGTCTACAGGAACTAAAACGAAACCAAAACAAAACATACAAGTGACAACAATGTACTTATTGTGTTCATGTTGTATTGTGAAACACTTTTGCTGCCATTGAGGTGGGATACGGGTAAGGCTAGGGACAGGTTTGGTGGTATGGGTAGGTTTAAGGGTGGGTTAAGGTGTAAGGGAAGGTCAACAGTGTAATTATAGATGAAATTACAGAAATTAATGACAGCTGTAATTAAATGCTGGTATTTTTTTAAATGCAAGTACAATGTAAAAACATGTATGTACACAAGTGCACTATATCAAATTCAAATGTTAGTACTAGTAGTTAAAGACACTTAACAAAGTGGGACCAAATTTGTTATAAAAACAGTGTGCAAACTGTGTGCAATTATACATGAGACAATTTTGCTTTAGTAGCTACCTAGTTTGGCTGAGAAATACAAAACTAGCAGTGATGTAAAAACTCATTAGAACAAATGTATCAAAAGTTTGTTTGCACTTAAACAGAAATCCAAGCAATTATGGCACACTAAATGATTTATAAATATTTCATTCATTTAACATCATTTCATTTATTAAACGTTATTGCATTTATTAAATACATTCATGAGTCATTGACGAATAAGGTTTTTAAAAGTGTAAAAAACAAAGGATATATAATTAATTTTGAAGTTTTATTAAGTGTTAACAATGAGATTATGTGGTTTTTATAATCAATTAACTGTCACAGTCTCTGTCTGTCCTGGTTTCCAAAGACTCCATCTCCCATCATCCTCCTTGGCCCTCACCTGCACTCACTCCACCATCAGCTGAACACACACACCTGTTCCCCGTCAGCACCTCATCACACAGGACTATTTAAGCACACCACTCACCTCCCTCGTCCTGTCTCGTTTGTATGAAGTACTCTCTTTGATGATCTCCAAGACTTCAATGTTACTTATGTTACGATATCATCTGTGTGTGAGTTCACCTACTGTCTCCGTGTGTCCATCCAGCCTACCAACCGTCAGCCATCCACGAACCTGTAGGACAAAGGACAGTATCAGTGTTCAGTTATCACATCACAAAGACTCTATCTGCCATTCACTCACCTGCATTCCTGTGTTTAACTTGCTGTTCGTCAATAAACTACCATCTGCTTTCATACCTGTTGTCTCCTACCCTTCTGTCCATAACATTAACAATGCTTTTGTCACTTTTTACAAGATGGACAAAATTTGTCACCAAAAAAGTTATTCGGTTTAACCAAAATTTTGGTTTTACCAAATTACACTTTTGGTTATACCGAATGACGATATTTTAAAACAATGCTAACAGGCTGATATCTAGCTTTTTTTTTTTTATTATAACATTTTCCATGTTTTATAGCGGTTGTACCGAATGACCTGATGTTTCGGGGCATATGTATGAGCAAGTGAAAACATAAATTTTTCAAATAGTTAAGAGAGATAGTTACTTTGCTTCAGGACCATGTGGTCATTTTGCTGGTGTCTGAATGATGTAAAAACATGTCACGTGATACTGACCGCATGACTTGATCCAAAATGGTCCCTTTACATTGGTTACTCCAAATGACGTGAATGAAATTCATTTTTCCGGACATTCTTTCTCATAACAAAGAAATGACTTCTCACAATTTTAATACCTTTTTTTTTTTTATATATAAATCATGCCAGAAAACAAAAACAAAAAATTATATATATACACTTATTACATAAGATGTTTTAATCACAAATGAAATGGCTGTATTGGCCTTTGGACGGTTAAACCGAATGACCTTTTGCCACTTCAAAATCTTTAAAATACCTTTACATGTAGCAAAACCTTTACATGGATTCAATAAAAGAGATCTAGATGTACTTCCTTACATACTTTGGATGTCATATCTTTGTTTATTATTAAGGCCTTTGAAAAAAAAAAGACCCATCACGTCATTGACCCACATAAAAACGGGAGTTGTTAGCTATTTCCCCTGATCACGCTGACATAACAAAACACCAAAAACAGAATGAATCAACGTATTCATTCACCAAATATCACTGTAAAGATCATGCAGACGTGAGATCTGCCACCACCTAGAAACAACTGAAGCGCATCCTGCTCAGCAAGACTGGTTTCATTGAGTAACAGTCATGCTAAAGTTTACCAGTAATGTCGATGATCAGCTTCAGCAAGCTGACCTTTGTGTAGCGAACACTGTTTGCACTGACTGAATTTGAAGTTGTTAAAAAGCATCTCAGGATATCATGGATGCCACCCTATAAATTTGATTTGATTGAAACAAACCCCTCACGTTTATGTGTCTAAAGTCACCAGAATATTAACGAGACTTAGCAACCACGTATCAACACCTTAGCAATCATACACAACACATTAGCGTCATGCACTCTAAAAACAAATGTCTTGGCTCAACAACAACAACAAATATGGAACAGTTTGCATCGGTTTTGAGTTATGACAACTTCTAATGAAATTATGTTCAACCAACAAACTACACTGAGTTAGAGGAACTTAATTTGTAGCATAAGTTAATTAGGCCTATTTAAAAAATGCACTTGTTCCAACAAATTTCAACATAATTGAGTGGTGGCCCTGGAACCAATGAATCTTATCTAACCACAAAAACCACATCTTTCCCTTTACTAAACAAACCCATAAAATACCACTAATTTGAAGATTTAAGGCCCACTCACACCAAGAACGATAACTATAAAGATAACTACAGTATAACAATAAATATTTTAGCGTCCAACACCAACGCACAACATCGTTCTGTTTATTTTAAGTGCATGTATACTTATGCTTTTTTAAGTGGGATGGAATCTGATTGGCTTCAGCTGGAGAAAACAGTTCTGAAAGTGTTTCAAACGATTTCTCTGTTTCTCTGTGCTGTTATTATTATAGTTGTGGTGTGAATTCTTTTATATTTTGAACAATTTTTAGAAATATGTCTTTATCATATTGTTATAGTTATCGTCCTTGGTGTGAATTGGGCCTCCTTATCTGGAATCATGGGAACTAGAAATCCACTGCCCAATTTTTTAAGTTATCAAGACCATTTTAGCAAAGATAAAGTTACCACAATTTAAAAACAAAAACAAAAAACAACTTGCACTATTTTTACACACTATTAAGTTGATGTAGTGATTACAATTATTATCAAAGTTTTGCACAGGTTTTGCAAGTGCCTATCTAAAAATCTAGTTAGATAAATACATATGAAATATATTTTCTGACATCGTGTTGTTAATAATAGTACTTGCTTGAAAGAACAAAAAATAGACAAGAGGACGGGGTCTCTGAGTTATTAGAGTACACGGGGAAGATGCTTGGGACGTGCTATTTAGGGTACAGTCACTTTTTTACCAAAAATCCCGTGACACTTGGGTTAACTTTTTCCATTGCTGCCATGTCAGTAGCTATGAAAGCTTGGGAATTTTTTTGGGAGCGCCACAAAAACTTTGCAGTGTTTGACGTCAAAGTGCTTGTTGTTCAAGTGAGCAGCACGTGGAAACTCAATACATGCGGGTCACTGGAGGCTTTTCTTAGGGCCCTGAGCTCCAGAGGAGGAAGTGATCAAGCTTCTACAGTTCATGGTGAAAACAAGTCTGATCACTTTCCCTTTACAGTTAAGGCCGACTTTCCTGATAACAGGATTGTTTATCATGCACATATCAAGATGAGGGCCATGTTGAATATCTGATTATGGTTACACAGAATTAAGGGTAATAAAACAATGAGTTTGTTGACAGAGACGGAGACAATTCCTGAGAATGAGGACAAGTATATGCCACCTGATTTTATATATATATTTATATGCGTGTGCATCTCTTACCTGGGGAAAAAATGGCACCAGGATGCACTATGGGAAGAAGGCACGCCGGCGGAGGCAGTGTGATGTGCCCTGCCACGAAGCAAAAATGGTTCAGGAATGGTTTGAGGAGCACAACAACGAGTTTGAGGTGTTGACTTGGCCTCCAAATTCCCCAGATCTCAATCCAATCGAGCATCTGTGGGATGTGCTGAACAAACAAGTCCGATCCATGGGGGGCCCCATGAAATCTTGAAATTACACAATTTTGGCCTAAAAGAACAATACAGAGCTCAAATGTGATGCAAATAAAACAAAAACTTCTTTCACATTCTGCAGAAATTATCTCACATCTTTTTTTTTATCTACATGTATGCAAGTAGGTGTAGCTTACAAAGGAAGTTTATGAAATCATTCTAGAAAATCAGTCTCTTTGGAAGGTAATCTGTTAATCTAATCTTCACTCTCACCCAGCACCACAAACAAAACGTCAAACATTCTGCACAACACAAATAGAGAATTATAGCTTACACGTTTAGTATGTGCTACACTGCTGAACAAACATCCATAATACAATTTTATTATGTTCCCTCAGGACCCTCACTGACAATTTTATCTATTAATAAAAAGTTTCTTTCTTTTCTTTCTTTTGTTTAATGCATTCCTTAGTTTAATAAACCTTTTTCAGTATTATACGGCATATAAATATTCAGTGTTGGGTAGTAACTGAATAGCCTAGGCTATATCTTATCTGGATTATGTACAGTGGCCCAGTAGTGCACAACACAACAAAATTAAAAAAGCAAACATAAGTTCACAACACAACGAAATCGAGCCACAACACAACGGAATAAAGCCACAACACAACGAAAATGCTCCCGACAACTAGGGGACTCTCAGAGCTCGGTAAAGTTTTCCTTGCCAGTGTTCTATAGAGTCGACAGTGATATCAATACCGCGATTAGTTTCAACAGTATGTAAACATTGTATGTCGGTATGAAATATTAATTCAAAATCACCTACATGCACAATAGCTTCATATTGATACCTGTGAATGATTTGACGCGCTACCACGGCGCATGATGAAGGGAACGTCTGCCAATTCCACCATGTGGTTAAAACGTATAATTTGTATTCATTAAAATTACTTTCAACATTTAAAAACAGACATGTTCAAATTCCAAAGCTTGTCAGTCTTACCAACAGGAACTAACAAGCTTTGGAATTTGAACATGTTATCAAAATCTCGAAAAAATAGGCTGCATTCTCTGCTCTCAAACGCTAGGGGCGTGTCCGCTGTCGGCACTGAAACCACACCCACTCGCGAGAGCTGCAGCCTCAACTAATGGTGCGTTCACACCGGACACGAATGAAGCGGTAAGCGCGAGAGATTTACATGTTAAGTCAATGCAAAGACGCGAATTGACATCCTGCGGCGCGATT
Source organism: Anabarilius grahami (assembly GCA_003731715.1). Classification (NCBI taxonomy): domain Eukaryota; kingdom Metazoa; phylum Chordata; class Actinopteri; order Cypriniformes; family Xenocyprididae; genus Anabarilius; species Anabarilius grahami. Next base: position 1,802,118 of record RJVU01064619.1, read on the forward strand.
CGCGCGAATGACGCGGCGCGAATTGAGATTTGAGATAAATATAGATTTATTCGCGCAAGTCGCGTCCGGTGTGAACACAGCATAAGGGGGCTGGAGCCCCGAATGTTTTCCCAAAAGCCCCGAATCTTTCAGGTTTGAGGTTTCTTAACAGTCCTCTCAAAATATAATTTTTCTAAATATATCTCTCTATTAAAATATGTTAAACCGCTTTTCCACAGTATTCATCATAGGTATCCATACACCGGCAGCGCTTTCTCTCTCCTCTCTCCGACAGCGCGTTCACGCACACCGCAGTTAAACACAGACACGCCCCCTGTCACTCACTCAGAGCAGCGGCAGGCCTCGAGACTCTTTTTCGGTCCGGTGGAAGGGTTTTTGTTATATAACAACTGATATGACAACTTTATCACATTTATCAGCTAAACATTTATTCAGTGTTTCCCATTAATGACCCTCTACTGCCGCCACCGTTTTATAATGAACTGAAAATTTAAAACATACTACGTTTGCCAACGCACTAAAATCGAAACCGTGATATGGCTTTGTGCCTTTATAAAACAGCAAAAGACAGCGATTAAGTATATATACAGTCTGTCTGTAATGCGTTTTTTAAATAGAAGTGCGCACATTTGCGCACGCGATCAGCTGGTGATCAAAATAACAGCGCAAGGATTTATCTTTTATAAAGAAATGAGTACAAAAGTATTGTTAAAAAGGCCAATTCACACCGCCCCGACAACAGCCAACAAACTCGTCTGTTGGATCGGTGTGATACCCCTGTTGGCGTCTGTTGGTGTTGGCTGTTGTCAGGGCGGTGTGAATTGGCCTTAAAAATAATCATGTTAGAGGGTTGCAAATTTTAGTAGAGTTACTGTGGACTACCTACTAATTAAAAACATAAGCACACACGCCAACTTACACTCATTGGTGGGCACGTACTGCCGACTGTTGTCGAGTCGACAAATGACGGCGCCACGAGACGGGAGAGACTCTGTCCGGCTCCATATCATCGGTTGTCGGTGGGACGGTAAGAAGGCCGAGGCGGGAGGGGGGACGAGGTCTGTTCAGTCACATTCACATTCACCAAAAACAGCGTTATCTGTGAATCCCAGCTGTCTGATGAAAGTTTGTAAACTTATCCGGTGTAGAACGATATCACTTTAGAGACAAAATTAATCCATATATAACAGCCATGTAATATGCATTTAAATGTGCAAAGGGCTGTATAACTGTAATGACACTCGAGATTGAGCGACTGAGCCGCTGTAGCGTTAGGGGTGGCGCCATGCTCGGTGCGTCATCGACAGTTATATAGTGTTAGGGGCGGCGCCATGCTCCGTGCGTCATCGACAGTTATATAGTGTTAGGGGCGGCGCCATGCTCGGTGCGTCATCGACAGTTATATAGTGTTAGGGGCGGCGCCATGCTCGGTGCGTCATCGACAGTTATATAGTGTTAGGGGCGGCGCCATGCTCGGTGCGTCATCGACAGTTATATAGTGTTAGGGGCGGCGCCATGCTCGGTGCGTCATCGACAGTTATATAGTGTTAGGGGCGGCGCCATGCTCGGTGCGTCATCGACAGTTATATAGTGTTAGGGGCGGCGCCATGCTCGGTGCGTCATCGACAGTTATATAGTGTTAGGGGCGGCGCCATGCTCGGTGCGTCATCGACAGTTATATAGTGTTAGGGGCGGCGCCATGCTCGGTGCGTCATCGACAGTTATATAGTGTTAGGGGCGGCGCCATGCTCGGTGCGTCATCGACAGTTATATAGTGTTAGGGGCGGCGCCATGCTCGGTGCGTCATCGACAGTTATATAGTGTTAGGGGCGGCGCCATGCTCGGTGCGTCATCGACAGTTATATAGTGTTAGGGGCGGCGCCATGCTCGGTGCGTCATCGACAGTTATATAGTGTTAGGGGCGGCGCCATGCTCGGTGCGTCATCGACAGTTATATAGTGTTAGGGGCGGCGCCATGCTCGGTGCGTCATCGACAGTTATATAGTGTTAGGGGCGGCGCCATGCTCGGTGCGTCATCGACAGTTATATAGTGTTAGGGGCGGCGCCATGCTCGGTGCGTCATCGACAGTTATATAGTGTTAGGGGCGGCGCCATGCTCGGTGCGTCATCGACAGTTATATAGTGTTAGGGGCGGCGCCATGCTCGGTGCGTCATCGACAGTTATATAGTGTTAGGGGCGGCGCCATGCTCGGTGCGTCATCGACAGTTATATAGTGTTAGGGGCGGCGCCATGCTCGGTGCGTCATCGACAGTTATATAGTGTTAGGGGCGGGGCCATGTTCGGGGGCTCCAGTGCGTCATCGGACCCCCGTTTTAGCTCCGCCCAAAAAATCACGAACAGAGAATTGGTCAAAAACTGTTTAACGCTCTAACTTCACAATTAAGCATTACACAATTCACAGTTTTTGTAATGTGTTTCAGCAATACATTTGTAACATTTATAATGTGTTTAGAAAGAATTCTCAGAATTGACTTTACAGGGACTTTAATGCAGTGTTTCCCAACCCTGTTCCTGGAGGCACACCAACAGTACATGTTTTGGATGTCTCCCTTATCTGATCCATATATTTCTAGTCTTGGAGTTTCTACCAAACGAGCTGATTAGTTGAATCAGGTGTGTTTGATTAGGAAGAGTTGGAAAATGCGTAGTGTTGGTGTGCCTCCAGGAACAGGGTTGGGAAACACTGCTTTAAAGCTGCAGTCCGTAACTTTTTTTGGTTAAAAATGATCCAAAATCAATTTCTAAACAAGTACATAACCAGCCAGTGTTCAAAACTATCTCATAATCTTAGCTCGATTCACAACGGTAAGCTTGTAATAATGTTTTATAATAAGAGCGACATGGTGGATTTCCGCGGGAAATTCGAGCATGCTGCCGTTCCTCTGTGCGTCATTACGTCACGTCCGTAAACAGAGAGAAGGAGTCCCGTCCAGGCTAGTCTGTTTTATCACGTAAGGATGCTGCTTGTAGCGGATCATTTATAGCCTTTTCTCACAGCAGCTGAAATAATTAAACTTATCATTTTGATGGTGGATTGTAATCCAGAAAGGTCCAAATGACAATCATCAATGACAACTGGAGATTCACCCGTAGTCAAAAAGCAAAAGACTTTGGACTGTGGAGTGACTACAGAATTTGAAATCTACAGGTAACGCTAATATACACAGTCATAGCAATGCTGATGTTGTGAACATTAACAATTTGAGAACAAAGTATAACAGTAATAATAATTTGCACAGTTTGGCATGATCCGAGCTAAGCGATCGTTATATTTAATCATCATTGGCAGCGCAATTTATTGTAGGCCTAATGCTTTGTTCCTCAGTTGGTCAGAACAAAAGTGGTAGACATGTTACTTACTTGTTCAGATGATATTTTCCAGTGAAATTCTTATATTGGTCATAATTGTCAAGACATAGAATCTGTGATTCTGAAGTTCAGTATCCACACCGGTGCGGTGACTGACAGCAAGCATTAGATTCATCCGCGCTGACGAGCTGTGCCGAGGCACAACGCACGTACAGATATCTATTCCGCATATGACTGCAATTGCAGGTTTCAAACAAGAGATGGCGACAAAGAGGAAAAATCGCGGACTGCAGCTTTAATGAATACAAATTAGATGTTTTAACCACTTGGTGGAATTGGCAGACAAGGCTATTGTACACATAGTTGATTTTGAATTAATATTTCATGTCGATATACAATGTAAATAGGCCTACTTGTAATTATATTATATATTGTGAGATATATATTATATAAAATTAAAACCGAGCATGTATTTCTAATAATAGATGACATTCAAATAAAAATATCTCATCTTTTGCGGTCAAAACTGACTGCGCACACAAGCAGTGTGCATATGATACTGTAGGTTGCATGCATGCTGCCTTAGCAAATCGCGATACATTACCGTTCTTGAATATGTTGTAAAAGTGGGGATTTAGCATTAACTAGCATGAAGAACAAATAGCCTATAGACAGACTGTGCATCGAGATCGATTTAAGACTCAAAACACTGTTCGATACAAAAACATACTCTGTGTGAGTTCTTGTTTTTAATGTTGATAATAGGCTATAACATACTAGCAAGAATGCAAATCCAAATAATCCACACAATTGCAAATGTGTTAAACATACAATAGTGATGTATATTTTAAACACAGCATTGCCAGTACTGTTTGCTCTATTTTGCATTGAAATAATAGTTCCAACGAATTAATCGTTACAGTTAATGATTCAATGACCCATTCAGAAATAAAGCCACTTGCTTTTACTGAATGAATGACTGATGACTCACTCATTAAGACAGTGACTTACTGCCACCTACTGGAGGGTTTAATTGAATATTTAAAAGTATCACTTTGTTTTATTTATTTTATGACGTTAAAAAATAATTCAATCAATCAATTTAGTGTGCAAATAGTGTCCCTTAATGGAAAAGGTGTCGAAGAGAGAGGTTACTCCACTATAAAATGTTTAGGAACCACTGGATTACATTCACAAAATGGCAGTAATCCATTCATTCATCTCCCTGATTCTTTTTATCTTTATTCTTTCTCAAAGGTTTTATGGAATTGCACACACAGACCGGCCACTAGTCAGGTGACTATAATTGAATAGAAACTTGAGAGGCTTCACAGCATAAACAAATAAAATATTTAATCTTTTTTTAGTTATTGTTTTATTTATTATTTTTTAAATTGTTTATTATAATTTAACTTTTCATAAATTTATGAACCCCCTGCATTTCCTTCCCAAACCCTAGTTAAGGAAACCCTCACATAATGTAATGTTTAATGCACTTACTCGTTGTATTTTTTATCAATATGGAACAAGATTAGACTATTCAGAACAATGTTATAAACAAGTTAGGTCAAAAGTAATCTAAAAGTAGTCTACAGATTATATTACCTAAAATGTGTAATGTAATAGATTACTAACTACAATTTTAACATGTAAACTGTATTCGGTAATGGACCTCAATCTGTAAGTAATCTCAGCACTGTTAATATTTATGAAACACTCTAATTTTCATTTATTTCATTGTGTATGTTTTATTGCTATTTTTAAATGTAGAATTTAAATGCCATTTAATCTTAATTAAAAAGAAAAAAGGCTGGGTGTACAATACATGGATTACTGTAAATCACATGTATTATTCTCTGCAATCTGCAATAAATAGTGTCTATATGTTTATTCAGTCAGAGACCTGTTAACTAACCTGAGTTGTTGGTGTAATTACTGTTAAATGAGTCATGACCTACCTGTTTTCAGTTAGTAAAAATTAGAGATTTCAGTAGTTGTTGACAAGATTTAAAGATTTCAGTGGCCTTTTACCATCTCTTTTTACTGTCTGAAAATCAGTTTTGGCTGCTGACCCCTTTTGGCTGTTTACAGTGTGGTACAGTGTTGCAAAACAGCATTAGTAATGCATGACAATGTGCCATGCACAATGATATCACTGGAATTTTTTGATTCAATAAAATACAAAGATTATATTTATTTTTGACACTTTTAAAAAAAAACTAAGCTTTGATGTTAGCTCATTATGTAGTGAGGGGAGACAGATATTGCAGATCAAACTCTTACTATATTTGTTATGTTTCCTGGTCAGTACGCATGAAGAAGAAGGAGATTCAATTAGACATGTAGTATATATAGCCTACAGGGTGGAACAAACAAGAGAACTAAACGACATGACAAACAAGTGAACCATTTTAAGTATTGTCACTGGTGGCCTCAGACTTTTGGTCCACCAGCAGGCGTCGCTCTATCATATGAATAGCGTTCTTACGATCAGACCAAGGATCAGACAGTCCTTTCCTGCTCTGAGTCCGTTTGCCCCCTTATTATCCCTCCTTGTGAATGTACGAATCCCACTATGGCTTGGGCTAAGGTCATGAAATATTAATCACGCAACGTGACGCAGGCCTCACTGATTTGTTGACAGACTGGCGTAGAACGCTAGCAAGTCTGCGAACCAACCAATCATACTCCACCGAAAGGCGTAGCTCATGAATATCAAATTATTACGTGACTGGACGTTCCAGGAAGGTTGCCAAGCCACGTCGTCATGACCTTATTAATATTCACGAGTAAAGCCTGCGCCATAGTACGGTTCGTAATTGCGCGACCCTCCCACACTCTCATTCTCCGTTCATCGGCTGTCCTCAGCATCCCCTCTGTGATGATGGCGTGTGTGGATGCTGCTGATGCGGCGGTGCCTGGGGCCTAACCCACCGGTTACCGGGAAACCCGAGAGACGAAGACGTGAAGGGCTGGGCAGTATGAGCCTTTCCTTTAACGACCGGTTACCGGATCACTTCTGTATCTCATGTCAGTTTGTTTGCGCGCGTGAAACCGAGGAATGAAGTACTGCAACCATGATGCAAGGTAAAAATCCACTTTGGGCCCTTAAATTCATCGCTGTCTGTTGATATTACTTATTAGAGTGGTAATCTTCTCTAGTCGACTGTGCTGTACATGACATTCAAATGCAGCACATGCATGTGTTGGTGTCTGTCTCCTTGAAGGAGGTGAAGGATTATATGTCTCACGTTGTATGGCCAGTGAGCATGTGTATTTGCACCGTGACACACACACACAAACCTCATGAGGGCACATTTAAATTTAGGTTCAATATTAGAGGCCAAGGTTTACCCATGTGGTCCAGTGCACAAGTGTAACTCCCATATAAATCTGGCATCAGGATGTTTGTGTGTCTTTGCTCTGTGGTCTACAGTCCCACCCTCATCATCTTATAGGTCATGATTTATTTTTTCAAATTTAAAGGGATAGTTCATACAAAAATGAAAATTCCAGTCATTTGTCAGTCATTTGTTCAATTTTAGGTCCAAACCTGTATGATTTTTTTGCATCTGGTAAACACAAAAGGGAATTTTGAAGAATGTACTGGTTATTCTTTGCCGTGCGATTGGCAATGAATGGGGACTGGAGCTTTCAAACTTAAGAAAGCACACAAAAGCACCATAAAAGCACAATATACACTACTGTTCAAACGTTTGGTGTCAGTATTTTTTTTTAAAGAAATTATCTTTTAATTAATCAAGGATGCTGTTAATTTGATCAAAAGTGACAGTAAAGACTTTTATATTGTTACAAAAAATCTATTTCAAATGCTGTTCTTCCGAGCTTTCTATTAATCAAAGAATTCTCAAAACAGTTTCCACAAAAAATATTAAGCAGCACCACTGTTGTCAACATTGATAATAAGAAATGTTTCTTGAGCAGCAAATCAGCATATTAGGATGATTTATGAAAGATCATGTGACACTGAAGACTGGAGTAATGATGCTGAAAATTGAGCTTTGCCAATTACATTTTAAAATATATTAAAATCGAAAAAACATTTTTTTTGTAAATATTTCAGAATATTACTGTTTTACTGTATTCTTGTAGAGCATAAGAGACAATCATTCAAATATTTTTACTGACTCCAAGTAGGCTCTTTTTAATAAATTATTTCTCAAAACCAGTCTGAATCGGTTTGTTTGAGATTAACAAGTTGTGAGCTGAACAATTCACCGTTGATCGCCTGAAATGCCTAATGATTTGTTTACAAATTGGATGGATCTAGTTCTCATCTTATAGAGTACCTCAGGGATGACGTGTTTTTGTATGCAAAACCTGGAAGCGAGTTAGCATTTTAGGACTTCCGGTTCATTCGCCCCGAAGTCTATGGGTTTTTTGAATGGGTTTTTGCTAAATCGCCTGAAATAAGGTCTGTGGTTAATAAAGCCTCTAAATATTTTCATGTTTTGATCTATGACATAAAACACACCAGTTATAACCCGTTTGTTAATTTTTTTTTAATTTTTTTTTTTTTACTTTTATTGTGTCTTAAACGGAGGTTGCTAACAAATTGTTAAAGGATTAGTTCAATTTCTAATTAAAATTTCCTGATAATTTACTCACCCCCATGTCATCCAAGATGTTCATGTGTTTCTTTCTTCAGTCGAGAAGAAATTAAGGGTTTTGATGAAAAAAATCCAGGATTTTTCTCCATATAGTGGACTTCGATGGAGCCCAAACGGTTGAAGGTCAAAATTACAGTTTACAGCGATCCCAGATCCCAGACTTTGACCTGTGGAGGGCAGTAATACACTTAGCAGTGTCTACACTGCTGGAATTCAAATAGAGAAGAAGAAGAAGAGAGCTAGTTCAAGATGAGCATTTATTGTTAAAACTTATATAATTTTTATTTATTTATTTTTTTTTAAGAAAATGAGCGATGGTTTCTCTAGAAAAGACCCTTATTCCTCATCTGGGATAATGTAGAATGCTTTGAAGCTGCCCTGAAACTGTAATTTTGACCTTCAACCATTTGGGCTCCATTGAAGTCCACTATATGGAGAAAAATCCTGGAATGTTTTCATTAAAAAACGTAATTTCTTTTCGACTGAAGAAAGAAAGACATGAACATCTAGGATGACATGGGGGTGAGTAAATTATCAGGAAATTTTAATTTGAAAGTGAACTAATCCTTTAAAAGGGACTACTTCCTTTGGCGGGGACTTAAGACATCATCATGACAAACATGACATTTGGACAGCATTTCTCATGAAAAAGTGGATAACTATTAATACACAGCGCAGATCATAATCAGCGAGCATGTTTTTAAATAAAGTTGTTTTTTAAATAAAGTTTGAGGAAGCTTGGTGGTGGTGACGATGATCCGCGACCATGGTGTGCTGTAGTCCGTTTATAGCCTACTGTTATATCTGACCACTTTATTTAGGCTTCAAAATGTATAAATGTTGTATTAACTTGTAAAGATTATCTTGATAGACAAAAAGTGTAAGTGTCATAACCCTTTGTTAAACACAGAGCTTATTTTTTGCGATTTTCCAAAAGTCTATGGGAAAAATGCATAGGCTTTCGATCGAGGGAACCCGTGCGCCGCTAACTTCCAGGTTAGCCTACAAAAACATGTAATCTCTGAGGTACTCTATTGACTCCAAGTGTGGGTATTTGCAGGTTGGAGTAATTGGCGTGATGAAAGGTAGGGGCATGGAGAGAGGTCTTTATCATTGGTTGTAAAAGCTGTCAGTCAGGGTGTGGGGTAGGGTTAGGGGTTAGTTTCTGTTGTAGCAATTCACCTTTCGGCACACCCAATACTCCGACCTACAGCTATCCCTGTCTCCAATGATCTGGTCACAGTGGTTCTCGAGTTAACATCTCGGTTAACATTATCAGTGAATAACGGCTTGAAGTTCAATGTGTTTCTCACACCTATTGTTTCTATGTGTTGTAGATCTCCATTATGATCAGTTTGTATCATTTTTGAAGCTTGAAAGCTAGTCCACATNGTGCTGTAGTCCGTTTATAGCCTACTGTTATATCTGACCACTTTATTTAGGCTTCAAAATGTATAAATGTTGTATTAACTTGTAAAGATTATCTTGATGGACAAAAAGTGTAAGTGTCATAACCCTTTGTTAAACACAGAGCTTATTTTTTGCGATTTTCCAAAAGTCTATGGGAAAAATGCATAGGCTTTCGATCGAGGGAACCCGTGCGCCGCTAACTTCCAGGTTAGCCTACAAAAACATGTAATCTCTGAGGTACTCTATTGACTCCAAGTGTGGGTATTTGCAGGTTGGAGTAATTGGCGTGATGAAAGGTAGGGGCATGGAGAGAGGTCTTTATCATTGGTTGTAAAAGCTGTCAGTCAGGGTGTGCAGCAATTCACCTTTCGGCACACCCAATACTCCGACCTACAGCTATCCCTGTCTCCAATGATCTGGTCACAGTGGTTCTCGAGTTAACATCTCGCTGGATTATCAGTGAATAACGGCTTGAAGTTCAATGTGTTTCTCACACCTATTGTTTCTATGTGTTGTAGATCTCCATTATGATCAGTTTGTATCATTTTTGAAGCTTGAAAGCTAGTCCACATTGATTATCATTACAATCAGTTATTGGGAAAAGAATAACCAATACATTCCTCAAAATTGCTCCTTTTGTGTTCTACAGAAAAAAAGAAAGTCATAGGTGTTGAATGACATAAGGGTGCGTAAATGTGAACTATTCCTGTCTTCGTTTAATGGCATTGTTGGATTCAAATGTTTAAGGTAGTGAACAAGCAGCAAGCAGTTTCATCTTCTTGTATTTGTTTTGGGGTAACTCGACTTAATTGCTTCATTTTTAGCCAAGCAGATGAGGAAATGTCAGCTTTTCCCTAGAGGTCTTCTAGACTAGAGGCATGATGGGTGAACGCACAACAAGAGGCTTTTGCACTGAGACCCTCAAGCAGTCCCGTATGCCATCATGCCAAGATCTCCAGGCTATAAATTCTGTTGCTTTGTCTAATATCGACCATGATGCCAGTCCTTAGGGACTGTTGTTTCTACATACAAGTAAACTGGCAGATTGAGAAAATATTGTAAAATAAGCTTTAGATCTTGCATATTTGTGGTTGCTGACAACCTATCACCAGTAAATGACTGGATGTCCTCATTGTAGATTTGGTCATCCAGGTCAAACATACACTGTGAATCCCTGCACAGAGTTGCAGAGCTCATTTGCCTTGATGCAATAATAATAATAGAAAGTTTTATCATATAATTCCATCCACTTAGAATGAGGTCTTGGAGAATTTTTTTTTTTGCATTTTTTAGTTGCAGATGTTAAAATATTTATGTAAAATGTCACTCCCCTGATGACTGAATTCAGTGTTTGTTTTTCAGTTGTCAGTGAATTTAACTCTCTACATTTAACTTAGCACTGCATTTAGCTTTGTGTTTGTTGATAACAAGCAGTGGCAGCATTGTGACATGTTGTACTTCATCAAAAACAAATTGCAACTGCATTTTGCTTATTCTTGATAATTATACTTTTTTTCCCCAAAATTTATTGAGAGACAGCAGGGGATATTTCTACTTTCGTACTTGTGGAATTAGCAAACGCTCTTATCCAAACCTCTCTAACAGGAAACTTTCTCAGAACTTGTCTAACATTCTGGCATATACAGTATATATATATATATTATATATTTTATACTTTGTATATACAAAGGCCAGATAACTTTGAACAAACATTCTGTTAATATACATATATGTTAATAGACTGTTTGTTCAAAGTTATCTGGTCTTTAATAATTTTCTCAAAACATTAGCACATACATTATTTATACATTGTTCATGGAATGCTTTTTCTGAAACGTTTTAGTTGAATGTTCGTTTAACATTCTTTAAATGTTGCTACTTGTTTCATAATGTTCAGAGAACATTCAAAAGTAAAATTCCCATAATGTTTGCAAAATGATCAAATGGAATGTTTCCTTAAAGGTGCCCTAGAACTTCTTTTTAAAAGATGTAATATAAGTCTAAGGTGTCCCCTGAATGTGTCTGTGAAGTTTCAGCTCAAAATACCCCATAGATTTTTTTTTAATTAATTTTTTTAACTGCCTATTTTGGGGCATGATTAAATATGCACCGATTCAGGCTGCGGCCCCTTTAAATTCTCGTGCTCCCCGCCCACGGAGCTCGCGCTTGCCTTGAACAGCATAAACAAAGTTTACACTGCTAATATAACCCTCAAAATGGATCTTTACAAAGTGTTCATCATGCAACATGTCTAATCGCGTAAGTACAGTGTTTATTTGGATGTTTACATTTGATTCTGAATGAGTTTGATAGTGCTCCGTGGCTAAAGCTAACATTACACACTGTTGGAGAGATTTATAAAGAATGAAGTTGTGTTATGAATTATACAGACTGCAAGTGTTTAAAAATGAAAATAGCGACGGCTCTCTTGTCTCCGTGAATACAGTAAGAAACGATGGTAACTTTAACCACATTTAACAGTACATTAGCAACATGCTAACGAAACATTTAGAAAGACAATTTACAAATATCACTAAAAATATCATGATATCATGGATCATGTCAGTTATTATTGCTCCATCTGCCATTTTTCGCTGTTGTTATTGCTTGCTTACCTAGTCTGATGATTCAGCTGTGCACAGATCCAGACGTTACTGGCTGCCCTTGTCTAATGCCTTTCATAATGTTGGGAACATGGGCTGGCATATGCAAATATTGGGGGCGTACACCCCGACTGTTACGTAACAGTCGGTATTATGTTGAGATTCGCCTGTTCTTCGGAGGTCTTTTAAACAAATGAGATTTATATAAGAAGGAGGAAACAATGGAGTTTGAAACTCAATGTATTTCTTTTTCATGTACTGAACTCTTGTTATTTAACTATGCCAAGGTAAATTCAATTTTTAATTCTAGGTCACCTTTAAAATTTGCATAACCAAGACATTTAAAAAACTGGAGATTTTCAGTTCAGAGAACATTCAGAAAATAACATTTTCATAACTTAAACGTAAACTATGTAACTTTATTTTGGTTCAAAATTTACAACATTTTCGAGCGAGTACATCATAAATCCATCTTCCAAACCATGATTTTGTCTTATCCTGAAACACTATGGTACACCTAAAATAAGTTATAACAAGGTAGGGTGACAACCGCTGCCAAGTAGCCCTATCTAAAGAAAGAGAAAATTATATACATATACAGGTACATTACCGTCTAAAAGTTTGAGGGTAATAAGTTATATTACAAATATTAGGCAGCAGAACCATTCCCTATCAGTCAGTCACGTTTAACATTATGTCAGAATGAACTGATGTTATGGGATCTCACTTCGGAGTCCAATCCCCTTCGGGTGGTAACAAAACAAGCCAATGTGAGATTTGCATGGCAAGCCACTCCCTGTACAGGTATATAAGCTTTTTGTTTCTGAGCCGATCTGTTTGTCAGTGCTCTGCCAATTCTGCCTTTGAGTCACATGAAGTTGTTCTACGTTGGATATATGGTGCATTCAGCGGTGTGTTTCGCCAGTAAAAGAGTAAACCTTGCAAAGATAAATGCAGCGATCACACCCCTGGGCGCTTCAACTGTTAAAAGAGCAATTTCGCTAAAAGAGCAAGCACAGGTGAAGTTGCGTCTTTTTAAAGATGGTATTCCACTCGTGTTTCTGGATGCGGTCGTTACCTAGTAGGGCTGCGCGATTATGACAAAAATCATAATTGTCGATTATTACCTTGAAATTGTAATTGCGATTTATTAATTACGATAATCACAATTTACATTGAATGATGTTTTGAATAGCTTTATACCATTGTTTTGCTTGGTCTGCTCAAAGTCACGCTGGATTTTCTCCTTAGCATAAGGTTGAGAGGTCCATCTATCACTCTTTTCCATGTTCGTCGACTAAATACAAACCCGATTCCAAAAAAGTTGTGACACTGTACAAATTGTGAATAAAAACAGAATGCAATGATGTGGAAGTATCAAATTTCAAAATTTTATTCAGAATACAACATGGATGACATATCAAATGTTTAAACTGAGAAAATGTATAATTTTAAGGGGAAAATAAGTTGATTTTAAATTTCATGGCATCAACACATCTCAAAAAAGTTGGGATAAGGCCATGTTTACCACTCTGTGGCATCCCCTCTTCTTTTTATAACAGTCTGCAAATGTCTGGGGACTGAGGAGACAAGTTGCTCAAGTTTAGGAATAGGTATGTTGTCCCATTCTTGTCTAATACAGGCTTCTAGTCGCTCAACTGTCTTAGGTCTTTTGTCGCATCTTCCTCTTTATGATTCGCCAAATGTTTTCTATGGGTGAAAGATCTGGACTGCAGGCTGGCCATTTCAGTTCCCGGATCCTTCTTTTACGCAGCCGTGATGTTGTAATTGATGCAGTATGTGGTCTGGCATTGTCATGTTGGAAAATGCAAGGTCTTCACTGAAAGAGACAACGTCTGGATGGGAGCATATGTTGTTCTAGAATTTGGATATACCTTTCAGCATTGATGGTGCCTTTCCAGATGTGTAAGCTGCCCATGCCACACGCACTCATGCAACCCCATACCATTAGAGATGCAGGCTTCTGAACTGAGCGCTGATAACAACTTGGGTTGTCCTTGTCCTCTTTAGTCCGGATGACGTGGCGTCCCAGTTTTCCAAAAAGAACTTCAAATTTGGATTCGTCTGACCACAGAACAGTTTTCCACTTTGCCACAGTCCATTTTAAATGAGCCTTGGACCAGAGAAAATGCCTGCGCTTCTGGATCATTTTTTAGATATGGCTTCTTTTTTGACCTATAGAGTTTTAGCTGGCAACGGCAAATGGCACGGTGGATTGTGTTCACCGACAATGTTTTCTGGAAGTATTCCTGAGCCCATGTTGTGATTTCCATTACAGTAGCATTCCTGTATGTGATGCAGTGCCGTCTAAGGGCCTATTTTTTACCGCAGCATTGGGGGAATTGGTGATCCTCTGCCCATCTTGACTTCTGAGAGACACTGCCACTCTGAGAGGCTCTTTTTATACCCAATCATGTTGCCAATTGACTTTATAAGTTGCAAATTGGTCCTACAGCTGTTCCTTAACTTTTCCGGCCTCTTATTGCTACCTGTCCCAACTTTTTGGAATGTGTAGCTCTCATGAAATCCAAAATGAGCCAATATTTGGCATGACATTTCAAAATGTCTCTGTGACGACCAGGGCGGGCGAGAGCCGTGAGGGAACGGCGCGAGGCCGGTGACGCGAGTGATAATGAGCATCAGCTGCGAGGTGCGCCGGCCTCGAGTCCCTCACAGAGGAGCTCCGGAGGCATAAAAGGAGGAGCGACGACAGTGAAGGACGAGAGAGGACCAGGCCTGGATACTATTTTATGTTTTATTATGTTTGTGTGGCCGGCAGACGTCCGCGAGGGTCTGCCGGCATTACTTTCGTTTTGTTCTTTGTTTATTTTATATTAAAGTTTTGTTGAATGTTCGCCGGTTCCCGCCTCCTTCTTCCCGCACTTACGAACTGCGTTACATTGGTGCCGAAACCCGGGAGGAAGGAGGGACATGCTGTCGGAGAGCCCTCGCTGCTGAGGGGGATCGCGGTGCTGCGAAGTTCGGGCAGCGCGGGAGTGAAGACCGCGAGAGGCTGCCCGAGGAGGTGGTACTGGAGCCTTGTGAAAGGTGGGACGGAGACCCGGAAGCCGTGCTTCTGGGACGAGGTGGGGTGGCTGCCGTCCAGGAGGGAGCGGAGGAGTCGCCGCCGTGGGCCGGAGCCTGCTGCCGTCCGCCATGAAGGGGAGGAGCAGGGGACGGGCGAGGAGCTGCCGGCTGCCCTCAGTCGGAGGAGCCATCGCCGGCCGCCAGGAGGCGGTCGAGGATCAGGCCGTCCACCGAGCGTCCAGTGCCATCGCATGGCACCGCGAGAAAGAGCCTCTCGGCAGGCTGAGGACCGAGCGGCAGTGTGTCTGGGAACCGGACCAAGAATTTTTTTTTTCTCTTTTTCCTCTCTCCCCTCTCTCGTTCTGTCGCTCCCCTTGCTTCCATCTCCTTTCTCTCGTCTCGTCTGTCCTTACCCCCAGGTGCTGCGGCCGCCGAGACAGGCCCGTTCCCTCACGGCTCTCGCCCGCCCTGGTCGTCACACACCCCTATCGCCCCTCGCAGGCCGGGGGGTACTCCCGCGACTGCGCTCTACTCCCCCCCGGGGCCTGTCTCGGCGGCCGCAGCACCTGGGGGTAAGGACAGACGAGANCGCCGGCCTCGAGTCCCTCACGGAGGAGCTCCGGAGGCATAAAAGGAGGAGCGACGACAGTGAAGGACGAGAGAGGACCAGGCCTGGATATTATTTTAAGTTTTATTATGTTTGTGTGGCCGGCAGATGTCCGCGAGGGTCTGCCGGCATTACTTTCGTTTTGTTCTTTGTTTATTTTATATTAAAGTTTTGTTGAATGTTCGCCGGTTCCCGCCTCCTTCTTCCCGTACTTACGAACTGCGTTACAGTCTCACTTTCAACATTTTATATGTTATCTATATTCTATTGTAAATAAAATATAAGTTTATGAGATTTGTAAATTATTGCATTCCTTTTTTATTCACAATTTGTACAGTGTCCCAACTTTTTTGGAATCGGGTTTGTATATAGGCTGTGGTGTTGTCACAGTACTGAAATTTCTAACTTCGATACGATACCTTGAAAAGTACCGATATTAGATACCATTTTTGATACCACAGGGGAAAAAAATAATGTATATACTGTCATATAGATATTTTTAATATTATTTCTATTTTTTGTCCATCTATTGAAAGTCTAGGCAATCAAAAATTTCTTCTGAAGAGATCACTTTATATGATAATGCTTTTAAGCTTTTTCATATATAAACTTTGATCAGTTACCATTACAATTATCTCACAAATATTTGCTAACTCAATGTATTTGTTTTTACAATGGGGTAATTTTGTTGCAATATCTTACACACAGCACAAGGAAGCTTGATTTCAAATGGTAATTTGAATTTAAAAAAGACAAGTAAACAGTAATAAAATAATCAACAAATGAACGAATTACTAACTATAGCACAAATAAATACAATAGAATAAAGATAGAAATTAAATAGACTGCTTTATTTTTTTCAGTTATGTCTAAAGTAGTAATCAGGTAAGAAACTGAATAAAGAAACAAAGTAATCAAATGTAAAATAACATTGGATAATCTTCATTGTAAAAATTAAATACAGATTCATCAATTGAAGTTACAGAAGTTAATCAGTCAAGAGCAGTAAGTGATTTTCTCTTTGTCTTTTGTCGTTTGATTAACATTAACAACATAGAGAGTGGCACGTTTATTTGCCTGCTGTCCCTTTAAGACATGATGAACGCACGGACACATTCTTCCTGAACTGTTTTACAAGATGGGCATGGTGACATTGTTTCTGAGTGTATTTGACCATTAATAAGCTGCAAAAATAGCTTATTTTGGCACTTGTATGTCAAAGGCGGCTTTATTATGTGTCTGCTTCGTGTGAGGGCGAAATCTGCGGGAATGAATAGAATTATGCGCAATCCTGCGCCGAAATTCAGATCGGGTCACACCAACACTATTAAACCTGAGAGCATGAGATGACTGAATGAGAGAAGGCGCGTGCGTCTCAACTCGCTGTCAGAGAGGAGAGCAAGAACACGCAGCTGGTATCATATACTGCAGAAAGGAGTATTGGTATCGTTTCAGATATTTCAGTATCGATACATATCGAAATATCGATATTTTTGAGAACACTAGTCTGTGTACACGGCTTTTTAAAAATGGCAGGTCATGGTGTTTCCCATCAGCGTACACCTACGTCACTGGTAGCTCCTTTTGTGCAAGGTTAGACCTTTTACACTCTGAAGAAGTCGTGATTCGCCTATCGCAATGTAATATGCTCTCACAACTCTTAAACACGCGGAATAATGTAAGTGGATATTTTTCCTTGTAATCGTGCCTTTGAACGCTTACAAAATCGTGGCATCCGTAATCGTAATCGCGATAAGAAATTTGAATAATTGTGCAGCCCTATTACCTAGCCCCGTCTAACAGCCATGATCATTGCCTCACGTGTCTCACGTGCACCACTGAGAACCACTTCGGTTAATACTCAGGGTGATCTGAAGATTGTAGTGGGAGCTCTTCCGCCAGGCCAGTCCCCACTGGCCTCCCACTTCTGGCTCCACATCGCAGGCTGTGGAGTTTCCTGATGAGCCTGCTGGTCCTTCTCATGAGGGACCCAGCATCTCATTTGGGACTCAGGGGGAAAACAGCAGTTCCACTGAAATTGTTTCAGAGGCTCCTGGGGTATGTCTTCCGCAGTTGTGGTCACGGTGCTTGGATTGATGCATATGAGACTGCTTCAGCACTGGCTACACAGCGAGTCCCGAGATGGGCATGGCGCTGTGGCACATATCGGGTGACCATCACTTCGATCTGTCGCTGCACTTTCAGCCTGTGGCTGGACCTTGCCTTTCTACGGGTCGGAGTTCCCCTTGAACAAGTGTCCAGGCATGTTGTTGTCACAACAGATGCCTCGAGAATGGGCTGGGGTGCTGTATGCAACAGGCGTGCAGCCTCTGGCTCCTGGACGAGACCTTGACTGCACTGGCATATTAATTGCCTCAAGTTGCTAGCAGTACCGCTCGCCCTAGCCCACTTTTAGTCGCTGTTGCAGGTCAAGCATGTATTGGTCTGGACAGACAACACATTGACGGCGACGTATATCAACCATCAGGGTGATCTACATTCACGTCGCAACTCGCCTGCCATCTCCTCCTCTGGAGTCAGTCACTCAAGCCAGAGCTCTACAGGGCGAGCTTATGCCTTGAAGTGGAGTACTATGTTCATTGATTGGTGTTCTTCCAGCCATGTGGTGCTTTCCTCCCTGCAGGAAAGGTTGGTCCTTCCTATCTCCCTTTACCTTGAAAGTGTATGTTGCTGCCATTTCCGCACATCACGATGCAGTAGACGGTAGATCTGTAGGAAAGCACAACCTGGTCATCAGGTTCCTGAGAGGTACCAGGAGGTTATACCCTCCTCGGCCACGCCTCATTTCCCTCTTGGGACCTCTCTGTTGTTCTTACAGCCTTATAGAGAGCGCCCTTTGAGCCACTGCAGTCAGTCGAGCTCAAGATCCTGTCTTTCAAGACTCCGAGCTCCTGACTGTGCTCACTTCTATCAAGAGGGAAGCGTGCCTGGAATATGGACCGGCTGACTCTCATGTGATCCTGAGACCCTTGCCTGGATACGTGCACAAAGTTCCAACCACTCCCTTTCGAGACCAGATGGTGAACATGCTGCGTCCCATTCTCGCCTTGCGCATTTGACCAGAACCCACAGTGGTTGTGGTGCTTTCCATAGGGACCCCATAACATCAGTTCATTTTGATGTAACCTCAAACGTGACCTCTCGGTTACTGATGTAACCCTCGTTCCCTGTAGGAGGGAACGGAGACGTTACGTCCCACCTGACACAACCCTGTACCACCACTGAATGGCCAGGATCCCATTTCAGCTCTTCAGCACAAGCCTGAATTAATGAGTTGCATGCTAGCTAGGGGTGGGAGAAAAAATCGATCCATCGATGCGTCGCAATTCTCTCTCCAATGATTCTGGATAGATTCTGAGAATTTCAGAATAGATTCTGAGCTTAGTTTTTATTCAGATGCGTGATGACGCTGCGTGTGCTTTAGAAACACCCGGATTCTGCTTGCTTCCAATTAAACACACACATACACCACTCGAAACTTCCACAAAATAATCATTCATAAAGTTCGGAAAGGTTGAAGCGAATTACAAAGCACATTCTCGAGCTTCATTGCACAGGATGGCCTGTAAGAGACGCAGGCTTTGTTTGATGTTACACATGCAGTGCGCGGTCTCACCCACCAGTATTTTCCTTACAAATGCACTACAAAGTCATCATTTATGTCACTTGGAATGTAGTGGATTATATATTTAAAATTTGAATCTCAGAAGGCTGCTTTCAATTTTCAAATGCTGACACTCGAAGTGAAGAGTGCTCGCGCATGTGGCTGTGCGCGACTCCATGTAAATGGTTTAATGCACTTGCGTCTAAAAATGGTTTTATGATGCAAAATTAATGTAAACACAGCCAGTTATTTCTTAAGGGATTAAACGGACAGGACAAACCACATTACTTCTTATATTTCAAAAGAGATCCTTGCGTGAANTTACAAAGCACATTCTCGAGCTTCATTGCACATGTGGCTGTGCGCGACTCCATGTAAATGGTTTAATGCACTTGCGTCTAAAAATGGTTTTATGATGCAAAATTAATGTAAACACAGCCAGTTATTTCTTAAGGGATTAAACGGACAGGACAAACCACATTACTTCTTATATTTCAAAAGAGATCCTTGCGTGAATGCAGCTTATTAGAGCTCTCGCCATCATAGTAACAATCAAACAGTAAAGATGAGAAAGAAAAATCACTCATAGTTCTTGAATGGAAAATGTTCATACTTGTAATATGTTTCTTTGCTCCTCTTTATTATTTGCTGCTTGCTTGTATGTTTTGAAGTTATATTAGTTTAAAATAACAAACAATTGTTTTAATTTTTTCATTTTTTCATTTTGTAATTATTTTAAAAAGTAGGCTACTTATAATTACTTATGTAAGGATATGTAAATGTAAGGATTTTAAGATTTTCAAGTCAGTAAACTAATTAATTAATTAATTAATTAATAAGAAAAAAAGTACATCAAGAATCATTTTGGAATCGGATCATGCCTCCCAGAATCGAAATCGGATCGGATTTCGATTCAATTTAAATTACTAAATTGTTTTAATTTAGTAATTTTTTCATTTTGTAATTATTTTAAAAAGTAGGCTACTTATAATTACTTATGTAAGGATATGTAAATGTAAGGATTTTAAGATTTTCAAGTCAGTAAACTAATTAATTAATTAATAAGAAAAAAAGTACATCAAGAATCATTTTGGAATCGGATCATGCCTCCCAGAATCGAAATCGGATCGGATTGTGAGGTGACTAAAGATTCCCCCTCCCTAATGCTAATTTAGTTTATACACTCAAAGGGGATTGGGCTCCCAAGTGAGATCCCATAATGTCAGTTCATTTCGACTTTAGAAAATGAGTGTTACATCTGTAACCAAGATGTTTTCAACATTTATAATAATAAAAACAAAATCTTGAGCACCAATTTAGCATATTAGAATGATTTCTGAAGGATCATGTGACACTGAAGACTATTATTTTATTTAATAAAATATATTAAAATAGAAAACAGTCTTCTTAAAGGGGCCATGAACTGCATTGTTTTATAATGATTCCGAGGTGCACTTGTAATGTTAGTATGCTTTTTACATCAAAAATTGTCATAATTTAGAAATAAAAGGCATTTTTCCTACCCTGATTTTAGCCCTCTTATTTGATTGCTCTGTTTTTAAGGGGCATGTCTGCTGTGAGACTTCAGTGTAAATGCCCACTGCTGTGATTGGCTAACATCTTTGCATACGAAATAGCTAAGTAAACTTGAAAATCGCGTTAGCACGTTTTTACTATTACAGCTCTTAAGGTTAAAGGGAGCATTCTTTGATCGCTTTCAATATATAATTTAATCACAGTTTATATAACATTATTTGCATCCTATTAAGAGAAACATTGTGAAGTTGACCGTTTAGTCACTGGTTTGATTTACTGACACATAGACAAAGAACGTCTGACAGTACATGAAACATTACATATCAGATCAGGCATTAGAATTAACATAGTTACTCACATGTTGTTTCATTACTGTTGAGTCCATATTGTAAAAGTCTGTTTGCAAAGCCTGCACCAAAATGCAATTAATTTACCAAAGAATTCACAGTGAAATGTACTGAATACAAATAAATAAAAATCAACTGAGACATTCACATTGTTGAAAATAAATAACCATATTCCTTAGGATCCTTTGAAAGGTAATGTTATTTTTAGTCCTGTATCGCTCTTCTCTCCTCGTCATCTCACTAACACACCAGTGGGCGGGGCTAACTTTGCAATGATGAAGTAGACATGATTTCTTCTGCGGAGGCGGGGTTTCACCTATCTATAGGCACATTCCAGGATCAGTCGTTCGCTGGGCCTGGTGTCAACAAAAGCTTTTATTGGACTAACAAGGAAGTTTTTAGTTCTGAAACTTACAGGGTATTCTTATAGTACGATGGCCTCTTGTATATCAAAAGCTCAAGGAAAAGTTGATTTCTCAATTCATGACCCCTTTAAAATGTATAAATGTAAAATATTTAACCATATTATTGTAATGACATTGTTATTGTTAACCATTATAAATGCATAAATAAGCCTTGGTGAGCAAAAAAGTCTTCTTTCAAAAATTAAATAATCTTAACGACCCCAGACTTTTGAACAGTAATATAGATATAGATTGCCTGATGTTATTTTTTTCTTGTCACGTTGCACTAGAGGAACTGTATATCTGACGATAAAAATTATTTTTAACAGGACTGAAAAAGCGTACCCGAAAGGCCTTCGGGATACGGAAGAAAGAAAAGGACAGTGACTCCACGTGAGTAAGAACAGTCAATGATTTGACCGTGGACATCAGCTTAACACAGATACAGGATATTCTGATTTGCTCACTGGTGTATGTGTAGAGCTTCCCACCTTGGCACTGCCTAGTTTATTGTGATTCGGGTGAATTGTGCTTTCTATAATGATAATGCATTACTAAGACTTGGCTCAGTGTAAGTTTGGTAAATGTGTATTAGTAGCTGTGCCAGTCTTTTAGTAATGGTATAAAATTTGCTCCCCTTTTTTTGGCAAAGAATTGCTAATTTAGACAGGAAACGACCATTTGACTAACATGTACAATAGACCAATCAAGTGTTTGTTGTGTTTTTATTCTGTTTAGCGAAGTGTTTCTCTCAACCTTTTTGACTCCAGGGCCCCAATTATCCACAACAGTTTCCGAAGTCCCCATGACTTTTTTCAGTTTTACAAGATTTACTGGATAAGGATTAAGGATATAAGGATTAAAAATATATATGTTTTTCTAAACAATTGCTTTCATCTCTTTCAGTGGATCACCAGACAAAGAAAAATCTGTGAGTACAGCATAATCCATCCATCCATTCTATAAACTTACTTTAGGTAGTGTTGTGAATTATTATTTCATTGTGATCATTCTTACAATGTCTCATCCTATATATTTTATTCCCAGAAAAAAGCCAATGGTGCACCTAATGGTTTTTACGGTGAGATCGACTGGGATCGATATGTAAGTAAATCTCTCTGAATGCTGATTTTTCATACTGTCTTTGTTGTTCCTGAGAATGTAATGCCTCATGTGTTTGTCTGTACCATAACAGAACTCTCCTGATGTGGATGATGAAGGGTACAGCGTTAAACCTGGAGAACAAGGGGGAAATATCCTTTCTGTCTTCACATGCATTGTCATTTCTCATCTTTTCTGGCCTTTAATTTGTATAAAACGTAAAGAGTAAAAAACTATGAAATTCCTTAACAAGACCCACCAGCTCCAAAAGTCAAGACATACTTCTCCTCCAGTGAGTCAGAGGGAGAGGGAGAGGAGGAGCATGGGAAGAAATTTAAGATCAAGATCAAGCCATTGACGGCAAACAGTGGAAACTGCACAGTATCTACTATGGATGAGCTGAAGGCCTCAGTGGGAACGCTGGCCATCTCTCCTTCCCCTCTGGTTAGTCTCCAAGTTTTACTTTACACTGCTGATGTCCCATAATTATATTCACATTCAAATATTGAGATGATTTCCTCCTGTTCTTTTGTTTGTTTCCACACGCAGAGAAAGAGTCCGGTAAGCAAGTGTTTTTACACTTCTGTCACATCCATGGTTTTTCCTTAGTTCCTAGGCTTAAAGGGTTAGTTCACCCAAAAATGAAAATTCTGTCATTAATTACCCTCATGTCGTTCCACACACGTGAGACCTTCGTTCATCTTCGGAACACAAATTAAAATACTTTTGATAAAATCCGATGGCTCAGTGAGGCCTCCATTGCCAGCAAGATAATTAATACTTTCAGATGCCCAGAAAGGTACTAAAGACATATTTAAAACAGTTCATGTGACTACAGTGGTTCAACCTTAATGTTACGAAGCGACGAGAATACTTTTTGTGCTCCAAAAAAACAAAATAGTGAGTTTATTCAACAATATCTAGCGATGGGCGTTTTCAAAACACTGCTTCATGAAGCTTCGAAGCTTTATGAATCTTTTGTTTCAAATCAGTGGTTCGGAGCATGTATCAAACACGTGATTTCAGTAAACGAGGCTTCGTTACGTCATAAGTGTTTCGATGGTTCACTACTGGGTGGTGCTCCGAACCACTGATTCAAAACAAAATATTCGTAAAGCTTCGAAGGAAAAACATGAGGGTGAGTAATTAATAACAGAATTTTCATTTTTGGGTGAACTAACCCTTTAAGACTTGCTCAAAATGGTGGAGTAAGAGCCATGTATGGATACATGATATAGCAGGTTTTTTGTTGTTGTTGTTGTTTATTGTTGTGTCTGTCGTTACTGGGAATTTGTTTATGCATTCTCATATCCACTAATTGTTTACTTTTTTATACATATTTTTTTCCATCATCTAATACTCACTTAAAGTTAATCTTTGAAAACACTAATAATTTAATAACACTGTTAAATGTAATCTTAAGCAAAACTCAAAATGAACATCCATTTTTCATACATACATACATATATATATATATATTAGAATTTTAATATTGACTTATTATTGGCCATAACATGAAAATATGGATATACATCCCTAAAACGATATTTAAATAAATGAGTGATATGCTTCAATCATAAATTCTTTTTTTAATTGAAATTAAGTCATTTGAATTAGTGGCTTTATTTACATTATGAATTTTGCAGATGCTTTTATACAGAGCAACTTACAATACATTGCATTCAAGTTATATAAATCCATAAACTTGCTGCTGCTATAACGTTGTACTCTTTTGAGTTACAAAAACACATTTATAATGCATTTATGCTTCATGTATAATGTAGAAGTGTGCTTCCACCTCTCAGTTTTTATTTATTTTTTAATATCACATACAATTAATAGCCCAAGTTTGCCAGTCTAGACAGTAAACACAACTAAACACAATTACTAGAGAATGTGTTGTTTCATGTGTTGCTGGTTTGGTCTGTGTGCATTGGGTGAGGAAAGATCCATCACACGTTTTCCCCTTCTAAATGTTGTTTTTGTTAATAGTACTGATCTGTCACTCACTCTCTGACCAGGTCTGTTCTTTCTCCTTTTTTGCTGATCTCAGAGACGAAGTCCAGTAAGTATGGTTCTTGTAAACGTAATATATATCTATTACAAAAATGTACTGTGTATGATACATACACAATTCTAATGTTGCTATTGCATGCACAGTAGAAGCTGTGATACGCTGAACTTTTCATTGTGATGATGCTTCATTGTGTATTACTGTACTGACAGCTTTATACCCTCATGGATCAATATTAGTGAATCAGTCAATTCTTCATTAGTTTTGATAAATAGAACTAATAGAAAACAATGTCCATGTGCCAAACAATACTCTCTCTCTGTTATTTCTCATGATTTGACAGTATATTCAGTGCAGTGGTAGAAATATTTTGCTACAAGTATTTGCTAAAAATACGTGGTCACAGGTATGCATATAGTTTCACTTTTGACCATAGCTTATCTTGATCAAAAGTGACAGTAGAGACTTTTTTTAATGTTACAAAAGATTTTTATTTGAAATAAATACTGCTCATTTGAATTGCTGCTCACTTTCTATTCATCAAAGAATCCTAAAAAACAAATGTACCATATTTTCCTCAAAAATATTAAGCAACTGTTTTCAACATTGATGATAATAATAAGAAATGGTTCTTGAGCAGCAGATCGGCATATCAGAATGATTTCTGAAGGATCATGTGACACTGAAGACTGGAGTAACGATGCTGAAAATTCAGCTTTACCATCACAGGAATAAATTTCACTTTAAAATATATTAAAATAGAAAACAGTTATTTTAAATTGTAATAATATTTCACATTATTACTGTTTTTACATTATTTTTAATATTAAAAAAAAAATTAAGCCTTGGTGAACATTAAAGACTTCTTTCAAAAAGATTTTAAAAAATCTTACCAAACCAAATTTTTGGAACGGTAGTTTATAAAATCCTTCACAGTCATGTAGGAGTTTCATTTTTGTTACGTGTTTTATAGTAATGGATGTGTGAATATCAAAGCAAAAGAGTTTCTATCCCATCATGTCAATTAATATAAATGTTGTTTGTTGTTAATATAAATAGTGTTAATAGAAATGTCTTTGTTATTGCCATTATCTTCTTCTGTGACCTTTGTTACAGTGCCCGATGAAACGAAACCTGTCAAGTGAGTGTTAATTTGGAAATATCGACATGACGTGTATTGTCATATCACTCCAGTTCGAAGATCATAGTAGTCATTTTTAAATGGTTGTCGTCTTTGCATATTCCAGGTGAGGAGATTGCCAGACCAAGACGATCTACTCCAACACCCACGACAACTCCAGGGCCTGGTTCAGACCCGCCCAGGTTAGTGTGCCATCACTTTGTGGTTTTGCTCACTATTGAATTATTCATTGTCAGTTGAGTAACAAAATAAATTCCACTGCCCGAATACTCTTGGTATGTTTTGACCTTTTTGTTTTTCTATTGTCTCACATAAAAGAGAAAACACAACAGCGTTCTTCGGCTCACCGTTTGAGACCAATTTTGAAGCACACAACTCAGAAGGTAAATCTTTCCATTATGGAAAATTACATTAATACTCTTAAATAACCTAACATTGCTGAGTTACTTTATGTGGCAAAATGTTATTTGTGGTTTACAAGTAGGGTTGTAACGGTATGACGTATATCATGATATGAACACTTATGATTATCATATTGTACACATTTGCTTATCTATGGTTTTGGGGGGAAAAAATCTGAGAATCTCACCTGCACATAAGCAACTTCTTTTTTACTTGACTGCTTAGACTCTCAACTTGATCCACCCACACACGTACACATACAGTGGCGAAAATGTCAGACAGAGGCTGTTATCTCTAATTATTAAAATTTGAATATACAAAACAAACAAATTGTTTTAATTTTTTTATAATAAAGCATTTGTTCCACCAAAAAAACAGTTTTCTCTAATTATACATGGCAGCATCACCTCATTTCACAAAGAGCCTAAATATGGTTAGTTCGAAGAACCATTACCATATTTGATTTTCAGCTCCAGACACTTCCTCGGCACTTGTACACACAGCGATACATAATGATGTAACAATGGTGTCGGTTTTTCCCTATCAATTCCAATATGAGTCCTTTTAAAGTGCATGCAAAGTAGGTTCACAGTAGCGTCTTCTCGACATGTTGACAACACAAACCAAACTCTTCCAGTCTTAGCTACAGCTACAGTGTTTGACGGTCAAAGTAGACGATGTTTGCGGGCAGCCAATCAAGACCAGAGGCAGGCATTATACAAACTGAGTTTTAGAAAAAATGTAACTGATATTCTTGTACTGATGTTCTTCCGTGTCTTGCTTTGCTTCGGCTAATGAAATATTGTGTTGGTTAAGGATTGTATTGATGGGTGTTTTTTTCATAAATGTTAATGACAGTGTTCCTGGTTGAGCCGGAGCTCTGGTGTCAGGCCTCTTCTCTCTCCACCCGTGTTCTGAGCAGATCTCTGCCCACTGCAGGTACTGCACCACATTTATCATCTCACTGTTCTCCTGCACTTCATGGATATGCATGTCAAATGTCCAAAATGTTTTTGATAGCCTTCAAAATTGTCACAGTAAAGGCACCAATAAAACACACAACAGTGACACTAAAGTAGTTCCTAATGAAAGGGATTCAGTGCTACAAAGCATCACGTTTCACAGCAGACCTCAGAGTGCAACTAGATCTACAAGATTAGCCAGAAAAATATCATGTATTAGCACCATGACATGATTAATATTTGAACAGGTCACACAAAAAGCCAAGAATCCACTTCATTTAACAGTTATTTGGGACGCCTGCCTTTACGTGCACATGAACTTTAATGACATCCCATTCTTAATTCGTAGGGTTTAATATGGAGTTGGCTTTGCAGCTATAACAGCCTCAACTCTTCTGGGAAGGCTTTCCACAAGGTTTAGGAGTGTTCATGGGAATTTTTTACCATTCTTCTAGAAGCGCATTTGTGAGGTCAGGCACTGATGTTGGACGAGAAGGCCTGGCTCACAGTCTCCGCTCTAATTCATCCCAAAGGTGTTCTATGGGGTTGAGGTCAGGACTCTGTGCTGGCCAGTCAAGTTCCTCCACACCAGACTCGCTCACCCATGTCTTTATGGACCTTGCTTTGTGCACTGGTGCGCAGTCATGTTGGAACAGGAAGGGGCCATCCCCAAACTGTTCCCACAAAGTTGGGAGCATGAAATTGTCCAAAATGTCGTGGTATGCTGAAGCATTAAGAGTTCCTTTCTTTGAAACTGCAGATTACCAGACAGAGAAGTGTGATTCGTCACTCCAGAGAACATGTCTCCACTGCTCTAGAGTCCAGTGGCGGTGTGCTTTACACCACTGCATCCGACGCTTTGCATTGCACTTTGTGATGTAAGGCTTGAATGCAGCTGCTAGGCCGTGGAAACCCATTCCATGAAGCCCTCTACGCACTGTTCTTGAGCTAATCTGAAGGCCACACAAAGTTTGGAGGTCTGTAGCTATTGACTCTGCAGAAAGTTGGTGACTTCTGCGCACAATGCGCCTCAGCCCACGCTGACACTCCGCTCTGTGCTTTTACGTGGCCTACCACTTCATGGCTGAGTTCCTGTTGTTCCCAACTGATTCCACTTTGTTATGATACCACTAACAGTTGACTGTGGAATAACAGGAGTGAGGAAATTTCACAAATGGACTTATTGCACAGGTGGCAACCTAAAACGGTACCACGCTTGAATTCACTGAGCTCCTGAGAGCGACCCATTCTTTCACAAATGCTTGTAGAAGCAGTCTGCATACCTAGGTGCTCGATTTTATACACCTGTGGTCATGGAAGTTATTGGAACACCTGAATTCAATTATTTGGAGGGGTGTCCCAATACTTTTGGCAATATAGTGCCACTGCATATCAGTCAAATTATAAAATTATATGAAAGCATATAATGCTATCAGTCAAATTCATCTTTAACTGTGTTTATTTTGCGTTTTCTTTTTTTGGCCAATGAATCATTCAAAATATGACTTCAGGGAAGCAGAGAGAGTTAACCATAACTGTACAAAAGCGTACAAAAAGAACTAACAGTGTCTACAGCGAACGTGGATGGCACAGCATGACCAGAGACAATAGAGCCCATTATAATTAGTGATGCTGTCTACACTGGATTTGCCGCAATGCGACTCCATATATATATTATCCATATGGCTTTAAAATTGTTTTTGACGGAAAACCGCAGGGAGACTTCAAAGCTTCTTTTGTTGATTAGTGCTTCTCATTACAAGTATAGGAAGATGACTGGTGAATGTTGCGTTCGCAAAAGCATGTTAAAGTGACCCAAAGTAAGTGACTCAGTGACACAAGTAAGATCAGCCCCGATTTGTAATATTTCACACATGAGTTCAAGTGACAAAGTAGCTGTTTGCATGTTGATTGTTCCATTGTTTTACATATTTTTTACAAAATTGTCTGCTGTAAACTATTTATGCATTGCAGTATTCAGTAAGGTAGTACTTCTTCTTTCCGAACATGCCCTGTCATCTGTCCTTTCAGTTCCGCCTCCACTTCCTCCAAAGAACATTCCTGTCACCCCACCTGGACGCAGCTCTAGTTCTGTAGAATCTTCCGGTACGTACTGACAGTTCCAATATAGCATCCAAAAACATGTAATTTCATTCTTTCAAACAACTGAGTTTCTGTTCAGGATCATCTTTCTCCAGAATACTTGTTCCTAGCTTTATGTTTGTGCTAGAGGTGCGTGATATTGACAAAAAATGAGATCTCGATATAATTTGACAGTATTTTGCTGAGTGTGTTTTTGTGCTGGTACCTTGACTGGTTTAGGCCTGTCATGGACAACTGACTCCCAAAGCATTTTTCTTTTTTGCACTACAGAACTGCCACAGAAGCTGTATCTAAAACAGCATTTAGATGTATTTACACTGCAGTTACATTTTCATAAATAATGCTATGCGATTAATGGTTTAAAAATAATTTAATATGAAACTAAAACCACTAGTACGTGTCGGCAAGTCACTGGCTGTTGTCAAAATTGCATACTCTCTTGAGTAGGTACTTATTTTGAATTAGCACAACCGTTAAAAAAGTGTGTTCTATACAGTGTAAATGTAATCTGGATGTAATACATTCATTGTTATTATTATGTGACCTACCAGTTGCGTCACTTCACTGCCATTCACAAATTCTCTCCTGTGGCCTCATGGGATAGTATAGCCCATTGTGTGTTGCTCAGAGATGCACAACAGTTTCATTGCAGCTTTGTTTGGAACAATTTGTATAGATGAAATACAGCAAACACAGAGAATACTGACAATTTTGTGTCTAAAATGTAATTCACAATATTTTCGTGTTTATTGAACTGTTGTATAAAACATTATATAAGACAAAAGCTCATGCACGGTCATTTTTGCCCCCATATATTGAATTTTGGGGACATTCTAACTCTATTATCTACTAGGCAACATCACGAAAGTGTGTTTCACATCAATGAAAGTGTGCACTCTGAAGGCGTGTTTTTGCAGTGAGTGACATACTCGATAATGTCAACTTCAACATTGTTGAAACAACAATTACATATACATATTGCACACCCCTAGTTTGTGGTGGTGAAAGATGGAAGAGTATTTGACAGTTCATTGTTGTTCTGTCCGAGCAGGTTATTATAGTGTGGTTCCTAGTGTCAGAGGAGATGGATCATCTTCGGCCTATCAGGATGCCCCATTATCTGCCCCGGCCGCAGGGGCGTCTATGCCTGACTTGGATAGTGTTTTTGGGCCTGTAGAGACACCCAGGTCTGGATCAGATGTGGTGCAGTGCAGTTGGGTGAGCTTCAGCGAGGGCTCTCCCGCCAGACCTCCTCCACCAGACGAACCTGCCCCTTCCCCACCTCTGTCCTCTTCCCCTGCGGACTCGCCCCCGACCTCGCCTCTCAACCTGCCGCCTCCCGCCTCACCCCCTCCACCCCTCCACTCCATCCCGCCTCCAGATTCACCTCCGCCACCACCACCCTCAGACTCTCCTCTGAGTCCCCTGGACCTTCCCTGCTGCTTTCAGCTCCCAGAGTCTGAGCCCGCCCAAATGTCCCCCGTCACCCCTGCCAGCCCTGGACTGCCCTTCTTGCCAGCGGACCACCCTCCACATGGAGCCATACCTTCCCCTCTCACCTTGAGAGACGACAGCAGAAGAACCCCTGACCTGGCGAGCATGAGGGACGAGTTTACTGTGTTTGGCACATCACCCAAAGACATTGCAGCAGGAAGCTTCAGAGGAACCCCACCTCCACTGCCCCCTCCTACTTACAGGAGTGTGGTGGGCTCCCCGGGGCCCGGCAGTGGTGAGTTAGCAGCTGTTACTGGAAGGAATACTCCATCAAAAAATGAAAATAGTCTGACCATTTACTCATACTCATTACATACTATTCCAGTTGTACTGTATATGAATTTCTTTCTTCAGATGAACACAAATAATCCATACCTGTAAGTACATATAATGCAAGTGTAAAAAGTTATCCAAAAGTTATCTCTTCAAAAACCCCAAAAATGAACGCGACAGTAATCCATACAACCTCAGCTGATGAATCAATGTCTTCTGAAGTGAAATGATAGGCGTGTGTCAGAAAAATACTTAAACTTTTTAAACTATAAACCATTGCTTCCGGCCATTGGTCATACTATATGCACGTTCATAAATTCATGCTTGATGTAAACATCAGAACGTTGTAAAGTGTGATGTAAGCTTGTTAGGAAACTAGCGCAAGAAGTGGTGGTCCTCTGTGCTTCTGCATCACTTCTCGTGTGAGCTTCAGAATACACTTATGCAGAGCTTCACAACGCTCTTATGAACTCTCATGGAAGCGATGGTTTTTAACGGTAATTCAAAACATTTAAAATACTATTTTTCTCACCTATTGTTTCGCTTTAGAAGACATTAATTTGTCATAAGGATCAGCATCAACTTTGGAGGTCTCATACACTTGGATTATACAGACTCGCAGAGATGGATTATTTTACTAAAAGTCTTTGTTTGTGTTCATCTGAAGAAAAAAGTCATATTTGGGATGGCAGGAGGTTGAGTAAATGATGACAGATTTTTTTTTATTTTCGGAAGAGTATCTTTTTAAGACTGAAGCAAGCATAATGACATAAAAGAAAAAAAAAAGACTCATAAATGTTCATTTCTAGACCAGTGGAGACTTGCAATATTGAATAGAGAGTTTCATAATGCTGAAGCTTACATTCATGGAGCTAACTGATCTTATCTTGTTTGGTTTTTTTTTCAGCCAGTTTAATGGTTTAAATTCAGTAGCTTTTGAACAAAATAAATGTTTTTGCGTCAGTTTTTAAACTAATAAGCTCTCTTATTGGCTAGCACACCTACATTTCATGAATTCCTTTGTCCAAAATATTTAACATCATACTTCACTAAAGTACTGAGCACATGACATGCTGAAGAAAAACTATTGTGGCCACAGATCAAGAATATGTTCCTATGACTTATTAATTCATGGCCACGTTTTATTAATTAATTCCCATTTTGGTTAAATCATGGTCACATTATACTAATTATTTCCCTCATTTCAGTTAAATTGTGCCTATGTTTCACTAATTTATCCCTTCATTTTAATTTAGTTATCGTAGCCATGATTTTTTTCCGTTATGTCATGTGCAGGGCTCCGTACTGCTGTAATGTCACCCATAATGGCAGTATCATATTTTATTAAGGGAAATAGACTGATTATTAACTTTATTTAAAAGAGTTCATTACAGTTTTCAACTTCTCAGAGAAATACTGTTACAAGACAGAGTATTATTAATATTTTAAACTCATTCAGTATTATTAACAATCCACAAAAATGAGAACCAATCCTTTTATTATTATTATTTTTAATATTATAAAATAATAAAACTCAGCAAATGAAAGAAGTCAACAGGAACCTTGATTGAACCATTATTATTATCTTAGCAGTTACATTAATAATAATAATAATTCTTCTGTAATAGTAATCTGATTTTATGTTTTTAGGGCCATCCTCTCCCGCACGTGCTGGCACTCCACTGTCTGCTGGCAGCCCCATCCCGCCTCTACCACCAAGACCATCATCACGACCGAAACTACCACCTGGAAAACCAAACTTAGCAGATCTGGTATGACTCTCTCCACTGCTGTGGAACATTTGAAAGAAGTCACCTCAAAAGAAGATGCCTAAGACGAGAAGATGCCTAGTGGTTCTCAACCTTGTTGGTTCCAGTGTCAAAGACATTAGCTCACAGTAATCCCAATAAATTACCATAAAATTACCAGAATTACTTTAAAATTACCAGAACGGCGTTCTGTTTTTTTTTACCATTAAGAGACCATTTACACATTAGCACCAAAATACCGGTAAAGTGACATCTGTGATGTCATTAATTGGAAATTATCTTTAAACGCATGAAGAGAAGCTCTTTAGTTTCACTATCTGTTCAGTTTGACAAAAAATGTTGACTTCTGAATGACAGGCGCAAGTGGATGATCACACAGAATGCATTTTTGCTCTTAAAAACACGAGACGTGCATAATAGTATCCAACTGCAGAGCCGCAGCGCTGATAAATGAAAAAGAAGGCAGGGTCTTCAGCACGACACTCTGAAAAAGCTGTGACTCGGTGGAATGGTCAAATATGTCCATTTAGCACATACTTACCTAGAAAAACTATTAAAAAGCAGTGGAGCTTAGGGAAGTAATCGCTTCATCTTCATAAGAACTTTATGATTGGCCGTTCGGACCTCATACATGCCCATACCTGTAATCTTTATTCTTTTTTTCAGACACAGCGTCATAGCACCGGTAATTTACTGGTAATGTAAACTTCTCATACTGGTAAATTGC
The DNA here is from genome assembly GCA_003731715.1 of Anabarilius grahami. Classification (NCBI taxonomy): domain Eukaryota; kingdom Metazoa; phylum Chordata; class Actinopteri; order Cypriniformes; family Xenocyprididae; genus Anabarilius; species Anabarilius grahami. Next base: position 1,835,646 of record RJVU01064619.1, read on the forward strand.
CAGAACCGATTTACCAGTATTTTTGAAAAGGTCCTGTTCACACATGATCTCTTAATGGTAATTTACCAGTAAATAATGCATGTGTAAAAGGGGCTAATATTTGAACATATTTCTGATACTTCTGTGATAATGACAAAGTTGCTCGTAAAGTAGTTACAAGTGGCAATTTAGTAAAATAAGTAAATATAAAATAATTATAAACAACTAAAATAATTAGATTAAATTCAAATAACTAAATGTTCTTCATGGTTTGCCTTTTTTATTACCATTGAATTTACATGACTTTTCTAGTTTGTGATTACAGTGTTTTATTATTATTATTATTATTACAAATAACAATTTCTACCCGATAAAATATTATGGAGCTTGCCCAAAATTATTAAAAATTAATTAATTTCCAGGTCTAGAAATCACACACTTAATTCTTAAAAATGTCAGTTGTTAAGGACACAAACTAAAATAAAATAAGAAATATAATTTCAGCTAACATCTTGATTTGTAGCTGTTTTAGCTTAATCAAAATCTTTTGTATTATTTTAAATATTTTTAAGTCATCTTGCGACCATCCTTGGAAGTGTTCTGTGGCCCCCTGTTTGAGAACCACTGGCCTTCACTAATTCTGAAGATCCAAACATTAAACTCCAGTATTTATGGGTCCAAAAAACGGCTCCAAAAAACAACAGCAATAGTTGTAATTGTTCGTTAAGGGAGTGTGAACTAGGTGTCAGATTTAAAATGCCTGGTTCAAGCTGTTATTTTTGTTTCTCCTCAGGCCCGTCCCTTCAGCCCCCCAATCCACTCCTGGAGTCCTCCACCCTTTGCTCCTCTAGCCAGAGCTGAGAGCACCTCCTCCATCTCCTCCGTTACGTCTTTGAGTGCAGCCTCCACACCTACACTGGGCCGAGAACTGAACCTCTCTGTGTCAGGTGGGCCACAACAGAGCTGTCCCAAGTCAGTTATCGCTGATTATACTGTGTGAAGATACTAACAAGGCATAATGCCTTCTTCAGTTCAATAAGTTGTGTGACCATTAGATAAAATTCGATCTACTTCTGTATTTCAGCATGTTCCAGAGGTCCAAGTCCTCTCACAATGGGACCCCAAGACACTCTACCAGTGGCAGCCGCCTTCACAGAGACCATCAGCGCCTACTTTAAAGGAGCAGATCCAACTAAGTAAGCCTGCAGGGCATATTTTACAATCAGCGTTCAAATTAAGTTCATGTTTAGTTGAAATTAGTTGAATTTAATGTTTTTCTTTCGTATCTTACTGTGTGTTGTAGGTGTTTGGTGAAGATCACCGGTGAGATGGTGCTGTCTTTCCCAGCAGGGATCACCAGACACTTCTCCACTCAGCCTAGTCCACCAGTGCTGACCTTCACCATCAGCCAGTACAGTCAGCTGGAGCAGGTCCTTCCCAACCCACAGCTTCTGTGCTGGTAATACAACATATGCAGTAGGGATGCCCCACTAGTGAATGAATCGTTCATTTGGACTGGGCTTTGTAATTATTCAGTCAACCCGTTTTAGAAATAGTTTGTAATCCCACAGTAAAGGAGAACTTTGTTTGAGAGAAAAACTTAGGTGGGTGATGTTGGAATTAGGGTTGTCTCAATATTAAAATTATGGCCAATATTTATTTTCATGTTATGGTCAGTATTACAAATTCCAGATTATTTTCTCTAAATGTATTAAAAATAAAACACTAAACTAAATACTACAACCAAATTTAGGCATCACGACATTATAATGTACAGTATGAAAAATATATATTCATGAGATCTGCCAAAGATTATAATTAACAGTGTTATTAAATTATTAGTGTTGATTAACTGATTAACTGTAAGTTAGCATTAGATGACGGCAAAGGTAAACTAAATGTAAAAATCAGGAAAATGAGTTTGAACAGTTAAAAATCAGCTGCTATTGGATCAAACAATACACAGTACAGATACATTTAACAATTTTATCGGCTAATAACTGATATGGTATTATTTTCATCCCTAGTTGGAACCGTAAACAATGCAACATAGCTTTTAAATAAATAGTTACAGTATAAAATATAACTTTTATATAATATATAAAAGTGTTATTATTGTTAACTAAAACATGAATATTTGATGGAAAAACTTCCACTCACACCAGCTCAGAGATCCACTCTGTCGACTTTACTGTAGTTAACACTGCACAATGGCAAGTGGAAATACTGGTTTAATTCAGCCATATATGTTTGAACCAGAAACTGATTTAGAAGAAGAAGTGGAAGAGCGAATTATACAGGCTCGTCTACCAGTCTATGTATCAGAATGGTAATGCGTTTTATGTATTGCTCTCTACGTCGGACACATAACAGTAACTGATTTGATTAGCCTTTGTCTTGACTACATTATCAAACAGCTAATAATGTGTTGCTAATGTTACACAAAGAATTTTCCCATTCACCATCTCAGAGTCAGACAGCTGCCTTCTAAAAATCAGCATCCTTAGAAACACTTTGAACAACTTAGAATGTCAGTGGAGAAAGGCACATAGTTCATCATAACATCGTAATATACATATACACAATTCACCCGCTCTATTGCTAAATGTAACAGGTTTTTCATATCAACAGAAAAATATACTGGAATAACCTGGCTTCTCTTGAGACCCACCTGCTTCACAGCATAGTTAATGATATGCTAAAGCCCGTCCTGCATGTTGATGGGATCGGTTACAACATGTTTGTGATGTAGAGAACTGTGGCGGTTTCAAACCGCATTTTTGAGACTGTCTTTGGTAAACTGCAGTTTTAAGGAGAAAATACTCAGCAATGGTCTTGACTGAGGAATTTGCACATGATTTGTCTTAAAGCCATATAAACAACGTTAACTTGATTTTCACCACAGGGTGTCTTTAAAATAAATTAAAATGGAAACTGAAAATATAAAAATGAAGGCAATAAATACCTTAGTAGTATCTAAATAATATTAAAATAACACTGCTAAATAATCAACAGTTACTTAAAGGCAGGGTAGGTGATTTGCTTCAAAAAAAAATTTTGCTATGCTGGTTGAAAATCTCTTCATATCCTGAGAGCAATCACTAAGTTAAAGGGTTAGTTCACCCAAAAATGATGTCATTAATTACTCACCCTCATGTCATTCCACACCTGTAAGACCTTCGTTCATCTTCGGAACACAAATTAAGATATTTTTGATCAAATCTGATGGCTCAGTGAGGCCTACATCGTCAGCAATAACACTCCCTTTTGCAATGCCCAGAAAGCTACTAAAAACATTTAAAACAGTTAATGTGACAGTACAGTGTTCAACTGTAGTATTTTAAAGCGACGAGAATACTTTTTGTGCGCCAAAAATAAAATAGTGAATGTAATATTTTGTGCAGTAAGTGTAAATATTGTGTAATTGAATTCATTCAAATTCAGTACATTTTATTTGCTATCATTAAAGTGCAGTGTCATTATATCAGCATTATATAACAGCCTTTGACTACGCTGCTCTCTAGATATCTGCTTTGGTTAAAGAAATAAAAAATAAAAAAATGTAAAAAGCATTTTTGGTCACTAATCTTGACTAACATTTTAAAGCCCTTTTGAGATAGCATTATTTGAACTTTAAATATTTTCATCCTTCAGCGACACCACACCACCTACAGGTGAATTGAAGGAGTTCTGGGTAAATATGCCAAACTTGTTGAGTCACCTGAAGAAAGTGGCTGAGCAGAGGCCACAGGCCACATATTACAACGTGGACATGCTGAAGTACCAGGTGGGATTTTGTATATAAACATGATCTTTTAGTATATACATATTTTAAAGGGGTCATGACATGGATTTTTTTATTATTTTAATATATTTCTTGAGGTTCACCTATAATGTTTTTAACGTTTTTTGCACACACAAAAAAAACAAAATAAATATAAATGTGGAAAAAATATTATTTTCAACCCTCATTCTGACCCTCTGTCTGAAATGATCCGTTTTTAAGGGGCGGCTCCTTTAAGGCTTGTTGGTTAACGGCCACTGTTATGATTGGCTAACATTATCCATATAAAACCATAATTTACAGACAAAACATTATGAAATCGTTTGCTTACAGTTTGCGATGTAACTGCTGTCAGAACCAGTAGAGTTGGCTGCTTCATCTGTGAACAGAAATTTCTTTGCAAACTCTCCATTACACTGTGCCTCGTTTACAAAACAGTCTGCAGTCAAATTTTCTGAGCAAACATATAATCCATCCACTTGTCACTGACTCTGGGATCCTTCTGAAGTCTCTACAGAAATGAGCTGTTTAAACAGTCATATACAAATGTGTTTGCCCGTGTGGTGTTATAAATCCCACAATATCCAAACAAGCCATTTTTGGAGATTGATTAAATAATTGCTTTGTTTATAATGAGGTGGATGTTTCAAGCTATGAAACTTACAGGATTTTTAATGGTAAAAAGACCTCTTATATGTCAAAAGATCAATGCAAATTTGATTTCTCATGTCATGACCCCTTTAAATGAATCTGATCATCTTCTCTGATGTTTCTGTAATAGTGTGTGATATTTGAGATTTGTCCTTACAGGTGTCCACTCAAGGGATCCAGTCCACGCCGCTGAACCTTGCGGTGAGCTGGCGTGGTGATGCCAGCAGCACAGACCTCAGGATAGACTATAAATACAACACAGAGGCCATGCCCACACCCACACCACTCACCAACATCCACTTCATGGCAGCTGTGGATGGCGGCGTGACTAGACTGCAGGCCATGCTCCCACCTGCCACCTGGTAAGGAACTATCAAGAAAATCACATTGCAATTTAACAGCGGTGTGGTAATTTATAGTAATGTTTGCTCATTCCTTGCTTTTTAAGGAACCCAGAGACGCAGAAAATTGCGTGGAAGATCCCAGAGCTCTCACAGAGGTCTGAAAATGGAGGTAAATGCCCTTTAGATATTGACAGATTTGCAAGAATGTTTAGCTCATGTTGGCAACTGTACAATGTGCAGAATGCCCTAATAGTAGTAAATTGAATTACACAAGGAAAGGATTCACAAAGCCCAACTAGCAGCAATCATATACGATCATATAGCAGCTTTAAAAAAAACAAACAAAAACTGAAGAATAGGGAAAATGAGCTTATACAATTAAATATCCAATAGCAGCTGATATATATCATAAACAATGCAACATTTGACACAATCTATATAATGTATTCAAAAGAATAGCTACTGTATAACAACTACTGTTGTTATTCTTAACTAAAACTATTAAAAATTGTTTCTGCTAATTGAAATAAAGCTGAATTGAAAATTAAATGTAAATATTAAAACTTAAACTTAAAAACTGATGAATTATGCGTATGATTCACAGTTGTACCTGCCTCTAAAATCTAGCGATTCCATACAGTCTCTTCTGGCCTGTCTCGAAGACATCAAAACTTGGATGGGTAACAACTTTCTCCGGTTAAACAGTGATAAAACGGAAGTGATNAATAGAAAACTTAAAATTAAACATATCAATAAATAGTAAAAAAAAAAAGTAATGCGTAATAATACTAAAATACAGTAACACTATTGTATAAACAGCAGTAAATGAATACTATTTCACTGAACATAAAATGCAATTCAAGATACATGATTTTATAGCAGCTCTGAATCGAAATAAAAAACAAAAATGTAGAATAAAAACACTATTAACTGCAGCTATATGATGCTCAGATCATTGCTGAAAGCCTGTCCGAGTTGCTTTTCTTTCTTCAAGCTGAGCAGATGAAACGTCTGTCCATTGCAGAGGCTCAAATGCTGATGAGTGAAAGCTAAAGCAAAACTGAAAATGGAAATGATCTTTTACTGTTTTTCTTTTGAGTTAATCAATGTGTTTCTAGACAAACCCTTATGATATTTGAAAACCAATTTCAAAAGGGCTTCTTGCATACTGCTTATAGGATTAAAAAAAAAAAAGAATTCTGTCATCATTTACTCTCCCTTATGTTGTTCTAAACCTGTATGACTTTGTTTCTTCTGTGGGACAGAATAAGATATTTTTAAAAATGTCATGGAGTCCAATCTTCTTCTGTGTTCTGCAAAAGGTGAAAATCTGAAATTTGTAAGGTGAAAATATTGCTTTGTGTATTTATTCATAATCATGAACCTGTTAATTAATGTCTTTTGAATTGCACATCATATTATATTACCTTTTGTAAGCCTTTGTTTCTTAGCCAACTAGCTTAGCATAGCATTAACAGGTCAAGAAAAGCTTTAACTATGTAACACTATGTTAATGATCAGGCATTTACGACGAAGGAATTCTGTGAGGGTACAGGAAGTTTCATGGCACATGAATTGCAGTGACAAAGGTATAGAGTGCTACAGTAATGAGTCCTAAAACCTGGAAACAAGTTAGCATTTTTTTCAGTGGGTTTTTTGAATNAAATAAATTTATATAAAATTTAGAAATATTTAAAATTTTAAATAATTTTTTAAATATTTAAAAATGAAAACAATAATAAATAACAAAAGCAAAAAAAGTGCTAAAATTAAAATTAAAGCTGAAAATAGAAAACTTAAAATTAAACATATCAATAAATAGTAAAAAAAGTAATGCGTAATAATACTAAAATACAGTAACACTATTGTATAAACAGCAGTAAATTAATACTATTTCACTGCACATAAAATGCAATTCAAGATACATGATTTTATAGAAGCTCTGAATCGAAATAAAAAACTAAAATGTAGAATAAAAACACTATTAACTGCAGCTATATGATGCTCAGATCATTGCTGAAAGTCTGTCCGAGTTGCTTTTCTTTCTTCAAGCTGAGCAGATGAAACGTCTGTTCATTGCAGAGGCTCAAATGCTGATGAGTGAAAGCTAAAGCAAAACTGAAAATGGAAATGATCTTTTACTGTTTTTCTTTTGAGTTAATCAATGTGTTTCTAGACAAACCCTTATGATATTTGAAAACCAATTTCAAAAGGGCTTCTTGCATACTGCTTATAGGATTAAAAAAAAAAAAGAATTCTGTCATCATTTACTCTCCCTTATGTTGTTCTAAACCTGTATGACTTTGTTTCTTCTGTGGGACAGAATAAGATATTTTTAAAAATGTCATGGAGTCCAATCTTCTTCTGTGTTCTGCAAAAGGTGAAAATCTGAAATTTGTAAGGTGAAAATATTGCTTTGTGTATTTATTCATAATCATGAACCTGTTAATTAATGTCTTTTGAATTGCACATCATATTATATTACCTTTTGTAAGCCTTTGTTTCTTAGCCAACTAGCTTAGCATAGCATTAACAGGTCAAGAAAAGCTTTAACTATGTAACACTATGTTAATGATCAGGCATTTACGACGAAGGAATTCTGTGAGGGTACAGGAAGTTTCATGGCACATGAATTGCAGTGACAAAGGTATAGAGTGCTACAGTAATGAGTCCTAAAACCTGGAAACAAGTTAGCATTTTTTTCAGTGGGTTTTTTGAATTTGGTGTGTGGTTAAGACGAGCTTTTTTGAATAGGGTTTGTGGTTAACACAAGCTCAAGATATTTTCATGTTTTATTCTAAAACATAAAATACATCAGTAATAAAAAAAGAGATCAGAAAATCAGAAAGCTTTTACTTGTCATGAAAAAGACGGTTGCTTACAAATGGGACTACAGAGGCTGTCTATAGGACATTAAACATCATCACACCAAACAGGAAAACTCGTCTACTCACTAGTCTGCTTTCACAGCCTGGGTGTGTTTATACGCTTATTGCGCTCTTGCAAACTATTCTAACTCAAACTTTCCAACTTGCAGATTATAAATAAAAACTGAAAGAATTATAAGAAACTTAAAGGGATAGTTCACCCAAAAATGAAAATTCTGTCATTTAATTACTCACCCTCGTGTCATTCCAAACCTGTAAGACTTTCGTTCATCTTCCGAACGCAAACAAAGATCTTTTTGATGAAATCTGAGAGCTTTCTGTCCCTCCATAGACAGCTACGCAACTGACACATAAAGAGATCGTAAAACTAATCCATGTGAATTGAACGGTTTAGTCCAAATTTTCTGAAGAGACACGATCGCTTTATATGATGAACAGATTGAATTTAAGCTTATATTCACCTGAAAACCTATTGGCTTTTTGTCGATGGTTCCAGGGTGATGCTGACTTCCGGGTTGGTCTACAGTAATCCAGTACGCCATCCCTGCAGCACTCTGTATGCTGTGCTATAATGTTCAAATGGATTAAGAAATATAATCTACTGAAATTAGTTGTTTAGCAACAAACAACGAATCATAAACTCAGTGCTTAGTTAAATACTCAGGCACTTTTTACAGTTACAGGAACTTCATTGCACCGTCTGAAGGAAACGGTTAAATGTTAAATGATGACAAACGAGTTAACTGAAATGTTGAAGAGATGATATTTGTTTTTTTTAAAAGACCAGAGCACACGTATGCTGCATCATTTCCACAGATCCAGTTAATAAGTGTGCTGTAGTCATTGTTTTAAATTTGCAAATACGAGTGTTAACAAATGTACAGTGTGAATAAACATTCTGATAGAATATATATATCTGTAATGTTGTTCTGTCATTGTGTGTCTGTGTGCCAGGGGTTGGCGCTCTCCTGGCTCGCTTCCAGTTAGCCGAGGGTCCCAGCAGACCATCGCAGCTGGCAGTGCAGTTCACCAGTGAGGGCAGCACTCTGTCTGGCTGTGATTTTCAACTTGTAGGTTCAGGCTACAGACTATCCTTGGTTAAAAAAAGGTTTTCTGCAGGTATGTCTTTTAAGAAATATGCTTGTTCACTTGCAAAGAAGCAAAAAGGCCTTTTCACACTGCGCGTAACCCTGGGTTATCGTTGTTCTTAACCCCAGGTAAAGGGGTAATTAGGGGTATTTAGATGCGGGGTTAGCACCGCTTTTACAAGGGTTATTTATGGTTTTTGCGGTGACAGACAGCCAAACGTGTGGGGGAAAAAAATTTATAGTACAATTGGCAAAGTATAATAAGGGCAAAGTATAAATTAGAGCTTTTACATAAACAAGTCATGATATGTGCTGCGCTTGTTTAATCAATGACACTGACACCCTAAATATTCAATTAAGGCCATTAACCCAGGATTTAGGAATGTAGTGTGAAATGGCAGTTTATAAATACCAAGGACTAATTGTTAACCCTTGGTAAATTATGAGCAGTGTGAAACGTGAAGCAAGAAAACCCAGGATTCCGTTTGCCCTGGGTTTAGAATGACCCAGGGTTAACTAGATAAAGCGTGAGTTTATTTTTTATACAGTATCTGATTTAAAAATTAGCTGTTTTTGTATTCCACAGGTAAATATCTGGCAGACAACTGACCTGGCCGCAGCGACGACCTACTGGATGGGCTGTGAGTGGGACATTAGGATGCTCTTTTGGCACTACAAAGACTTTCAAAAATGTTTTTATCAAAATTCCAGAAGTACAACACTCAAAATCTCACTTATAATGTCTGGTGTAGAATATCATCAGTGCGTTCTGTGGGTGTGTGTGTATGTGAATATTAGCAAATATTTTGTGTGTATATGATAAAACTTCAGGACAAATGCAATACGTGGACTTTTTCCGCTGGGTTCTTGCAGAAGGCAGTTTCCTTTTTCACTTATTGCACATTCTCTCTTTGACCCAAACCAAACACTCCTAGTGACATTACAATGTAATGATACCAGGGTTCACATTTAGAAACACATGTCAGCAGGGTTTGTTTTTCTTTTAGTTATTTTGACAGATTCTAAACAATTTGATTTAACTAACATGAAGTCTCAATTCCCAAACAATGCTACAGATAACACTTTACAATGTGATTCAGTTTGTTAACATTAGTTGATGTATTAAGCCCGAGACACAACTAGCCGATAATCGGCCGTCGAGCAATGTTGGGCCGTTTTTGAGTGTCGGTCTGCTTAGTTTCAGTGCGTTCCACATTGTTGGCTCTAGACGGATGCCATCTGGGTTTGTTTGGTTTTTGGAGAGGGGGGGCGTCAGTGCCGTTGATGTGAGAGAACTCTGATTGGCTGTTCAGCTTAGTGAACGAGAATAAGAGCAAAAGTGATGAACGTGAGCAAAGAAGTCAAGACAGTACAGACAGAAGGTTGTTAGATCATCTTACCCGAGCATTCCAATGTGCTAAAATTTTCATAATAACATGAGCCGCCTTGAATGAAGAAAGGGATCAGTGTGATTGATCTTCAAAATGGTAAGCTAGCGCTGCTTTGTTTATGGTTTGAACGTTATATCTGCAGTCCTGTTTTCAGTTTCCCTTTTTGAATGATGAAAATAGACTATTGATACCTGCTGATATAGACAGTTATTTCCTTACACGCAGGCGCAGAATGTATGTGCTAGTTAACAGTTGCTAGTAGTCCTTTTGTTGTGTTCAAGCGCAGCTGTTTGGCCGATATGCAGCCGACGTGAGGCGACAACACAGTCAGCTTTTGTTGTCACTGTTTCTTTGACATCGGCTTGGTGTGTTCCGGGCTTTAGGTATGTCATGAACTAACAACAATATTGTTACAGCCTTTTTTAATCTAGGTTAATGGTAATTTCTGTATATATGCTACCGTTCAAAAGAGGTAATAAATACGATTTATTTTTTTAAAGAAATTAATACTTTTATTCAGCAAGGATGCATTAAATTGACCAAAAATGACAGTAAAGACATTTATGTTGTGATTTCTATTTCAAATAAATGCTGTTCTTTTGAACTCTCTATTCATCAAATAATCCTAAAAAAATTTGCATGGTTTCCACAAAAATATTAAGCAACACACAAAACTGTTTTCAATTGATGATGATAATAATAATAATAAATGTTTCTTGAGCAGCAAATCAGCATATTAGAATGATTTCTGAAGGATCATGTGACACTGAAGACTGGAGTAATGATGCTGAAAATTCAGCTTTGACATCACAGGAATAAATTATTAAAGAGTTCTTTTAAATTGTAATAATATTTCACAATATTACAGTTTTTACTATATTTTTGATCAAATAAATGTACCCTTGGTGAGCATAAGAGACTTATTTCAAAACCATTAAAGAAATCTTAGTGACCCCAATCATTGTGAGCAGAAAAAAATAACATTAATGTATTATGAACAAATATGAATTAACTATAAAAGTAAATTTATTAATTAACATATTAAAGGTGCAATATGTAAGAATTTTGCAGTAAAATATCAAAAAACCACTAGGCCACTTGAGTACTTACAATATCCCAAATGTTTCCAACTATTTGTAAATCGTGAGGAAAACTGCAATTTTAACCAAGGCTCCGGGACGTGTGAGGAGTCGCCTGTCAATTGCGTCATACCCGCGTTACCCTCGGTTTCCGGTTTTATTTTGTAGAAACCATGGAAACTCCAAAGACGCTTTAATATATTACATATTTTAATAGACAAGGGAACAACTGTTTTGATACATTTATAGACAGAAAACTAATTATTGTTATATAGCTCAACACGTTTAGTCTTATTGTTTAAATCAAATTTTTTGCGAGTACCATGCTTTTACCATGCCTCAGAGAAAAACACTATTTTGTGAGCTAACATAGCATAATCAGATGCAGCTTTATTTTTAGTTACAGTAATACAGCATTTTCTCCATCATACAATACGTTTTAAAATGAATTGCATGCCATTTATTAACACAAGCCACCCAGCATTTAATGATATTCTAAAATCGATCAGCTTACTGCAGTGTGTCTCACAGCAGCCACCGAGCGAAAGCACAGAGTAACGTTATAACATCATTTTCAACACTCTCAAATGTATCTAATATGATAAACAGTGTTGCGTCACCTCATACTCATGACCGGAATATCGGAAGCAGCGCCCGCGACTGTGTCATAATAAAAGTTCTGCTGCTCGTGAGACGTGTGTTGCGCAATCGCTCCAGCGGCCTCGTTCAGCTCCCACAACACTCGGTCCTGCTCTGCTTCGTACTACAATAACGTTAATGATCGCATCCATGAACATGATTTCTGCGGAGTCCTATCTCGATTATTTCCACCGGCTGTGATGTGAAGATCACATGTCCCAAGATTCTGCGCTCAAACTTGCCGTCATCAAGCTACGCCTTTGTTTAGAATAGGCCTCTAGCGGACAGAAAATTTTACATATTGCACCTTTAATCATACCTAGATTAATAATGGTGTAAAAAATGTTGTTTATTATTAGTTTATGGTGCCTAAACCATCAACTAATGTTAGTGAATTAACCCTTAATGTAAAATGATGAGAAATACAGAGACATGCTTCCACACAAAATATTCTGTTCCGTATCATTAATGTTGATTTGATGTTATTGGTGAAGGCATCTTAGGATGCATCACTGACTAGTTGACCTGTAGCCCTTTTTTTGTTAAATTAAGTGCTTAAACATGGATATGACCATGACATTCATATTTAATGCAAAAAGTGATGCCTACTTTTTTTTTTTTCTCAATTTATTTAAATCATTTATTTATTTAGACATTTTAGGAAAATAAAACTCCATTTGTGTCAGGGATGCAGAATTCCTTAAGGTGAAATAAATTTAAGGAATTGGTCAAATATAACCTATTTTCCTTTTGGTTTTCCACAATGTGGATTTTATTTTCCCAAAACATTGTACTGTAGCAATATTTAAAGATAATGTGTAAAAATGTAAGATAGAAATTGTTAAACATGTATCCAAATGGATATGATTTCTATGTCTCGTCATAGAACAGATTTCATGTCAGTTTATTGTTAGTATTTACAGTTCATGGTGGCACTTTATTTTTATTTATTAATGTTTAAAATTCATGTAATTTATTTTATGCCTAGTTCTGTGGTTTGTAATGGATTCCGAACAATCACTAGACTGTTTTATTGTTCAAAAAAGGGAAAGAAACAGCATTTTATTGGACTAGTACAGAAGAACATTTATCACTTCCTTTACTGTATTGTGTTGTCAGCTCACATATTTTGGTAAGTAAGGAAATGCACATCTTTTTCTATGTTTTTTGTTTGCTGAGACTTTGTCACAAGACTCATAAAATGTGGATCATTGCCTTTAAAACTGTGAGATTATCCATCCAAGTGTGTAGAAACTTTCACTAGAAAAGCCTCAAATATCTCTAGTCATAGAGATATAGTTTGGGAATATACATGATGTTCCTGGATAACCTTCAGTTATGTGCTTTGGCTAATCTGGTTTTAGTTAAGTGATACATTATTTCTGCCATTAATTAAGTTTACTTTATTTCAGTGGTTTGGAGGCCTTACCTGACCTTAAAAGTGGAGGGATGGATAGACAACTGCTGCTTGCGGATGGTTCATTCTAGTTAAAACATGATCCATCTCTCATTTTATAAAATATGTCTTTATTACTTTTTATCCCACTGATGTTGTGGTATTGTGTTTGTCAGCTAACTTGCATCTTGTTCATTCATTGTTCAGAAAATGGAATATGCAAACATTTCATGCATAGAATAAACTCTCCCCAGATTTTAAGAGAATATAGAGACTGAAAATGCTAAATATATCAAAAGTGAAAATAATGTAATGTCTTGGAAATAAAATCAAGAAATTCATGTTTAACATTCTTTGCTTCTTGTTAGTCATTGTCACTAACACAATATATGCAAATACACTTAAACTAAACCTTTTGCAAGAACTTTGTATTTCTTGTTGCAGGGATAAATTTACCAGTATATTTTCTTAGATTTTAGAAGTATACGAGTTTAATAGTAATACATAAACTATTGTTTAGTTTTGTTTCCTTTGAATTCATTAACAAAATCCACATTTTATCAAATAGTGTATAATCTGAACTGTGTTCAACATAAAAGCTTTTGCAATTTGACCACAGGAAGGAAGCGTTGCTTTATTGTTTGAATACGAAATCACACTATAAATAATTTTTGCTTATAAACACTAGGTCACGTGTACGTGACCAAGCAAAGTTAGCATTACATATGTTCGCCATAGAATTAGTAATATCGCTGGCAGGATATGCCACCCAGAGCCTGGTGCCCAATATATGCATCAACTGATACCACCAAAGAGCTTAGAACCCAAGAGGCGACACTTTGATACTTTTTGGGTAACAGCCACTAGATGGCGCTCCGGTAGCGCGGCCGCCATTATGGGCTGAAAATACTTACTGGACCATTGAATCCTTCACATCTCACGCACCCAAAATCGGAGAATTTCACTGCCAAATCAGAAGCGCAATAGAAAATTTTTTAATAAACCAGTAAATTGTATGGCAGTGTTTCTCAACTCCAGTCCTCGGGACCCACTGCTCTGCACATTTTGTATGTATCCCTTATTTAACGCACCTGATTCAGATCATCAGCTCGTTAGGAGAGACTCCATGACCTGAACTGAGTGTGTCAGGTAAGAGAGACATACAAAATGTGCAGAGCAGTGGGTCCCGAGGACTGGAGTTGAGAACCACTGTTGTATGGCACCTACAGTAAATGTTGTATTGTCTTACATGGTTATTTTACCAGTTGTGGAATCCAACCATTCATCCATCTGAGGTAACACAGTCAGCCTGCTTTATTGAGTATTTCCATTTTATGCAACTTTACACATTTATTAGTAGTAAATTAATAATTAATAAATTTAAGACCATCATGTTTGCAGCGAACAATAAATGTTAGACCTTGTGGAGTAATAATCCAGGTCTGAATTGAAATATATTGTACTTTTTAATGGATCACGCTACAAACATTATGATCTTATAATTCATGATCCATTGCTGTCTGTTATCACATAATTCCCACTTTTGGACACTTTTGCTTCAACGGACATTAGACAACACTGCAAAATCAAGCTGTTACATTCATATATTTATTGTCCAACATTCCCAATTTTTCTGATGCATGTCCTTAATTTAATTTCATATGTTGGTAATAATTCAGTGTTTATAAGCCTTTTAAAGAATTTTAACCCAAACTGACTGGGTTTATAGAGCAAAGGTTTTGTGAAAGAAGTTAAAAAGACTTAAACACAAAGTGTGTAAAATAAACTGTTAAAAGGATTTGATGATCACTAGTGATAGTACTTTATTCTGTGTTGTCATCATTCAGGTTGGATTTCAGCTTTAATGTACGTTTTTTTTTTTTTTACAAAGCAGCTGATATTGCCATAGAAACCTGATATAAACTAGTGGACAGCCAAGTCTCTTTCACTCCAAAATGGCGGAAACGCAGGGCCGCTGCTGCAATAGAGCGTTCTTTTAAGTGTCGCTTCTTGTTAGTGTATATTCTTTGATCCCACCAAAAGTGAAAATGAAATCCACTGTTGTCAAGGCAACGTTTGCCAACAAGCCTGTGACGGTCCTGAGCATTTCCGGTTTGTGGAACAGACGCATCAAAGCGGTAAGTGCATTTTGCTGCCATAAAAGTTATGTAGTGTACAAATGTTTTAGTTTATATTACGATATATTTTATCAAGAGAAACAAGCGTTTAATACACTAGTACATTAGTGCTTTACCAATGCAAATGTAAATGTCTTTTTTATGTCTTCCGTAGAATTGATACAATTCAGTCGATTTTCCGCAAAATGTCTGATTTAGCAAAAGAAAAAGCAGCACGTCTGCTGAAGAAACGGGGAAGTGTGTCTTCTCTGGGCAGTCATGAAGTCAGAGCTAAAGACACTTTTGGCAAAACTAAGGAGTGAGTTACTGTCATTGCTTAACATCTAAGTTACCAACTCACATAACAAAATAATAATAATAGAGAAAAAGTGTAAGTAAAACAGTATGGGTCATGTGTTTCTATGTAGCTCTATCAGCACTGTGTCCTACATGGAAGAACCTGGACATCATGATGATATTCCACGACCTACAGTGCAAATGGAGAACACCTTTCGGCTCAGTGAGTCTCTTTTCCTTGAGTCTCTTTTCATTTGTAAGTCGCTTTGGATAAAAACGTCTCACATGTAAGTGTAATAACTGTTATGGAGATACTAATCTCAGCAAACAAATGATATTCACTAATAAATCCACCAAAATGATTTCACACGAGAGGGTATTTCCTGTTATGCAGTATATTTTCATGTCTTGTATATGTCTTAATATATTGGATGGAATGTGAATTTATCACAATTAAGTGAGCATAGTTTCTGTATACTGGTATTTATTAAGAAATATGTTTTGTTTTTTTCCATTTCGTTAATAAAAATGTTTTAAAGGGTTAGTTCGCCCAAAAACAAACATTCTGTCATTAATTACTCACCCTCATGTCGTTCCAATCCCCTTTCATCTTCGGAATACAAATTAATATCTTTTTAATTATATCCGAGGCCTTGTTTACACCTGGTATTATAGTTTTTCCACAATTGCTGAAACACATTTCTTGAAAACTTCACCAATTTTCAAATCTTCAAACTGTATTTACAAAACCCCTGACACGTCTGACAAAATTAAACAATCGCCTCAAAAACATTTCACCTGTACTTTCACATCATACACACAGCCAGTCAATATATAAACACTACAGATCATTCATAGACACTACATAGAAAAATGGAGAACACAGCATCCAGAGCATCTAGTTACAGGGAAAAAAGTATATTGTAAACAGTAAACAAAATTTGCAATTAGTAATTTAAAGTGTATATATTGTATACTGTATGTACTGCAAGTATAGTATTGTATTGAATATTGTATAGTATTGAATGGCTTTATATTCAGCACTTTCATACTGTAACAATACAGTAGCTCAAATCCAAAAGGTCAATTACATTTCTACGTAAAAAGCATGTTACAGCGCACTCAAAAAAAAGTTGTGCAACTGCAAAATCGAGGTCAATGAGTGATTAATTCTGCCTCGGCATCACGTCTTCATGTTGGGTCCAGCCTGAGACTTTGTCCACATCACAGGCAATAGGTGCGTTTACATGGAGCATTTTAGTGGGTTTAAAAGTCCAATCCGAATGAAAATGCTCCATATAAACACCTTAATCGGAATAAAAATGGCCAAACCGAATGAAATTGTAATCGGTTTGAGAGGGGTGGGTTAAACCTTTCTATAAACCATTCAAAATAAAAACTCTGCCATGTAAACGCGTTAAACAGATTACTTTGCGTCTACGTCATCACGTCAAGAGGCCAGGGGTCGTCAGAATGCATAATTGCAGAGGCAAAATCAAACTGGAGTAAAACTGAAACAACACATTTAATAAATACACTGAAGGAACTCAGTTTATCATTACTACGGAAATTCATCCACACGCTTCTGCTTTTCAGAGGAGGTAGGGGTAGTATTGAGATGCTCTGAGATGCACAGCCACCAAAAAGGTCAGCTTCCTGCGCCCGTCTTTTTCTCATTCCTTCCAGCAGTAATATGCTACAAATTCATGCTGTTGCCTGATTGAGAGCAACACTTGACATAAAAATAGCACGCATAAGAAATAACGGAACTCCATGTTGAAAGGAATAAAAGGCGGCAAACAGGACATAAGCTAATGTGCGCATGTCACAAAGTCATTCCGACTGAAAGCGCCAGCACATATAAACACCATATCGGATTAGATAACGTCTCATGTAAACAGTCCACCGTATCTTTCAATCGGAATGACAAAAAAGTGTACATGTAAACGTGACTGATTTTGTCTCTTGCCAGGCAAAGGGAAAAACCCTCTGGTGTGCCAGATCCTGCCTTGACAGCACTCCACACCTTGCTCTTCCTCCTTGTCCACCACCTCTTACACATAAACTTCCTCCTCTCCCTCTCAGATTGTTTCCATCCATTGTTGATATCAATATTCAGTGTCTGTGCACTCTGAGCTGGCTTATATTTTGTACAGTTGGTTTGATCACATCATTAGAAACAATTGTGTGAACAATTGTAAACAGTTGTGAAGTGTGAACAATTCTGAGCCGTTGTGTTTAACTTTTGCTTCTTGTGTTTACTGTTTTGCAACACAAGTGCATCACTTTGCAAAATGTGTTTTAGTAAGTGAGAATGTGTTTAGAGTCCATGAGATTTGCAAATGGTGTCTAACTGCCTGAACTTGTTTAAGGCTTTGCAGAAAGAGTGATTTATTCGACAAATGGGTTTAGGCCTTTGAGAATTTGGTTCAAAGAATGGGGTTTAGTGTCTTAGCAATTGTGAAAAACTGTAAGATCAAGTAGTCGAGGCAGACACATACACGCACCCGGAGATGATGGAAAAACACACAGAGAGCAGCAGCTTTTGTTTCTGCTCTGATAGACCATTCTGTGCGCTGTGAGTGCATGTTAGAAATCAGGAATGGTGAGAGAACATTGTGCTTGGTACGTTTTTCGTCTTCAAACCAAACTTGGGTCTTCAGTCAACAAAGTTTAAATCCCCTCTGACTAGCGCGCTTCCCATGATGTTGACGCGTTAGGTCGGTACTTAGGAGTATTAGGTCTAGGCGGTATTTTGTGACTGTTTGAACACATTCAACCACATGAGCATCTACACTTCGAAAGCAATCCGGTCAAATGCGTTTTCGATGATCGAAAGTGGACGAGCTCAAAAGGTTTTAGACCCCATTTACACCTGTGTTTAGCGTCATCCATTTCTCTTCTCTTCTCCACATCTTAAAGGGTTAGTTCACCCATAAATGAAAATAATGTCATTTATTACTCACCCTCATGTCGTTCCACACCTGTAAGACCTTCGTTCATCTTCGGAACACAAATGAAGATATTGTTGATGAAATCCGATGGCTCAGTTGAGAGCAAAGCCATTCAAACTCTCAAGGTCCATAAAGGTACTAAAAATATATTTGAAACAGTTCATGTGAGTTCAGTGGTTCTATCTTAATATTATAAAGCGACAAGAATACTTTTTGTGTGCCAAAAAAACAAAATAAAGACTTTTCAACAATATCTATATGGGCAGATTTCAAAACACTGCTTCATGAAGCTTCTGAGCTTTATGAATCTTCTGTTTCGAATTAGTGATTCGGATCTCCTTTCAAGCGGCTCAACTGCTGAAATCACGTGACTTTGGCACTCCGATTCACTGATTCGATTCGTAAAGCTCCGAAGCACTGTTCTGAAATTGGCCCATATAGATATTGTTGAAAAAGTCTTTATTTCGTTTTTTTGGCGCACAAAAAGTATTCTTGTCGCTTTATAATATTAAGATAGAACCACTGAACTCACATGAACTGTTTCAAATATATTTTTAGTACCTTTATGGACCTTGAGAGTTTGAATGGCTTTGCTCTCAATAGAGCCCTCACTGAGCCATCGGATTTCATCAACAATATCTTAATTTGTTAAAAGGTCTTACGGCTGTAGAACGACATGAGGGTGAGTAATAAATGACATTATTTTCATTTTTGGGTGAACTAACCCTTTAATACGAGGTGTAAACAGGGCCTGAGAGAATTCTGTCCCTCCAATGACAGCCTATGCAACTACCACTGTGTCTACACCGGATGCGAGCGGCGTGACACAACGCGTCAAAAGATGATAGAACCCATTATAATCAGTGATATTGTCTGCAATGGATGCGGCACGGCATGACGGTACACAACAAATTCCCGACAGTAAACGGATTCCCTGTTCTATTTCTGATGTATTCCAAGTGCTTTGCAACAGTCGGATTGTCGCGTTCAGTGTAGGCAGCTTTTAGCTGTTGCGGCGCGATGCGACGCGACAACGGTCGTGTCTGGTGTAGACATGGTGTACCACTTTCAAACCCCAGAAGGTAGTAAAGAGTCTAAAGACATCTTAAAAGTAATCCTTGTGACTCCAGTGGTTTAACCTCAGTTTTATGAAGTGACGCAAGTACATTGTTTGTGCAAATAAAAATAATTTACCTCTTTATTTACAAAATATTAATTTCCAACATGTTCACGAAAGCACTATGATGCATGCGTGTTGTATTGATGTGAGAGCAGACTTTGTTGCGTGAATGTGTTCAATAATTTGTAAATAAAGTGTTTTTTGTTTTTGTTTTTTTTGGCACAAACAAAAAGCACTGATGTTGCTTCATAAAATTGAGGTTAAACCACTGGAGTCGCATGGATTACTTTCATGATGCCTTTACTACCTTTCTGGAGCTTGAAAGTGGTAGTTGCGTAGGCTGTTAATGGAGGAACAGAAAGCTCTCAGATTTCATAAAAAATATCTTCATTTGTGTTCCGAAGATGAACTTTGGTAGTTTCCCTTTAACTAACAAAAGCCAACTCCTAAATGAATCTAACTAATCTTCCAGGTAGTTATTGATCATGTTTGGAACAGCTCAAACATCAATATTAGCAAAAGATTTTGGGAATTTTTAAGGAATTGTCTGCTAAACAAAATGACAGAATCATTTTAATAATGTCAACATTTCAAAAGATGGTAAAAATATCAAAATGAATCATGCTGACACCCCCAAAAGCTCACTGTGAATCTCTCTCTGAGCAATGGCTGACTTTAGCTAATTTTAGCTTTTGTTTTAATACTGTGAAGTATGCTGTTACTTTCCTTCCTGTGTGTAAATAAACACACTATGGTGCAAGATCATTATTGTTTAAAAAATCTAAAACATTTAAAACTGTTTTCATGACTTGAATTAAAATAAACATTTACAGCCATGTACATTTTATCAGTACTATATCAGTAATGCATATTAAATGTTCAAGCAGCCCCCACGCGACGTTTCCCAGTGATAACAGTGAAAGACATTCTGAAGGATGTGTTGACCAGCTACCTGCAGGAGGAGAAATATGAACCTGAGTTGTGCAGGCAGATGACCAAAACAATCTCTGAGGTCAGTTTATTTATTTTTTTAAATCTCTCGCTTTGAATTATTTGCATGACAGATCAATACATTTTACATTGTGCTCACATTTTATTTAGTATATGCATGTATATGCAAGTTATAAATATATAAACATGCATACATATTAAATTAGTATATAGTGTATGGGCTGCTGAAATCTTTGTTGTTATTGTAATTTCAGGTTGTCAAGGCCAGAGTTAAAGATTTGATGATTGCTCGCTATAAGTTCATAGTCATCATCAGCATTGGGCAGATCAGAGACCTGAACATACGCATGGGGAGCAGATGCCTGTGGGACGAGACACACGACAATTTCTCCTCGCATACTTTCAAAAACAGCTCACTCTTTGCTGCCGCTACTGTCTATGGTGTCTATTTTGAATGAGTCTGTAAGAATAGTCCTTAGTCAGGGTTTTGCCATATTTAATTTTTGACAAGATTGAAAGAATAGAGTGCATTCAATGGATTGTACTGTTTAACAACATACCCCTTGTTCAGCTGACGGTATGTCTTTCCAAAAAAGTTTTAGTAGACAAAAACCCCATTAAATAGTTTTGAACGTTGTGAGTTGTGAAAATGATGTGATCTAGGACCTTTATAGTGCATCTCTGTTAAATTCAATATGGTGTCTATCCTGACTAAAGTCTATGTCAGCTGGGTGTTAGTGATAAGTGAATTTAGCGAGCCAGTGAGCACCACATACAGTAGTGGCCAAAAATGCTGTCCGGCCTAGGAAAATTGACATCTTCACCCTTTAATCAAATATTGTGAAAAATGTGTTAAAGATATATACTGTATAACATTTTACTTATGTTTTGATGGTTGCAAGGTCTTTAAAAACAAATATCCCCTCTGGACATAACTTTTGGCCGCTACTGTGCACACTCTCTGATCATTCTGAAATTATTGCCTGTGATGCTATTTAATTTTTATTTTCATATTATAGAAGCACATTTTGGACATAACTTAATGGCTATTGTCTTAACAAGAAAACGTTTTACCTCATATAAACAATTGAAAATATAAATCTCTTTCCATGCATTGAGTTGGAATGTCATCAGTTAATACCTCATTGTATTTTATACCTCAGTCAATAAATCTGTCTTTATCTATCATATCATTTGTTTACTATTATTGATTTGAGAACATAGATATATATATATTCTTATATAGAAGTATTTTCAGTTATTATCTGTTTCAACTGTTATTGTTTGGCAATTAATTATTGGACAATTTTATTGACAAAAAAAAAAGTATTGTCCTAATGTTTCAAAGCCCAGTTGAGCTATACAGTTGGTCCATGATTTGTTAACACTTATTAGCACTTAATGTAATATTGTTGTAACACAGAACTACTACAACTATCCTGTAGGTTTCCTTTACAGAAAAAGAAGCATTTGAAAATATGGTTTTAAATATTTGAAATGAAGATAAACTGAACATTTCAGCAAGATCATAATATTGCTAAGAAATAAAACATTAAAATTGATTTTTTAAATTAAAAAAAAACAAAAAAGATTTCCACTCACATTTGCACTCAGTCATCAGGTTGTTGAGATGAGAAACAATGCAGGTAATTTTTACAGGTAGGCAAATATCAGAATTAATTTAAACAATTAAAACATGTATAAGTTATACAACGTTAAAAAAACTTTATTATAAATTACAACAGTTATAAATAGAAAAACATTGCTATACAACAGAATAACATTAGCTATCTTCTAGCTATAACTTTAACTGTATGTTACTTAACTTTGAATTAACATAACATTAATCTTAATAAAATCATATAGGTTTGGAATAACATGAGTGTGCAAAAATAATGACAGCATTTTCATTTTCAAGTTTCTGAGGTAGTTTATATTTAATTTATATGAAACAAAATATTTTTAATTTTCTTTTTTACCCAGTTAGATGTATAATGTCCTAAAAGAGGACAAAGATGCTGAGGAGCCCAAGTCAAGCAAAAATCCTGCATGGAGGTGCTCTTTGAACGTGCAGTGAAATGTGTGCAAGTGTGTGAGGGTGAGTGTGTCCGAGACGCTATAGAAGGACAGACTGCCCCCCAGCCAGTCCACAAACATGCCAATTCTAGTAGAAGGAGGTGAAGGGGCAGGTACATCTGTTCTCTTATTATTATGACAGGCAGTGAATCTGTTATCCGCGCTGAACAGAATCCACGACTTTTCATTGAGTCCAAACCGACATTCTCTTCCTCCTTTCCTGCTGATTCCTTTATATGACACTGATATAATAGCCTGTCCGGTCCATTCAGCCTCCCAGTAACAGCGTCCAGACAGACTCTCTCTACTCAGAACCTGCTCAAAGTTCTCAAATCTCTCTGGATAATCAGGATACAATTGCTTTTCTTTCACGTATGTCACCATTGTGTTGCCCTCAGACAGAATGAGATGAGTGTGTGCTGTAATTGGATCCAGTGTTAGATCCCATGTATCTGCATACAAGAAGGCAGTCATGAACAATTTAATAAATTACAAATATTTAAAGCAACTGTGACAAAACGTTTACTTACATTTCCGTAATGCTGGTGTGATTCTCTTCTGTTCTCCATGTTCCAAATTATAAAGACATAAACAAACAATTTAAATTTAACTAAATTGAACTCAGTTGAAATAAATTGAATTTAATTATTATAATTTAATTATTTTTAATTATCAACTAGTATTATTATTTTTATTATTATTTCATTATCAACTCGTTTAGGATAATATCTTTGCTAGGTGTTAAAGGAAAAAAACTTTTTCAGTATGGTGGCAAAGTGCCTAACTGAGTACTTCCTGAGGAACAATTTCATCGACACCTCTGTCCAGAAGGGAGGCATCCCAAAGGTACCAGGCTGCTTGAAGCATTCAGGAGTCATCACAGCTTCTGAGGGAGGCCAGAGAAACCAAGGGCAACCTAGTGGTGCTGTGTTGGACTTGGCAAATGCCTATGGCTCAATTCCCCACAAAGTTTTTGAGAATGCTCTGCAGAGGCACCATGTTCCTGAAGGCATCAGAAGACTAATGGACCACGCTGTAAAGTTTCAGGGGTGACAACCGCATTTAAATGCAGGAGTGTATCCCCTAAATTATCATTCCATGTGTGTAGGGAACACAAGCAATTTTAACTAAAGCACAGTCAAATGAGGCACTGTGTTTTGTTTAAAGGCTGCTTCACAGAGCGTATTCTTGCAGTGTTGCCATGCCCACTTATTATAAGCATTTTTGGGGTTGTTGTTTAAGCTTGGTTCATACAGCAATCGAGTTTATAAAGTTATTAAAGTGAGCATGTGCAAGTCATAATATTTCAATATTATTTTCAGCATAAAGCATTTCCATTTATTTTGTTTTTTATGGGCTTGTTCTTGTTCACTGATTTGCTTGCAAGATCTGGCAACAAAAGTCCGGCTCGTACCATTTTCCCTGTGATTTCTTGAAACACACATACAGACATGAAATACATCTCCAATGCTCATTAAAATACGTATTTGAATGTGCATCAGAGATGTATCTCTTGTCTGTCATCTCTCATATCGTACTCGGTTACTAACGTAACCTAGGTTCCCTGAGATACGGAACGAGTACTGCGTATGGGGAAAAGTCTCCCTTTTTCCCCGTTACTGAAGCCTTTTTCAATAACGCAGTGCAACTGCACCGTCATTGGTTCACTCATAGACAAGTTGTTGAACCAATGACGGCGCGGCATGGCCGCGCAGCCTATGGCGTCAAGCGCGCGAACCTTCCCGCCGAAAGGGGCGGGGTTAGGGACTATATAAGCAGGCGTTGCGCCATAGGATTTCAGGTCATACGACTGAAGCGACGACACTGAAGCCGCAGCCTTGTGGCACGGCAAGTAACGCAGTACTCGTTCCGTATCTCAGGGAACCGAGGTTACGTTAGTAACCGAGTACGTTCCCTTTCGATACTTCACTCGTACTGCGTATGGGGAACGAATTCAACCGCGCCGTGCCACGGCAGGGAACGACATAACTTGTTCTGGACACCGAGAGGGGACCAAGAAAACAAGTAAGAAGGCCAAGCCGCCGTTTTGATCCCTTATTGCACTACAAGGAGATAACTCCTGAATTGGTGTGAGGGGGGCTCGAAGAGGCCGCCTGGTCACACCGAGAGGACCCGAGCTTGCAAGGTCGGAACGTCCAGATGATAGAACCTGCACTCTAAAAACTCCTGGGTTATTTCTTTAACCCATTTTCTGGGTTATTTGTGTTGGGTTAAAATTATGGGTTATTTTTTCAGAGAGTAACCATTTTCTGGGTTATAGGGCTAATATTTTGACCCAATTCCTAGGTTGTTTAGGTTTCTGGGTTATTTTTCAACGAGTAACCCATGTTCTGTGTTAACGCCCCTCCCCCCGCTGTTGTTCTGGAATTTTCTCACAAGTCGTTTGAATAACCGTCACTTGAACTTGAACGCGCTCGACCCGTTTTGGCCTGGGCTTCTTCGGTGCAACTTCATCGCGTATTCAAGGTAAGCAAGTATTTTCAGTGTCAATGTTACGTAAACTTTTCTGTGTCCATGTCCCCGTTGCTAGTTT
>RJVU01064619.1:1867527-1888701 GCA_003731715.1 Anabarilius grahami
ACAGAGCCCTGAGCACCAGAACGACCAGACACAGGAACAGTTTCTTCCCTCAGGCAATCCATCTCATGAACACTTGACAAACATGGAACACACAACACTATTACACTATTACACATCATTTACTTAAAACACTTACTTATACTTAAAATTTGCACACATAACTGCACATACAATTGTCTATATTATATATTGTTTTTTGCTATTTTTTTGCACTTTGTCTATCTTGTAAATTCGTATATTATTATTTTATTCCTTTTATTATGTGTCTTGTCTTGTCGCTGTCACTCTGTTGCACTGTGGAGCTTCTGACACTAAAACAAATTCCTAGTATGTGTAAACAACATACCTGGCAATAAAGCTCTTTCTGATTCTTCTGATTCTGATAAAAAATAAAAAAAATGTTTAAAGAAAAAGAGAGGAACTCTTAAAGCTCTGTCTTTTAAACAAGTCAAAATACTTTAAACGTAAATATATTAGGGATGACCCTGAATAGTCGACGATTCGATGCTTCGATAGGAGGAGCCTGATTCGACTACCAATCTCACAGTCGCATCTTCGCAGAGGTGTTATGAAACGAGATATGGGTGCGCTCAATATCTGATTTTACATAGATGTACAGTTCTCTCCCAATAGGTTAATATTCAACCTATTATGTTAATACTGTAAATAAAAATGTGAAAAGAAAAGCTTTTAATAAATATTTTTAATGTGTGTGAATAAATCCAACCACCCCTTTGACAGATTTAAGTTTCACTTCCATGATCCGTGACCGGCAGAGGAGCATCTTGGCGGCAGGGATTAAATCTTTAACAATGTCTGGGATAAGAAAATCTGAACGGTTCGGGTGTTTTTTCATGTACCGTGCCACCCTTAATATATATATATATATATATATATATATACACACATACACAGTCGACTCACCTACATTCCCCAAATTTAGGGAATTTCAGCATCCCTCCACCACCCCGGCTCCTCACTCTTAGCTTGATCCTACCACAGCCAGGAATACGGTGGGAGTACTCTGGGTTTGGGCCAAATACCGAGCTCGGAGCCCTCTCCTTGGACAGTATGCCAAATATACATACCATTTATTCTGTCTGACTAATTTGTAAGTGTGAACTCATGAATTTAGCTGCAGTATGTACGTGGCTATGGTTTATTACAACAAGTTCAATCTGAGAGTCACATCAGGACCAATAACATCGGACTGGCGCAGGCTGAAGGTTAGCATCATCACAGGCTGCTTGAATATTTGAATATCAAGGTAAATTGTACTTATTTTTTCTTCCGGGAAACATGCAAGTATCTTCTGTTGCTTCCGGAGGGCAGTACTAAATGAAAAGCAATAATTTTTCAATAAAATAAGAAAAAATTTGGACATCTTCATCCTGTTCAAAAGTGAATGTTTGAACCTTTTTTAATAGTTGTTTTAAGTTTATTTTAACAAAGAACTCAGGATACAAAAACTCAGACAGAACAGAACAACCTCCTAAACGCAACAACAGACAACTGAACTGAACAAAACCCAGGGCACAAGTGCGAGCTGACCTATGGGTGGATCAAAGTTGACAAATAGGCAGTAAAAGTTGCTTTTTTTTTGTAAAACACCATTTTTGAAGAAAAAATATATTGTTGTAGTGCAAAGACTGGTGTTTGAGAAAATATGAGGTGTCACTAACTTCTTTCACTGATTTTTTAAAACATTTTTACTGAACTGTATCGTAAATGTGTCCTATGGTGTGACATAGCAAAAATTGAGGGAAAAAAAACCACTTAATAATATACAAATAGCATGAGAGAGAATCTTATCTTCATTGTTAGACCCTTATTTTAATATGGTGCTATTTATTTAATATGAAATTATGAAAAAAAAAATTTCCCCACGACTTCAAATACGAGACAGACTTTGCTGTCATCCTTTCAAAACTGCTGAAAATTATACTATAAGATGAGTGATGATTATATCTCCCCTACTGTAATACTCAACAGTTATTTTAAGATATTTTGAGATAAAGACAAATCTGTGGTTCTTTTATGTGTGTCACACCATAGGACAAAAATGGTAGTTATTGCATTAAAGCGAGTGAGGGGTATTACATTAAAGTATTTTTATTTAACCTTGAATCTGTTAAAGAAGAAAGAAAATTGAATTTTGATACAAACAATATCAACATGTTTTTGTTTGGGGAAAAAAAAATAATAAATCAACAAAATGAGAGGTGACTCCTTGACAGAGCAAATATCTTTGAAACTTCAACACCCCAAAATCTTTTTTTAATGTAATTAATTTGTTTGTTAAAGAAGAAATAACATTTCGTTTTGTTACATCATCAACCATTTGATGATGTAACAAAAATTTTTTTTTTTTTTAAAGTATATGGCTGCTCTTTTTAAGGCATTATTTCGATTTTTTTTACTTTGCTTTGTTCTCTCCTCCCTTCTGCGTGGATCCCTGTTAATTTTCTCTCTATACTTCCGTGTCCTCTCCCTCTTACTCATTTCTCTCCCTCAATTCTTTCTCTCAAAAACAAAATAGTATCACATTTTCCAGCACCTGGAATAACGTCATCCACTTCTTGTCTGAAGGAGACCGAGCAGGAATGCCTGAAGTATGGCAAAGGGACACAGCCTCTCGTTCCCTATTCTCAGGGAACCATGGTTACATGCGTAACCTGAGACGTTCCCTTTCGAAAGGGAACTCGTGCTGCGTCCCCTAGGGGTTGCTATGGGGAACGGAATACCCACGATGCCATGATGAATGCCTTATTGGCTGAGCTAAGTCAAAGACTCTTCAAAGAGTCTTCATCCCTAGGTGAACCAGTGAAAACCATAGGCCAGAGCTTCCCAAGAACGGAAGCCTCAAGGAAGACTCTAAGAGAGGAAACCTAGCTACGTTCATACTCAGGCCAGCTTCCAAAGAGCCCTCCAGCCCTGGAGAGAGGAGGCCTCAACAAAAGGCCTTACAAGACTCTAACCCAAGGGCAGTGCCGGGTTGAGTCCAGCTGGCCACCGAAGCTCTGCAGAGTGGAGGCCTAAATCACACCTCCTAGATAGAGAGGGAGCCTAACACACTCAATCTGACATAAGCAGCCTAGGAGGCTCAAAGAGAGCCTAACTACCTAGCACAGTACCCTACCGCCTTGCCGAGCTCTAGGAGCGTAGGCCTCAGCATAACTACTCTCTTATCGAGAGGAGGCCTAACAATGTTCCACACTCAGGACATTTCACGAGGAGGCTCAAAGAGAGCCTGCAACCTGTAACTAATATCCAGCGGTGCTCTAGAAAGTGGAGGCCTCAGAGAAGGCAACTCTCTAAAATGAGAGGAGGCCTGGCAACACTCAAATTAGCCAAGGGAGGCTCACAGAGAGCCTGACGACTTGGCTAATAAAAGCCAAGATCTATTAGCAGAGGCCTCAGCATACCGATTCTCCTATAGAGAGGAGGCCTAACAACAATCCACACTCAGAAAAACCTGCAAGGAGGCTCACAGAGAGCCTGCAACCCGCAACTGATATCCAGGTGGAGCTCTAGAGAGCAGAGGCCTCAATAAAGGTGACTCAAAAACAAGAGGAGGTCTGACGCCAAGGAAGCTCAAAGAGAGCCTGACGACTTGGCAAATAATAGACTTGGCAATAAAAGCCAAGCTCTAGGAGCGGAGGCCTCAGCATAACGACTCTCCTATCGAGAGGAGGCCTAACAACGCTCCACACTCAGGAAAAGCTTGCAAGGAGGCGCAAAGTGAGCCTGCAACTGATATCCAGGCGGAGCACTAGAGAGCAGAGGCCTCAATAAAGGTGACTCAAAAACGAGAGGAGGTCTGACGCCAAGGAGGCTCAAAGAGAGCCTGATGACTTAGCAAATAATAGACCTGGTAATAAAAGCCAAGCTCTAGGAGCGGAGGCCTCATCATAACAACTCTTATCGAGAGGAGGCCTAAACAACCTTCCACACTCAGGATATCCCACGAGGAGGCTCACAGAGAGCCTGCGACCAGCAAATGCTAACCTGGTGGAGTTCTAGAGAGCGGAGGCCTCGATAAAACAACTTTCTCAAACGAGAGGAGGCCTGATGATGCTCACGTTAGCCAAGAAGGCACACAGAGAGCCTGACGACTTAGCCAAAAAATAACCAAGCTCTAGGAGCAGAGGCCTCAGCATAACGACTCTCCTATCGAGAGTAGGCCTAACAACATTGCACACTTAAGATATCATGCCGGGAGGCTCACAGAGAGCCTTGAACTCAAAACTCAATAAGACCTCAATAAGAAAACTCTCAAACAAGAGGAAGCATGACTTCCTGTTCCACAGGAGTACAAATATGTGTAAACACAAAGGCCAAATTCCCTTAATCGTTCATCACAATGAGAAAAAACAAAGAATATATTTCTGATGTGCAGCAAAAGATTGTTGAGCTACACAAAATAGAAAATGGCTATAAGAAAAAAGATAACACATTGAAAATCCCCATTTCCAAAATCAGGGCAATAATTAGTTCAAGTTCCAATCAACTAAAGATGTTACAAATATGCCTGGAAGAGGACATGTGTCTATAGCGTCCTAATGCACAGTAAGGAGGAGAGTTGCCAAACACTCTACAAGGATCACAGCTGGAGAATTGCAGAAATTAGTTGAGTCTTGGGGTCAGAAAGCCTAAAAAAATTACCAATCAGCACCTACATCACCAAAAGTTGTTCGGGAGGGTTTCAAGAAAAATCCTCCTTGCTCATCCAAAAACAAACTCCAGCATATTAAGTTGTCAGACATGACTTGAACTTCAAAAGGGACCTGGTTCTATGGTCAGATGAAACTAAAAAAAGAGAGCTTTTTGGCAGCAAACCCACCAGATGGGATTGGTGCAAACAGGGATAAAAAGTACCCCATGCCCACGGTTAAATATACTGCTGGATCTTTAACCCTTTAAGACTGGATTTAAATGTGTGCAGCAAATTGTGTCTCCCTTAAAGAGAGACACCATTTGCGTGTCTCTCTTTAAGAGCCAATAAAAATTGAATCCATATAGGTAGCACAAAAATTATTTTTGCATACAAAACCAGAAACTTTGAATTTTTATATCAAGCCTCCAACATGCTTCTGTTGTGTTGTTTTCACCCTCTAATGAGTCTGAGTAATATGCGTTTACAACAAAAATAGCACAGCCGCTAACTGAATACAATATGTATATTTCACGTGCTCATAACTTTATGAAAAATGCACAGATCATAAAAAATGGCACATCAATATTTAAAGCAGATTCTCAAGATTAAAATGAATCCAAAATCAACATAATATATTGCGTTGATCACAAGATATTACTCACGGAATGATTTAACATACTTGGCTAAAAACATGTCTCTCATCTTTCAGGGATGAAGTGTGTATCCAATGTTCCCGGACCCATCCATGTTCGTTTTCCAACATGGAATAACACAAAATAGATATCATTTTAAAGCTTAGAATCTCATAAACTCGGAACTGGCTGCGGAAAAAATTAATAACAATTTATTATATACTTTATGCTATCACCACAAAATTTGAACCAGATGCAGCTCACATGTAGGAGAGCATGACCAAAAAAGAATTTTTATCCGATCTTATTGCGTTCCTGAGTAATTCCATGTCAAATAAAAAAATTTAAAAAATTATTTTAAAAAAATTATATATATTTTTTGTCTGTTATCAGCTGTTTCTCAGCAAGAAAATGTCCAAATGTAATGTAATTTATAATTTTCTTAAAATGTAAAAAGTGTTCTATCAAATGATGCCTACCTTTTGACTCTCCTTCCTACAGTTTTGGAGTTATGAGTCTTTACTTTTGTGTGTGTCGCTTAGAAAAAAAAAACTATAAAAAAGCCTTCAGGTCTTAAAGGGTTAATGTCGTGGACTTCTTGTTTTGCTGGAGGTCCTGGACGTCTTGTTCAGATACATGGCATCATGAATTCTAATATTCAAATACTAACAGATAAAAAATCTAAACCTGACTGCTTCTGCTAGAAATCTTATAATGGGCCGTGGCTGGATCTTCCATCAGGACAATGATCCAAAACAAACGTGTTGATTTGTCAAAATCAACACAAAAATGTGTCACTGAGCACAAAATTAAGCTTCTGCCATGGCCGTCCCAGTTCCCTGACCTGAACCCTTTAGAAAATGAGTGGAGTGAACTGAAGAGAAGAAACACCAACATGGAGCTGGGAATCTGAAGGATCTGGAGAGATTGGTCTCTGATATCTTGTCAGGTGTTCTCCAAACTCATCAAGCATTATAGAAGAAGACTCAGAGCTGTTATCTTGGAAAAAGGATGTTGCAATAATTGGGTGCCAATAATTGTGGCCAACGTGAAGGTTAGAATTTTGTGCATTTTTTAATGAAAGATCAAAAGGATAAACAATGCAGATTTATTTTCACAGCCGCCTTTGCTCGTATTTACCAAAGGTGCCAATATTAGTGGAGGTAGGTTTGCATTGTGTTTCATGTGCAAATATTGGGCGGCCGCAAACTTTAGATTACCATTTAGGATCTGTTTTAGATTAATACGTAAACGCATATCAAAGCGTTATCTGCATACATCTGCTGAAGAACTTTGCTTCAGAAAAGTACAGACCTCCAAGGAATTTCCACAGGAAATTGGAAATCTGTGCACAGCTGGGAGACAAATACCTTTCTAGGGCTGCGTTCCACTCCAAATTTTTATGCCCTTTACTCGCTAACTTCCCTCCATCTTGTGGACTCGGATGTGCGTCATTGCTTACGTTGCAGGAGTGCCCACTACTGCCAGAACTCGTGCATAAGGTTTAAATGAAACATACTTGATCACTTGAAGCCCTTGATCACTTGGAATCCACTCTGGAGCTGATTTTATTATTTAAACCCTTTTCTACTTTTGTTTTATGCACCATTCTATAGCTTATGGGGGCAGTCGTGGCCTAATGGATAGAGAGTCGGACTTGTAACCCAAAGGTCATGGGTTCAAGTCTCAGGTCCGGCAGGGATTGTCGGTGAGGGGAGTGAATGTCCAGCGCTCTCCCCACCCTCAATACCACGACTGAGGTGAGACCCTTGAGCAAGGCACCGTACCCCCAACTGCTCCCCGGGCGCCACAGCAATGGCTGCCCACTGCTCCGGGTGTGTGTTCACGGTGTGTGTGCTCACTGCTGTGTGTGTGCACTTGGATGGGTTAAATGCAGAGCACAAATTCCTAGTATGGGTCACCATACTTGGCCACATGTCACTTCACTTTCACTTTCACTTTCACTTATAAGTGGTTGGTGAAAATATATAAAATACTATATTATATTATATTCCATCCAGATAGCAAAATTCTGTTTTTACTGTTATTTCTATTCCTTATGTTCTGTTTTTATTATTCTTCTTTATGTAAAGCACTTTGAATTACCATTGTGTATGAAATGTGCTATACAAATAAAATTGCCTTGCCTTGCCTTGCCTATATATATATGAGCTGTTGGAGAAAAATAAAATTACACATATGAAGCAAAATCAATAGTATAAACTTTGACTGAACATAAGTACATAAGTATTATGCGATTGAATCTCAACATAATATATATATTACAGACTATTGAGAGCGCGGGGGACAAACTAACGCGGGGTTAGTTTTCTTCACACACGCTAGCATGAAGAAACTTAGCGTATTTACTAGTTGCCATATCGACAATATATAGAGAAAAAAATGCACCAAAATTCAGAAATCTTTGGGAGGTATCACTGAACATTTATTTAACAATAGCAAAAGTACATTTATTACTTAAGCTAATTTTTATCTATATTTTTTGTTTTTATTTAAAATTAGACAAATCTGATATTATTTTAATCTCCAATCTCTTGTTTAGCAGTTTGGGTAGTTCTTTAATGCTTCACTAACTATCAGAAGACACAGGTTTAAATTCCAGTTGCGCAGATAGGGTTCGTTGTAACACTGCGTTACAATGTGCCCCGCTATTAGAACTATGCTATGCAGTTACGATACAACTGGCATAATAAACTTTTATGAATTTCTGTTGATAAACTATGGAAAAAAATGGTGAATAAAGACTGAGAGGAAGAACCTGAACATCCAGAAAATATTTCAAGAAATGTTCAGCATTTGTACTGTCTCGTCTATTTATCCCATGTTCTGTGAGAGCTGTGAGTGGAGGGAGTGTTTTGTTCATCTCTGTGTTTTTCTGAATGTCTGAATATATTTCTTCATCTGTTTGCCTGTATTGTTTTGACCAGTGCTGTATAGCTGTGTTTTACAGTGTTCATTGTCAAACTACAAAATTATTTAAATTTCTAAATGCCATTATTTTATATGAAAAAAATATATTAGTTTGAAAAAATATTTTAGCTTGTCATGTATATTTTTTAATTCAATCATATAACATTTTTAGCTGTCAAATGGTCATGTTACAACGTGCCCCATCACATGTTATAATGTGCCCCACCTATGGGGCATGTTGTCACATTTCTATGGCGTTATTTTACTGTCAAATGTCGAGACCACATCAATGTAATGCTCGAGCACAAATCTCTACGCTCGCGCGCGCGCGGATTTCCTTTGCTCTCGCACAAAACTGGACGCGCGCTCTCAAACACACAGTGCTCTGTTACGAACTGCCTCTTCTCTCGCTCAGATATTGCGTGTGCGTGCTCAAACTGTTTCCTGCGCGCTCAAACTGTGTCCTGTGCGCTCGCGAATCTCTCTGTGTTCTTGCACTAGAAATTAATTTGCTTCTGGATTAAACGCTGTCAAAAGTTATCAACCAATCAGAAGAGACGACTGATCCATGAAAATGCTTTTAAAACAAAAGATTAAACAACTAATTTAATGTTATAAATCAGTCTATTCAGAAATGTATAATATGTTATAAATTAGCTTATTAAAAAATATGTATTAATTTAAATGAATTCATTACAAAATCGTTTGAAATGAATGAAGACTTGTTTCGTCCAGTGTTTTTTAACGAATCTCTTGAATTAATGATTCTGATACATCAAATACATTTTAACAGTCACTGGTCACCACCTACTGGCAGAACAGTGTAATAACATTAGTTTCAAAGGTCATTTATTGCTGAAATCGGTGTACAGGTCCTTCTCAAAAAATTAGCATATTGTGATAAAGTTAATTATTTTCCATAATGTAATGATAAAAAATAAACTTTCATATATTTTAGATTCATTGCACACCAACTGAAATATTTCAGGTCTTTTATTGTTTTAATNGAAAATAATGAACTTTATCACAATATGCTAATTTTTTGAGAAGGACCTGTATATTCGGACTATAAATTGTTATTGCAATACTTGCGTTATTATTTAATGTTTGCAACACAGAAGTAGAAATAGTGTGTTGTTGAAAACACTTTGTGAAGCCGTTTAAAATATATAGCTTACATGACCACTGCTTTCAGCGGCAATGCAGAAGCAGGTTTGAATATTCTGGTCGTAATTTCAAAGGTTTAATAGACATAACCGAATCGTTGTCATTTAGGAATAAGATTGCATTCTTTTGATTAATCGTGCATACATAAGAGCTTATAGCCAAAGTATGTCATGTTTTATACCAGACCTCGAAACAAATTCACTAGGTGGTATATTTGATCTCCACATTTTAAGTATTTATAGGGAATGATGATTTGACCCTGTTCTTGTTCTGTCTGAAATCAGAATATATTTTTGGTAATGCTGTACAATAAGATTTCATTAACATTAGTTAACTGCATTAGTTAACATTAACTAATAATTAACTGCACTTCTACAGCATTTATTAATCTTTGTTAATGTTCATTTTTAATATTTACTAATACATTATTAAAATCAAACGTTGTATTTGTTAACATTAGTAAATGCACTGTGAAGTAAACAACCAACAAGCAGCTGTATTTTTAATGTTAAGATTAATAATCACAGTAATGTATTGCACATTGTTAGTTCATTTAAGATAATACATTAAATAATGTTAACAAATAAAACCCTTATTTTAAAATGTTACCTATTTTTTATATAAATTTCAACAGGTACACAAAACGTACGACCACAATAACTTTAAGAAACTTTTTTTGTTTGTTTAGATAAATCGGGGTTTGACCTGTAATGTGATGCAGTTAGACTAGGTTACATTTGATTAATATAATTAAATTGTAAAGAAATTAAATATCCATCTTTGTCGATCTATGTGCAGTTCACTCTCAACCAATAAGATTTCACATAGCATTTTCATGGATCAGTCGTCTCTTCTGATTGGTTGATAACTTTTGACAGCGTTTAATCCAGAAGCTAATTAATTTCTAGTGCAAGAACACAGATTCGCGAGCGCACAGGACACAGTTTGAGCGCGCACACGCAATATCTGAGCGAGAGGAGGCGCA
The DNA here is from genome assembly GCA_003731715.1 of Anabarilius grahami. Classification (NCBI taxonomy): domain Eukaryota; kingdom Metazoa; phylum Chordata; class Actinopteri; order Cypriniformes; family Xenocyprididae; genus Anabarilius; species Anabarilius grahami. Next base: position 1,877,900 of record RJVU01064619.1, read on the forward strand.
GTTCATAAGAGAGCACTGTATACAGGTCCTTCTCAAAAAATTAGCATATTGTGATAAAAGTTCATTATTTTCCATAATGTAATGATAAAATTAAACTTTCATATATTTTAGATTCATTGCACACCAACTGAAATATTTCAGGTCTTTTATTGTTTTAATACTGATGATTTTGGCATACAGCTCATGAAAACCCAAAATTCCTATCTCAAAAAATTAGCATATTTCATCCGACCAATAAAAGAAAAGTGTTTTTAATACAAAAAAAGTCAACCTTCAAATAATTATGTTCAGTTATGCACTCAATACTTGGTCGGGAATCCTTTTGCAGAAATGACTGCTTCAATGCGGCGTGGCATGGAGGCAATCAGCCTGTGGCACTGCTGAGGTGTTATGGAGGCCCAGGATGCTTCGATAGCGGCCTTAAGCTCATCCAGAGTGTTGGGTCTTGCGTCTCTCAACTTTCTCTTCACAATATCCCACAGATTCTCTATGGGGTTCAGGTCAGGAGAGTTGGCAGGCCAATTGAGCACAGTAATTTTGGCACTGTGAGCAGGTGCCAGGTCGTGCTGAAAAACGAAATCTTCATCTCCATAAAGCTTTTCAGCAGATGGAAGCATGAAGTGCTCCAAAATCTCCTGATAGCTAGCTGCATTGACCCTGCCCTTGATAAAACACAGTGGACCAACACCAGCAGCTGACATGGCACCCCAGACCATCACTGACTGTGGGAACTTGACACTGGACTTCAGGCATTTTGGCATTTCCTTCTCCCCAGTCTTCCTCCAGACTCTGGCACCTTGATTTCCGAATGACATGCAAAATTTGGACCACTGAGCAACAGTCCAGTGCTGCTTCTCTGTAGCCCAGGTCAGGCGCTTCTGCCACTGTTTCTGGTTCAAAAGTGGCTTGACCTGGGGAATGCGGCACCTGTAGCCCATTTCCTGCACACGGTGGCTCTGGATGTTTCTACTCCAGACTCAGTCCACTGCTTCCGCAGGTCCCCCAAGGTCTGGAATCGTTCCTTCTCCACAATCTTCCTTAGGGTCCGGTCACCTCTTCTCGTTGTGCAGTGTTTTTTGCCACACTTTTTCCTTCCCACAGACTTCCCACTGAGGTGCCTTGATACAGCACTCTGGGAACAGCCTATTCGTTCAGAAATTTCTTTCTGTGTCTTACCCTCTCGCTTGAGGGTGTCAATGATGGCCTTCTGGACAGCAGTCAGGTTGGCTTTGAGTAATGAACCAGGCTGGGAGTTTTTAAAAGCCTCAGGAATCTTTTGCAGGTGTTTAGAGTTAATTAGTTGATTCAGATGATTAGGTAATAGCTCGTTTAGAGAACCTTTTCATGATATGCTAATTTTTTGAGATAGGAATTTTGGGTTTTCATGAGCTTTATGCCAAAATCATCAGTATTAAAATAAAAGACCTGAAATATTTCAGTTGGTGTGCAATGAATCTAAAATATATGAAAGTTTAATTTTATCATTACATTATGGAAAATAATGAACTTATCACAATATGCTAATTTTTTGAGAAGGACCTGTATTTGAGTGCGCGTCATTTTTGTGCGAGAGCAAAGAAAATTCACGCACGAGCGGAGAGATTTGCGCTGGAGCATTACATTGATGTGCTCTCGCGTCACAATAATGCGCTCTCGACATTTGACAGTAAAATAACACCATACATTTCCCTTCCCTTCTTTCGGGGTAAATAAATAAAATAAAAAAAAGTATACACTGTTAATGAAACAAAGCCACATATTTGTACCAGACATGTGTGAAATTAATGTTGAACAAAAGAAATTCTCTGAACCCCCAAGTACATTTACACAAACTGAGAAAGTCAAAAAGCGTTAAGTGTATGATATAGGGGAGTGCGGGGCACAACCTAAATTTATAATACATTCCATAAAAATAAAAAAAACACAATTTTGATTTCATGCCGACTTTAAGCGCAAACTGCTGTGACGTCACAATCAAGTTGAATTGTGGGATATAGAGAAGTGTGTTTGAAGTGTACATTAGAGTAGACTCGCTCCCTCATTCAAAATCGAGGGAACGAGGGTCTGTCCATATAAACTTCCCTCATCCACTTCACGAAGTGGAATGTACTTTTAAAAAAAAAAAAAATTTAAAAAAATTAAAAAGGAGGCAGCGATTCCCCTGAGGTGAAGTGCAAAGGAAAGTTTGCGTGTCTAAAATTGGAGTGGAACGCAGCCCAAGAGTAAATGAAGCAAATTTGTGTGCCTCATTAAGGTGCTGCTTGTTCTGAAACAAACACACTTGGTATTTGGACCATAGAATGGTTTGGTTAAAGCCCCTATAGGAAGACTAACAGCCAAAACAAGGTATTTGCATAGATTACATTAGTATGCAGGGTTCCTTTAAGAGACTTCGTGACTGTGCAGGAAAGGTTGACAAGTCTGCGCTATCAGTTTATTATACTTTTGCTTTTATTTTTAACACTCACAAAGAGCTACTCCATGTATGAGCTGCCTGTTTACCTGCCATTAAATGTGTGGAATACTGACTTTTCACTGTCAAGCTCTGATTCCATGGATTAAACTAATGTTATCCATGTACACCACTACAAGACCACTGTAACACTAGACACTACACTAGGGAAATACTAGACTAGGGAGCACAAAACCTTGGTGACTTGGTTTTTCTAAATGCCTGACATTACCTTTAATAATGAGCAATTGTGGTTTGCACATTATGGCTTAAAATGAATTACAAAACTCAAACTCAAGACATGAACAATTTAATCAGGTCTTAAAAATAAATAAAATTTAGCTTTGAGACAAGGACATGGCCACATGGGGACAGTGTTGCTCTGCATCTCATACCCCAGCTTTCATCTGGCTGTGCGGTGGCAGAGGTTTCTCCAGGTGGTGACCCACAGTGAGACCGAAAGGGGAATCAGCTTGCTTCTCCTGGACTTCAGGCTTCAGCTGAAAGCCTTTCCCCTCATCAAAACTGTCTACTGGTGGGAAGGCGAGTGGCACTTCACTAAAGAGACCTTGAAGACGAGTACGCCAGCCTTCCAACAGGCTGCCACGAGCCTCCGCAGAGAGATGTGTGGGTGCCCAGAAGATCTGTGGTGCGAGGACCTGGAAGCCACAGTAGTTGAGGACACCATTCTACAAAAGAGAAAACATTAGCACAACAGTCTCAGGTTAGTATTACATGCAAACTCATTAATAGAGTGCAAAATTAAGCCTGGTTGAGGTAAAAGAATAAGGGATGAAGCTTCTTACCTGAACTGGCCACAGAGTAACATTCATGTCTCCATTGATCCCATTGGAGTTGAACATGGTCTCATGGGAACCAGTGGTGAAGGATAACATGGCTTTCTTTTCCTAAAATGACTTAAACACTCAAATTACACAAATACTAACACCACTCTCACCTTTCATTAAATCAAAATTTGTTAACCTTTTGTGATGAATGCATGTGAATAAGTTAAATTTGTGATTTGTAGGCCCCACCCTGAAGATGCCCGCACTGTAGCGTTTTTCCAAAGTGTAAGCAAAACCCAGGGTGAGAACCCGATCCATCCAACCTTTCATGATGGCAGGAACAGAGAACCAGTACATGGGAAACTGGAAGAGAAACGAAGCTTAGTTTTATAAAAAATTTAGAAAAAAAACACACACACACACACCAACAATTACCACNNNNATAAAAAAAAAAAAAAAAGTCATACCTGAAAGATAACAATATCTGCATCTTTTAGTTTCTTGTGCTCCTCTAAGATATCAGAAGCTAGTCGCCCCTCCTGCCAGGCCAGCATGGTCTCCTTTCCATAACAAAAGTGTTCTGGGTTCTTCACGGTTCCTGAAACAAAACAAAAAAAAATTGTGCAAGAACTGCCATTGCGCTCCGATAAAGGCACACGTTTTAAGTTTAATATTTTCTGAACAAATATAACACTGCCTCCCACACCAGTAATATCCTCTGTGGTTGCTGTGGCCTTGAATTTCATTTCATACAGGTCAGACACAAGCACATTGCAGCCTTGTTTCTTCAGCACATCCACAGCAGCATCTTTCGCGGCCGCATTGAAAGATCCCGCACTCTGGTGTGCGTACACGATCAACACGGTCTTTGAATCTGGAAAAAAAAAATCAAAAAGATAAACAAACAAACAAACAAACACATAAAAATTACTGCAACAAAAGAACGTACCCATGTTTGTCGCCCACACGTCAAAGCATCTAAACACAAACAGCTTCGTGAGCTTCTTTTAAAATCTCAATCACCTGAGCATAGCACAGCTGAGTATTTCACTAATTAATAATTACAGCTATGGGTGAACTGGCCATCGGGCAATTCTGGCAAATGCCAGAGGGGCCGGACGATTTTTTTTTATGTGGGTCGGTCAGTTTTATTATATAAATAAATAGTTTTTACAGGCTGACAGCGCAAAGTACGGGTTGCTAGCACGATTTCACTATGGTTATAATAATATTAATAATAATAAATCTTAAGAAATGGCCGGCCCGGTAGTGATGGGACATTTGAACCGAGGCTTCGGAGCTTGTGTCGAGCATAAATGGGCGTGCCAGATGAAGCGTCGATTCGAGGCTTGTGTTGGGAATGTAGAAATCACGTGACCGATGACAAACGAGGCCTCGGTTTGTGTGGAATACGTCATCGGTTCGGTTTGAGTGTCGCTTCCGGATAAAGGGGGTTCGAAACACACGCCACCTGTTCGAAACACACGCCACCTTGTGGGTGTTTCAGGAGTAGTAGAACCAGAAGTAGTAGTAGAGTGTCGGAGAGTCAGAGTTAGAGAGTTGTGTCATTGTTGTTATTGTATTATTAGAGCTATATTATTACATTAAATTAGGTTATATTAGGTTTGTATGGTATAATTTTCGAATAATTAATTATCTGTGTGTGTGTGTGTGTGTGTGTGTGTGTGTGTGCGTGCGTGTGTCTGAGCCAGTTGTCTCTGCACAAGTAAAGTCAGACAGAGAAGATACATATTTTATTTTATACCCAGGCAATGCACAAATGTCTGTGCAGGTCATAGGCTCAGGATTAATTTTGTCTGCTATTTCTTTGCACAGTAGCTAGGTGTCACTAGTGAGCAATGCTGAACGAAGCTTCGGGTAATGAACCTTTTGGTGAAGCAATGGGTTGCGAAGCCTCAGTGCTTCACGAGGCTTCATTTGCCCATCACTACGGCCCGGTCCCGAGATGGTGCGACCGCCCCGCCCCCTTTACTGTTGCTATGTGTATCCAACCAGAGCCGAGCCATGGCGCTCTCACGCCACACATCATACTCTGTCAGAGCAAAGAGCTTAGAACCCAAGAGGCGACACTTTGATATGTTTTGGGCAACAGCCACTAGATGGCGCTCCGGTAGCGCGGCCGCCATTATGGGCTGAAAATAGAGGGTATGCACGTGACGTCACCGTCGACCTAATATTATGTTGACAACTCAATTAAATATTTTCCATCTTATATTCTGCATAATTGGGTGTTTTTCAACAACACTGACAAAAACTATAAAACTATAGCCTATATGTTTTAGGGCTGGACAATATGACGATATATATAACATTGATATAAGTGATTACGCGGATTTAAACCTACCTATATTGTAGTTATATAAAATATTCACCGGCAGATTGGCTTTATGTATTTCCCCGGCGTCAAATCAGGCACATATAAATGTCAGGAAACACGACTCCTGGCTGCATGTCAATATCCATGGATTAGGTTTATTTAACAAGTTGTAAGGAACACATTCAATTCCAACCTTTAGTGTAATTCGTTAGTTTTACTCGCGTTTTCGCAGTTTCCCCTGTTAAATCCAGTCACGCAGCAGGTTCTTTTGCCACTCAGTCCAGCTGAGGGAGCGCGTTCCGGCGGGAAAGTGACTGCATACCCTCTATACTTACTGGACCATTGAATCCTTCACATCTTACTCACCCAAAATCGGCGAATTTTACGGCCAAATCAGAAGCGCAGTAGAACAGTTTTTTTAATTAATTCACCAGTAAATTGTATGGCACCTACAGTAAATGTTGTATTGTCTTACATGTTTATTTTACCAGTTGTGGAATCCAACCATTCATCCATCTGAGGTAACGTAGTCAGCCTGCTGTATTGAGTATTTCCATTTTATGCAACTTTACACATTTATTAATAGTAAATTAATAATTAATAAATTTAAGATCATCATGTTTGCAGCGAACAATAGATTTTAGACCTTGTGGAGTAATAATCCAGGTCTGAATTGAAATAGGCTATATGTAGGCTACCTTTTAATGGATCACGCTAACATTATGATCTTATAATACATGATCCATTGCTGTCTGTTATTGCATAATTCACACTTTTGGACACTTTTGCTTCAATAGACATTAGACAACACTGCTAAATCAAGCTGTTACATTCATATATTTATTGTCCAACATTCCCAATTTTTCTGATGCATGTCCTTGATTTAATTTCATATGTTGGTAATAATTCAGTGTTTATAAGCCTTTTAAAGAATTTTAACCCAAACTGACTGGGTTTATAGAGCAAAGGTTTTGTAAAAAAAGTTAAAAAGACTTAAACACAAAGTGTGTAAAATAAACTGTTAAAAGGATTTGATGATCACTAGTGATAGTACTTTATTCTGTGTTGTCCTCATTCAGGTTGGATTTTTTTTTTTTAACAAAGCAGCTGATATCCCCATAGAAACTAGTGGACTGACGACTCGCTTTCATGGAAACGCAGGGCTGCTGCTGGGCGCCGGTGCTGCAATGGAACGTTCTGTAGAAAAATAAAGAAAGTTTATTTCTTTATGGAACCTTGGATCTATTTAGCACCAAGAGGGGTTCTGCTATTGCTACAAGCTGAAGAACCATAATTTGGTACTGTTTAGAACCATTTTTCTATAGAGTGAAGGGAGGAATGCATTTTCTCCAAGTGATGGACTTGATTTTGTTATTTTCAAAGCAATAGCCTACATGCTATTATTTATTGAAATCACAACCTGTTAAATAAAACTTTACTAAATCAATAATAAATAATTATAAATAATAAAAAATACAAAAATATGGAAAAATGCAAGTAAGTTAACACATCTCATCATGTAGATGATTTAACATTAATCATATTAAAAAATATATTTTTCCACCATCAAATATCTATTAGTGATTCACATTTCACAAATGTAAATGAACTATACTGTCAATACACAAGTTACACAAATGAATTAGATAAATCAATGCATTTATTTCTATTCAAAGGGATAGAAAACAAACAAATTAATAATATTAGTCTAAAAAGATTCCTTACCTTATAGCTTCATCTAGTGGACAAGGTTAATATCCAAGCCTTCAGGTTGCAGTTGAAATTGCTGATTATTTAGAGCAGTGGTTATAATTCCAAAAATAAAATTATAATAGCCTAGTTCAGGGTGAGAACAGCAAATTCTAAACCAGGAGTTCTCAACTGAATAGGGTTGGAGCTAAACTCTGCAGTGGACCTTAAAGATAGCTGACAACCCCTGGTTTAGAATTTGCTGTTCTCCTGAACGTCAGAAATTCATACATCTATTATAACTGCTCCTCTTTTTGGTTAGAAGTTACCATGTTAGTATTCCTTTGTTGTAACAAATTTAATAATAATAATAATAATCTTTTCTACCATCATCTTTTTACTGTTTATACTTTTTGTAACCTCTTATTTTCCCAAATAGATAAACTATATCCATGAATCCAAGAATGTTTTCTCAGAATAACTTGTTCTCCACCTCATGTTGAAGAAAATGTTAAACGACTTAAAGAAAATTCAGGCAAGATCACGAAAGAACAAAAAAGATTTGAGCATAGGCTTTTAGGGCTATGGCATCCAAGTTAAAATAATGCCTTTAATTTTCAAAACATGTTTAATTTGTTCACTTCAACACTAGCGTAACAGCCAATAGGCCAACACACACACACACACACTCATAATACATTAAATAACTAGTTAGTTAACTAATTATTGTAAAATCAATAGCCTATAACTAGCTACATCTACTACTGGAAACTTTTAAATGCGTTTAAAGGCGGCAGAAACGTATGTATCAGGCGTCATGAAATGCGACGTAGCTCAGACGTACCAATCACACGTCATTTTTTATGTAAATTTCTCACGTACGCCGCCGATTAGTTCTACAGTGACGTCGCCGCGGGTCATATCTATCATCTGCCCTTCCCATCAATCCCATTTAAAATTTGACACGGTCTGACGGCTACGTAAGGGTAGACTACGCCTTAGCCCCGGGTATTATGGCAAGCCGTTTTAGCATTAAATACTCCTTCCCGTACTAGTCATAAATCAGTTTTGACTTGTCATAATTCCAGTTCCAGATATCTCTTCTGCAATTTTGACTCGTCGTACTTCCGGTAATTAAGATATCTACAATGTGATTGTGACTAGTCATAATATGCATTGAAGATATCTACAATGTTAATTTGACTAGTCGTAATATACATTACAGATATCTACAATGCTTTTATGACTAGTCATATTCTTCCATTGACTTCAATTGGAAAATATTTTCAGATATCTACAAATGAGTTTTGACCAGTAGAAATTAAATATATCTCCAATTTGATTATGACTAGACAAAACCCAGTTAGAGATATCTCAATTTATAATTTGCACTAGTGGCGATTAAAGCCACTAGACTTTGAATGTGCGAAATTTCTTCGGATGCTGTAACGGTCGTGATATGACGTCACGGTCTACAGCGTCTTTTTTATAAACATGAATTCAACACATAACTTTAAGTAATACATTCAAAATGTAAAAATATCCTACTCAACTTTACTGCAAAAATATCATTATTTTAATTCAGCCAAGAGGTCATGCGTGAGGAATCGATCTTCTACTGGTCGCACCTCTTCAACTGCTTTGTTGGACATAAATGTGGATTCGGCGTTATGATTGGTTAGATCGCCTGTCAATCAAACTCAGTCAAAATCAAGCACGTCATCAGAGAGAGAGCGCAACACGAGCAAATTATCAGTAAAATTTAGAAAGGCGGTGCAGAAAAGGTTCGAGAAAGCAAAAAAAGGCTCTTAAGTCCGACGCTGCCAAATGCCTAAAATTAACCGAACTCTTTTCAAAGTGTTTAAATACGGCTGTTGCACTAATTTTGTACTTAATAGATTGTTCTTAATTTTGTACTTCCATAGTATTTTAAAATAAAATTCTTCTTTAGTACTTCTTAAGATAATCTTAAGAACATCTAAGTGTACTCTGTGCTATTTTGAGACACCATGAATTAGAACTAAAATGAGCTTTTAACATACTATCTGTATTTGTTGTGTTATGGGATCAAGTGTAGGCTACTACAAGTGGTAACTAAATGGTGTCTCAGCACAGTTGAATGAATAGCCTACACTAAGATGTTCTTAACATTATCTTAAGAAGTACTAAAGAAGAATTTTTAGTATATAAAAATTAGTGTGTGAAAATAGAGCACTTTAAGTACATTATGGAAGTGTACTTTTTTCACCTGGGAATGCGCGTGTCCGTGGGTGTGGTAATGTGGGCTGGTGTGGCTACAGTGCCAGGGCTGAATTTTTGTCCTAGTCCGCCCCTGATTGTCAACCTCTGGTTTGAGTGGCAGGAATAGTTTATAGGCCAATAAAAAAAAATCCTCTGAAAATGTATTTAGCCTATTGCTATTTGCCAGCAAATTAGGACTCAACTCAACTTTTTTAGTTCAAAATGCTTTTATTATTAATTTTACAGTTGGTTTCTCCTTGGATATATTGCATAAAATACAATATTGGGTATACATTAATAATAAAAAAAAAATCTAATCTAGAATTCATGCTTCTAGATTTTTATCTTTTTTTTAACAACATTTTTAAAAACAGTGTCATAACCATTTAAAACACCTACAAAAAGCATCATGATATAACGATTTGGGGCATGTACTAGCTATATGAATGTACTCGCACAATACCCAGTGCAGGCCTATATTTCAGTGCAATCTAATAGCACTTATATACAAACTAATTTACTTCAACTAATACTTCAAAATCCGTTTTGCATTTGAATAGTTTCTTGGAAAACAACATCTGAACGTTTCTGAAATGTTGAGAGTTTGAGAGTTTTTTTATGTAGGCCAATTCAAGTCCTCAGAAAAAGAATAGTTTAAAGGCATTTTGCACAGAGAGGTTGATGAAGTTTTCAGTGTTTCTCAGCACATGCGGACAAGATCGCTTTTTCTACAGCCCACTTTACAGCACGTGGAGGGCAGCGTTTCGTATGTGTCTCTTCTTACTCGTTCCATTTCTGCAGAGGTCTCCACATCAGTCTCGATTTCATAACCTGTGTAAAATCATAGTCATGTAATGTAAATGATGCTGGTTTCTTCCACAGTTGCTGTATGAGTTAATGAGTTGTCAGAAAGTTACTTCAGAACGCAAAATTCATATATACAGCAGGTGGCACACAAGAGCTGAATTTGGAAAAGCATATGACTCCTCCAGCCCTATATCTGCAATGTTTTTACATGACAAGAGTATGCCAGCATGCTGTTGCTGTTCCGAGTTCATCCAAGATTTATATTTATGCTTTGATTTGACTGGCATAAATGTATAATTTCAGTGGCTCTTGTGAGTTCCTAAAGGTGAAATCTACATTTACAAGAGAATGCAAAGTAACTGTAATCCATAGCAATTTTAAGTAAATTAAATTCCAGATGATTTATAATTTTATCAACTGTATGAATTTTAATAAATTCATTCAAACAAATATTTTTATAAAATAAGAAATTATAATTAAAATAAAT
>RJVU01064619.1:1896508-1911881 GCA_003731715.1 Anabarilius grahami
CGGACTCCTTACCTTACGGACTCCTTACCTTACGGACTCCTTACCTTACGGACTCCTTACCTTACGGACTCCTTACCTTACATGTCTCCATGTTCTCCAGTCCTTCGTGAGTGTCTATGTGCAGTCTCTATACCCAGTCTCCTGGTCATCATTGAATCTGGTGTGAAGATCAAGTTCAGTGTTCTTGTCTTGATATATCCTCTGTCTGGCTCCTCGCCTCTCTGCCTTCATCAAACCTGGTGTGAAGATCAAGTCAAGTATTCCTGTCTTGATATATACTCGTTCTGGTATACTTCATCTGAAATACTCACCTGTTACTGCTCTGGTTGTCTCAATAAACATCATAACCTGTACCTGTGCCTCCGACCTCCTGTATACCGTAACAGTATGAGTATATATCTTTATTGTCCACCAAGGTGGAAATTTTTCTTTGGCTCACCAACACATAAAATAGCTAAACAGATGATATTAAAAAACAATACACAGAGAGAATCACATTACATAAAAAAAAAAAAAAAATCCAGTTTATGCTACTATCATTCACCGACAGAATTGAGGATTTTAATGGCGTTAGGAATAAAAGACCTCTTAAACACGTTTCTATTTGCTAGAGGGATTCTATATCGTCTTCCTGATTTCAAAGGATCAAACAAAGAGAGAATGTGAACTATCTGCAAGAATACTCCTTGCCGCCTTCTTTGCCTTTCAGCAAAGAGTTATATTAAGGGCTTCTTTGTTCTGCCAACTATTTTACTTGCCATTGACACAATTTTAGACATGTTTGTTCTTGGATCTGCAATTTAAGTGATCATACCAGGCAAGAAGGTGAAAAGTTAATACACTCTTAATAATGGATTTGTACACAAGTTCTAAAATATGTTGACTGACACCAAGGCCACTAACTTGTCTAAGAAGAAAGAGTTGCTGAAAGCATCTTTTGAAGATGTACTCTGAATTCTCAGTGAAGCTCACCTGGGAGTCCAGAATTGTACCAAGATATTTAAAATTATCCACAATTTCAACCTGTTGGCCCTCAAGTGAAATTGGCGAATTGTCATATCTTGTTTTGAGAACATAATGAATTCATCAGAACAACATAATTGCGCACTATATACTGTAAATAAAGGTGACTTGACTTGACTGACTTGAATATCAGCCTGATTCTTTCCTTTCACCTGAGAATATCAAGATACATTGAAAAGTTTAGGGTTGGTAAGTTTTTTTTTATTAATACTTTTATTCAGCAAGGATGCATTAAATTAATCCAAATTTAAAACTGACAGTAAAGATTATGATTATTATTATTCAAAGAGTCCTGAAAAAAAATCACAATTTCCACAAAAATATTAAGTAGCACAACTGTTTTCAACATTGATAATAAATGTTTCTTGAGCACCAAATCAGAATGATTTCATGTGACACTGATGACACTGAAATTATGCTGTAAATGTATCTTTGCCATCACAGCAATAAATACCTCTTTAAAAAATAGATTAAAGGGATAGTTCACAAAAAAAAAAGTAAAATTTTGTCATCATTTACTCACCCTGTTGACAGAATTTAAATTTTTGTGTGACCTATCCCATTAAAACAGTTATTTCAATCTGCTTTATTTTTGTCAAATAAATGCATGAGATGTCTTTCAAAAACATTTTAAAAATCTTACTGACCCCAAACTGTATTGTAGCTATTTTACTATTTGAAAAAAGTGAAATGATTCAGAGAACATGTATCTTTTTTATTAGTAAAATCAAGTTCCTAAACGTAATTTAGGGAGGAGCGAGCCCATCTAATCTTCCAATCAACAGCCAGAGTATATAAGCAGCTGCTAACCTCTCTTCAGTCTCAGCTGTTCCAGCATCCCTCCACCTCCCCAAACTCCACCTTCATCTCAGGTACCTTGCCCTATGTAATCATATCCTATATTTATTCACTGTGGGGGGTATATCAGAGCTCGAGCCCCTCCTCAGTGGACAGCAAGCCAAATTAGTTAACCTAATACCCTAAAGATTATATGGGCAAACAAACTTGTTAAACAGTTGTAAATCTTTGCTAAGCTGCATTGGTTTAGTATCATTAAAATGCTTAGGCTTAGGCACACCGGTGTGAGGTGAGGCATATAGGCCAACATTAGGAGAANTATTTATTCACTGTGGGGGGTATATCAGAGCTCGAGTTGAAGATGCTTCATCGAGCCCCTCCTCAGTGGACAGCAAGCCAAATTAGTTAACCTAATACCCTAAAGATTATATGGGCAAACAAACTTGTTAAACAGTTGTAAATCTTTGCTAAGCTGCATTGGTTTAGTATCATTAAAATGCTTAGGCTTAGGCACACCGGTGTGAGGTGAGGCATATAGGCCAACATTAGGAGAAAAGTTAAGTAATCAGATCTGGTGTTGAAACGAGAATCATAGAAAAGTGTAGGAGGTAGAATTCAGTTTAATCCTTTTTCTTTTTCCACTGATTTTACAAAGCTGCATCAAAGATCTTACACTTTTCCTCAATAAGCTGCATGATTTGACGTATAATTCATGTCTGTTGCAAAAACAGTGCAGGATGATTTAAATGCCAAAGTTTAATAGGGATTTTTGGAAAATCCCTGTAAGAATGAGCAATAGCCACAGTGGTACTTTGGAAAACACTATTAATAACAATGAGGAAACAATCACCTTCCTGTCAAAAACATGACACTTATTTGGGAAAATTATTAAAGGGTTAGTCAACCCAAAAATGAAAATTCTGTCATCAATTACTCACCATTGTCATTCCAAACCTGAATGACTTTGATCATCTTTTAAACAAAAATGAAGATATTTTATTAATCAAACCGGAAAGATTTCTGTCCCTCCAATGAAATTCTAATAAAACTCTGATGCTTCCTAAAGTTTTTAAAGATTTCATAAACGTAACCCATATGAATCAAGCATATGGTCTTTAAAAGACACGATCATGTAAGAACAAACCTCACTGGTCCAGGTCCTCGCGTGAGCATTTATGTGCGTTAATCAATGTAAGAATAAAAGCCAAATAAAGTGATTGTAAAGACTTGGATTAACTGCTCGATTCATATGGGTTACATTTATGATGTCTTTTATGATCTTTTTTTGAAGCTTGTAAGTTTTGGTGGAATGGACTTTCAGTGGAGGAACAGAAATCTCTCAGATTTCATTAAAAATATCTTCATTTGTGTTTTTAAGATGAACAAAAGTTGTAAGGGTTTGGAACGACATGATGAGGGTGAGTAAATGATTTCCCAATGTATGTAAAGTCAGCATTATGTTACATCATCGATCAGTGCTCTTCGGTTATGAAAGAAGCAGTAGCATTTCAACTGACTAAAGATTCATTAAAAAGTCAAGCCTGGTTTGGTGCAGTACTTGACCTCTCATGCATAGATTCTGTACTGTTGCCCTGAGGCTAAGGTCACATACTTAGTGGAAGATCAATGGACTTCTGGATCTGTTTGGTCATGTAGGTTGCCACAGCAAAGCAAGAGTTATGTTTCCAGTACGAGGTCATGTGTGCTGAATCGATTGTGACCTGAAAAAACTGACACACATATTTTGAAAGTACATGCAGGTGCAAAGTGCAGTGCATAGCAGGTGTGTGCATGACACTGATCCAGCACTGGGGACTTACACCTTAAAGACCCAATGAAATCATGTGATGAGCAAAGTTTTCTCTCATGTGTTGATATGTTGAAACCTATTGGAACAGGAACATATTGAAGAGCTCATTGTTTAGGTATGATTTGCTACTTGTTTATTGGTTGCTATTGCTATCTTTATCTTTTGGTCCATTTTCCCAGAAGAGAAAGAGCATTTAAAATGCATGTACCTGTCAATGTTTAGCATATACATGGCCACAAAGCAAGCACACATGACATACATTTTGTAACTGTTATAACTTTGATTTCATGGGATTATTAAGGGATGGTTTGTGTGCAGGAGTGATCCAATGCTAAAGCAAATGTTATGCGCTATTTTACAGGACAGAGAAAAGTTCAAGTGAGACCAATATACTGTTTACTTATATGTAAAGATAACTGTTGAAAATGTGGCAACCGGCCACCAGAGCAACAAAACAAGGTTAATTATTGTTATATAGGAAATGCTTTTAACATAGTACAGTAGCCTAACACTTAAAGAGTTGGAGATGTGTTTGGAAGTGCCAGTTTTACAATAAGATTAAAGTTGTTCAAGTTCTGCCCTGCATGTTTTCTTGTTCGAGAAGCCGTTTTACTCGGATTTACATCACGATAGGGAAGAAAAGACTATCGAATTATATTTCATGCCGACTTTAATTTTCTCATTTTTTGCAATAGAAGGAATTAAGTAAATTGAATAACATTTTCTGTGTATTGAACTGCACTAAGATATAAATTTACATTAGGCTGCCCAAAGGTGCAGTCATACTTACTGTTGTTCAGTGAATTTTCGTCAGAGAAAACCATTAATTTCAACAAGAATCCACGCGATCGGGAATTTCACGTAAATTGAAAGATTTCCCCACACACATTTCACAACGGGTTCAAGTTGGTCACATGGATTCACAAAGTTGACCAACAGAAAGCTGCTTGGTTTGAAAGTGACTTGAAAGTGTGAGCTCTGCATCATTGCTACATTATTGACAATAGACAATAGACCTGTTTTGCCTGCAAAATTATGCCGAAATGTTGGTAATGTGACTACACCTTAAGACACATTGACAGATTTGTTATGGCTCATTGTAACAATTATTTAAGAAACTGACTTGATTGCCTTAAAAATTATTAGTTCTAAAATTATTATTTTCCTTCCTGTGTTGATGTATTTATACTGAAGCAGTATAGGACGGGGCTTCGATAAGCAGCACTATGGTTTACATCACATAAACCATGATATGTTGCTTTGCTGTTGCTCATTAAAGGCAAATGGAATTAGAAGTAGGTACATTTAATTGGACAAACATGCCCATGCATGCAAGATGAGTCATCAGTATTTTTGTTTTCCCGGAAGAGAAATACTGTAAATTTTAAATATTTTTAAAAGGTACACATTTATACCTTATTAACCGCTAAAAGTTGTAATTTCTCCTCATACCTACACATTGCTAGTAGGTTGGACCCTTTTGCCTCCAGGACTGCCTTAATTTTTCATGGCATAGATTCAACAAGATGCTGGAAACATTCCTCAGAGATTTTGGTCCATATTGACATGATAGCATCACATCTCAAAGAAGCTCTATTGGATCGAGATCTGGTAACTGTTGAGGCCATTTAAAAGGTGGACTCAGAATTTTAATAACACTGTTTGGAAGTTAGTCGGGCTGACACCAACAACAAACGTCTAACCAATCAGTATTAGGGGGCGTATGACGGTCGAGGAGAGAGAACGAGCAAGAGGGAGATTTGAAAATAAGAAAAGAAAACTGCAGAATGAGAGATGGGACACAAAAAAGAGCTCAAAAGAATATCTGTTACAATACAGATGGCTCAGAGACAGAAGATCAGTTAAGGTATTTATTTAGCACAAGCAGGTAAAATCGTCGAACACAGGTGAGTCAAGCAGACGTTGTTTAAGTGACTGAGTGATGAATGAGTTAAGATACTGTCCTTTGTGAATTGCAGGTGGTTATCCGTGGAAGATCGCTGGAGCAATGGAGAGCTGGGAGACTGGACACACTCACACACACGATGGAGACACACTAGGTATCAGGAAGCACAGGAGACAGGTAAGTATCAACTGGCGTCCTTGAGGTAAGCATTAAGGAAGAGTCCTATGTGCAAACGAGACCAGACAGTGAGTGAGTGTGTGTGAGTGTCTTTTATGTGCAGGCTGATTGCTGTGGTGATTGCGTGCAGGTGTGAGTGATCAGTACTCAGGAGAGGGAGTGCGTTTTGATTGGCTGATGTTGGAGCCTGGCGTTTCTGTGACAATATCACTGGAACCTGCGTTTATATTAGAAAAGCTTTCCAGCGCTAAGTGGGAAGGCCTGAAAACAGACGCGGAGGCTGCTTTGATTCCGCTTCTCGTGTGAGTAACATGGTTTTGATTGTCAGGAGCTGATTGGCTACTAACAACAATCACTTTGTATTTACTCTTGTGTACTGTACATTCATTTTTTGTGCTTCCTTGTCGTTCGTTAATCAACTGCGTTTTATTTTTCGTGAAGCATTTTGTTTCGCATCAGCTGTGATAAACAGAAATCCACTCGCATTGCGTGTGTAACAGTGGCCAGATAGTGAGAGTTTTGCTGTTAAACTACTGCACACTGACGACCGCTAAAGAATGTGGTGTTTAGCGTCATTGTTAATGCATTCACCTCGCATGCCAGCAGCGATCGGGCCAGGGTTTGAGACAGACTCAGAGCAAGGTGGTTAGGATTGGAGTGTGAGTTTTGGAGGCGGAGCAATGAAGAGAGGGGTGGCTTTGTTTGGGTTGATTTTAAATATCAACAATGTCCAACAGCGTTGTTCAAAATCTACTTACCGCACATTTAAGTATAGTGATCTCAAACTCATTGTCATGAGCTTTGTGACATGGCACATTATCCTGCTGGAAGTAGCCATCTGAAGATGGAAACACTTTGATCATAAAGGGATGGAGATGGTCAGCAACAACACTCAGGCAGACTGTGGCGTTTAAATGATGCTCAATTACTAAGGGCCAAGAAAATATCCTCCACACCATTACACCACCAACACCAGCCTGAACCATTGATACAAGGCAGGATGGATCCATGCTTTTATGTTGTTTTCACCAAATTCTGACCCTACCATCTGAATGTTGCAGCAGAAATCGAGACTCATCAGCCTCCGTTTCCTGTTCTGTGGTCTTCTGCTGCTGTAGCCCATTTGCTTCAAGGTTCGACGTGTTGTGCATTCAGAGATGCTCTTCTGCATACCTCGGTTGTTTATACCTTATTAACCACTAAAAGGTGCATATTATACTTTAAAGGTACATATTAGTACCATTTGAAAGGGTACTGCTCCAGTCACAGCTTTGAAAGAGTAGGCCTACACTAGCATATAAATGGCTGCTTAGGCTAATAAACATTGAGTAAAAGCCACACAGCTCCAAATTTGAATGGTAATATGACATAACCAACAACTCTGATATGTACAACACAGACAAATAAACCACTGTAATGTAAAGAAACACTTTAACTTGTAAATGAACGAGGAACCTTTTACACCTCTGTAGGTGCAACCTTGACGATGACAATGAAACCTAAAAAACCAAAGCACAGAGCGAACTCATAACCACATACACCAAACAATCAATGAGTCATCTATGACCTGTAAATGAATGCTTTTCTTGGAACAGCCTCTAAACTTTCTGAACCGTGTCTTTGATGTGTGATAGTGATGAGTAAAAAGGATACAGCATTTTTGCCATGGCAGGTATATTGATATGTGTGACAGATATATGTGTAAATGATATGTATCCAAACTATAATGATAAAAAAGTACCTTGATTTACCATTCAAACCAGCGTTACAAAGCAGTATATTCTAATTAAAGCAGAAATATCTGATGGTATCCTGTTCTAAGGTGGGCCAAAGATTTTTCAGGGCGGGTTGTAAAAAATTGGCACTAACAAAAAAGTAAATAACCCTGGGTGTGGCATGATTGGTCAATAAATCTATAATAAATATATTATGTGTGCATGTTTCTGAAGAAAAAGATGACCTTCACCCTCAACATGTCCAACAACACAAAAAGCCGTATTAATGTAAGATGAGTCAAATTTCTTTAGAAAAACTCAGTGTCCATCCAAACTGAGAATAAAAGATCTGTGACAGCGTTAATTTCCGATAGGCCACTTTCCTCTTCTAAAGAAAGAGGAAGCGTGTATTTGGATGTGTGAGAGGTGGGGGCAGTTTCACAATGAGCTTTAAGAGATATGACATGTTGCCAACCTTTCACAATGAAAGAACTTCAAAAATAATTTCCCATACAGAAGCAATACAGAACAAGATGTGCAACATAAAAGCTCTACATTGTAATGACTGTGTCATGCTTGGCAGACATTTCAAGGCCAGTCTTTCTGCGCTTTGTTTGATTAGAAGTTATGGTCTTCATTTCTAGAATGCTACTTTTTTACTATCCAAATGTTGTAATTTCTCCTCATAGGTACATCTAGTATGTTGGACACTTTTTGCCTCCAGAACTGTCTTAATTTTTCATTGCATAGATTCAACAAGGTGCTGGACCATTTTGGTCCATATTGACATGATTGCTGCAGATTTGTCAGCTGCACATCCATGATGTGAATCTCCGTTCATCCACATCCCAAAGATGCTCTACTGGAATAATATCTGGTGACTGTGGAGGCCATTTGAGTATAGTGAACTCACTGTCATGTTTGAGATGATTTGTGCTTTGTGACATTGTGCGTTATCCTGCTGGATTAAGGGATGGAGATGGTCAATACTCAGGTAGGCTGTGGTGTGTAAGCAATCCTTAATTACTAAGGGGACCGAAATTGTCCCAATAAAATATCCCCCACACCATTACACCACCAACACCAGCCTGAACCATTGATACAAAGTAGGATGAATCCATGCTTTTATGTTGTTTATGCCAAATTCAGACTCTACGATCTGAATGTTGCCTTTCTATCAGCTTGAACCAGTCTGGCTATTCTCCTCTGACCTCTGGCATCAACAAGGCATTTTCACCCACAGAACTGCCGCTCGCTGGATATTTTCTCTTTTTCAGACCATTCTCTGTAAACTCTAGAGATGGTTGTGTGTGAAAATCCCAGTAGATCAGAATATTGAATAATAAGGCAATGAGTTTTAAGCTATTATTAAAATAATAAAAAATTATCCAAATTTAGAGTAGGCTAAATATATGTCAAATCATGCATAAAACAACAAAAAGTAATTTATATATGTATATATATATATATAATTATATATATATATATTCATCAAACCTGCTGTGAGTTCAGTACTCGATACTTTTATTACAAATGTTTTTGTATTTTGACCTCTGGACCTCTAGTATCTCATAAGGGAATTTACAATTGACTATTAGTTCTGTCATTTTTTATGCTTTGCTCTTGGAGTACCTGAGTGTGTTAGAAGAGAGTTTGCTCTGTACAACCTATGTGCATGTTTCCAGTACCTCTTTGGGACCGATGTATAAATAGTGTTGAGAGCTGTGTGCTCTGCGTTATGGTCCTGAATAGCTGCTTTGTTGAGTGTTAAGTTACACTGCTGAAGCAGTCATGAGCTTAAATGTGTGTGTGTGTGTGTGTGTGTGTGTACGTTTTTGTGATTTATAAGGACACAAATTTGTATAATGACATGGGTATTACGTATTACGACGTAAACATTAAATATGAGGACATTTCATGACTCCTTATATTTAAAATCATACTAAACAATGTTTTATTAAAAATATAAAAATGCTGAATGTTTTCTGTGATGGGTAGGTTTAGGAGTAGGGGTAGGATAGAATGTACAGTTTGTACAGTATAAAAACCATTAAGCCAATGGAATGTGTGTGTGAGAGAGAGAGAGAGAGAGAGAGAGAGAGAGAGATTGTTGCCATCTTAATTCTATGCTGTAATCAATCTGTGACCTCCCAGATCTTGTGATGTTACTTTAGAGAGCAGTTAGAAAAGGGGGGTAATGTTAAAGGGAAAGTTCACTCAAAAATTTAAATTCAGAAATTTTGAAATAACACCTGCTTAATGTATCAAAATGCATTGTTTGCCATAATATTACACAATGTTTCATCTGTAAATTATAATAAATTTGTATATTATTCCCTGAAAATAATTGTGATGCAGAGAACATTTCTTTGTGATAAGTATTTATTCGACAGGTTATTCTTTCATTTTTATTCATTTATGCAGATGTTCAAATAATACAAGGGGTCAAAGAAAAGTTTCAGCTTTTTTATCTATTATAAATTACAAACTACAATGTAAAACAAACTCATTGATTTGGAAGAAATAATTTTCAACCCTTTATGAAATATGCAAATTAAATGTAATTCCAAGATTAAATAGGGCTGTCAAACGATTAATCGCAATTAATCACATACAAAATAAAAGTTTGAGTTTGCCTAATATATGTGGGTGTACTGTGTGTAATTATAATGTATATATAATTACAAACACATTCATGTATATATTTGAGAAATATTTACAAGTATATGTATTTATTTATATTTTTATATAAATTATATTATATATAAATACAAATATTTTGTACATAAATAACATATTTCTCATAAAAATATACATTAATTTGTGTCATTTGACAGCCCTATTAAATACATTCATTTTTTACNACAGCCCTATTAAATACATTCATTTTTTTACAGACAAAAAAAAATAATGAAATAGCTGTGTATTTACTATGTATCATGTTTATTAAATCCACCAATTTACAGTTAGTAAAATAGCTTAAATATATAAACATACCCTAATATATAGGCAATAAAAATGTAAAATAAGTTATTGTAATAAGTAATAACCTTGAATTTGAGAAAAACAAATAGCTAATGTCAGCTTTATTGCCTGTTACACATTTGACATCATGATGAACTTGTCAACATATTCTCGGACAGACAAAAATAGATTGCTTGTTGTTCATCTTTGTGATAGGCCTATACTAAGTGATTTAACTTGAAGCTAAAATGTAGCCTCTGATGATGACTATAGGCTACACTGAATCAATGACATAATATACACATTAATGGAGGGGTCATATATCACGAGGAATCATTTCTGCGGAATCTGTACAGCAGTGAAAGGGTGGGGAGAGTGACGTACATCATGACCGCGTCTCTGGAGCAATCCACTACATACAGAGAAGCGGATTGTAATTACTCCTACAACGTTACTAACTAAAGCTGCTAAAAGCAATAAAACAAAGTACACCTGATAGATTTAAAGCATTTAAAAGGACTTATATGATATTTCTGATGAGCAATTATTTAGCACTACAGAAGCTTGAAGACCGAAAGGTCTGGATCCCCCCTCTTGTGTGTCAGTGGTTGAGTCCACTGGTAAAATTCCGAGAATTGTGAACTGCGTCTTCTCAGAAGAGTTCTTCCAAGAACTGTCTTCGGTGGACACTTCCAAGAAAAATACACCAGGTGATTTTCTTCTATCTAGCAATAAGTCTAGACTAAACATGAGACGCTCTAGAGAAACGAGTTGTTTCTATAGTTAATTTTTATTTAGTTTTAAACCAGACTACTTTCTTGTATTTAGATGTGTCGTGTTAATTACGCAACTCGACTTTTGTTGGCCTAATTACGTGAATAACTAATCTTATTCGTCTCATATGTCAGTTTCACTCTGTTGTATAGAGTTGCATTAGATTCAGTGATGTTAAGTAGCATTAGATTTAGGAAGCTCACTCAGAATTGTATAAAAAAGACAGGTTTACGCAACTTTATATGGGTGGAAAGGGAAACTAAGTTATTACCTAGTATAGACAGCCTGGGTGGTCAAAAAACAGTAGACGCGTATAGATCATATACATGTTAAATTATGTCAAATATCGCTGTATTTTTTTAATTTAGTTTTATAGGTTTTCTCTGAATTTGTCTTTCGCCCATGCGCATGTGATTTTGCTGGTA
Source organism: Anabarilius grahami (assembly GCA_003731715.1). Classification (NCBI taxonomy): domain Eukaryota; kingdom Metazoa; phylum Chordata; class Actinopteri; order Cypriniformes; family Xenocyprididae; genus Anabarilius; species Anabarilius grahami. The sequence continues at coordinate 1,908,101 of RJVU01064619.1, forward strand.
AACTCTCAAAGTGATCAATTTAATGGAAAATGTCATGTAAATTTAATGTAATGTCCAGCATGTGAACATATTTTATGTTGTGTTACAACTGCGTCAGGATTCAAGCACATTAATAATTAGATTATTTATGCGTTGGCTACTGTAGTCATTTCACTGCAACATAAGTATCAAATCGAAACGCTCGTTTTTACACCAAACACCTGTAACAGTAGAATCTACTCATGTGACATTTATTTGTAAACCGTCATAATACTTAATACGTCAATATACCACGAGGCTTGCTATACCAGCATGCACCTTCGCTGTTCAACAAGTGTCACTGAGGGGAACAACTTCGTGCTTGCATCACGCTGGTGTCTTAACTCATATAGCTTACTGCTCACTATATAGTGATGTTTGTCCTTATGTAAGGTACTGCTGGTTTTTCAGATGATGCAAAATTATATAAAATGCTTAAAGACGTAGTTATGGAGATCCAGTGATATATAATCGTAAATAATGCTGTTTAAAATGTTTGCCCCTGTGATGCCCAAACATGCTATCTAGGTAGGCAGCTCACTAGGTTTTGTCTGCACACTTTGCCATTGGTCTCTCAAGTCAAATGTGTTTAGTAAATATGAAAATATGAATATTGTAGATTCATGAGAGTTGAAATATTTGAAAGAATTTATAAATTGTACAGTGTGTCCTATTTTTCACTAGAGAACTAACCAAAATCAAATCAAATAAACTCAAAGAAAATGATGACTACAGTGACACAATCATGAAATATTATATATTACACAAAGTATATTTAATACAAAATATTTAGTCCTAATGTAACAGTTGGTCATATCTACAGTTTGCAACACTGTATCTTTGTGGACATCTAGTGTTCATCTGACTAAACTTGCATGTCTTCATTTTTGACATGAAGATCCTATTGTTTAACATTAGATATAACATTATTACATTCAAATGTAAAAATTTCATGGTGTGATTTAGTTGCTTGTTTTTTCAAATGTTTTACTATATTTTTAACTATTTCCGTGCAGGTGAACAATATGTCAAGTGCAGCAGACGGCTGCATTAAATTCACTCGCCATGCCGGTGATGTGCTGTTCAACTTCAACCGCCTACGCAGCAGAAACATCCTGACTGATGTCACCATTATGGTCGGTGGGCAACAATTTCAAGCCCACAAAACAGTTCTGATGGCATGCAGGTAAGTGCAATGATTTTTGCGTTTTGCAAGATTTGAAATCGCAAATATATGACATGCACATTAAGTGACATCTGTATTCCATCTTGTCTTTTCCCAGCGGCCTCTTCTACTCCATGTTTGCAGACGCTCATAAGAGCAACTTGAGCTTCATAAGTTTAGATCCAAAGGTGGACCCCGATGGCTTCGCCATAGTGCTGGAGTTCATGTATACATCTTGCCTCACTCTTAAAGATAACTTCATTATAGCCACCCTCAACACAGCCACATACTTACAGATGGACCATGTGATGGACACGTGCCAGAGGTTCATAGACTCCAGGTGAGTGCTTAGAACGGCACAAAAACAACAGACTTCAAGCACAGACTAGAGAAGACAGTCTGTTCAAAGGCATGTGATTTGTAACTGGAACAATGGTATAATGCTCATTTAAATTAAGAAAGCAATTCACTTCATGTATTATGAACATGTTTTTAATTTCTAAAATGAAATTCATTTTGATATTTTTGGGGGGCATAAAGAAAACAAAGTGATACAAAAAAACGTAATACAGTTGTCCAGATATCATAATAAAGAGAAGTAATTAAAGTAAAGCTTTATTTATATAGCAGTGTTTACAGAGTGCTTTACAGAATAGAAATACAACATAAAATAAAAAAAAACATACATACGAATATGGAAATAAGATAATACATTGAATAGAAATAAGATAATTAAATTACATTCAGACCAAAAGATAAAATCACATAATAGAAATAAGATAATAAAATAGAACAATAAAATGAGTCAAGTAAAGGCCCTATTAAAAAGAATGAAAAAAAAAACTAATTAAAAAGAATTATCATTTATTATTTCTTAGAAAAACAAAAACAAATCTGCTTTACTATTTATTAATATATATGAAAATCCTTTGTCTGACAAAATCATGTTTGCAAAAAGTGCCGAAATAAAACAAAATTGTTACAATAATATCATAGAGAAGACCCTTGCAGACTCTTAAAACATCAGATAATATGACTTTTTGCATTGCAAAACATTAATAATAATAATAATACTTACTCAATACTTGTATATATATACTTTATCATATATGTATTTAAATACTTAAATAATACTTAAATAATAGTTAAATACTTTAGATAGATATAGATAGATAGATAGATTTTTACCATTTTAAGATTTGTACAACTTCTGTTGAAAATGGTGTACAATTTTTGCAAAATTAAATGAAACCAACACAAATACAAATATTACAGAGCTTGACACATATGTTTTAAACAAGATTCTTTATCTTGGACTCACTTTTTTTTATCACTGACTCAAAATCTATCGGTTTTCTCAAAGGGGCTTGTGCGTGAAGCAGACCAGAGCAGAGATACTGGTTAATCACGGCTGTTTATCTTCAGAAGCTCCCTTCATCCTTAGAGATGCCCTGAACAGCCAATCCAGTGTTAACTTTAGCACTTACGGTCCTCCCAACCTGCACTATGCAGTCAGCACTTCCACCGAAAGCCCAACTCGCTTCTACAGACATCTGCCGCTCCCGCTGGAGACCTCCAACACCACAAACCCCCTTTGGCAGATCCCTAAGACCGGCGTAATAGCCCGTCAACAGCACTCCCTGCCAGACAGCGGAGACTCGGCTAGGATGATGACTAACGCAGGAGCCACAGAATCCAGAGAAGAGAGGAAACGTCCATCTGTGCTCTTTCGTTCAGCTCGAGCTGAGGGAGACCGGAAGGCTGCGAATGTGCATTCAGAGGTGGAGAACACTGAACCGTGTCACACCAGTGGTCCCGAGAGCCCTCTTAGATCAGACTGCCAACCCAACTCACCCGCAGAGTCCAGCAGCTGCAGTCGAGGGGCGGCGTCTCCTCCCAGCTCCATCAGTCACCCAAAGGTCCACAACTGGAAGAAGTACAAGTTCATTGTGCTGAACTCAACAGATGGAGCGACTGACAATAGCTCACTAACTCCATCCCACATAGTTACAGAATCCACCAACAAGAGCAATGAAGGCAGAGGGCAGCTCATTATGGATAGCAGGTCAGTGTAGTGAAACTCTTGGATGCCAATGTAAGCATTAGCATCTGACGCAGTATTTGTAAACATGATCTCATGTTTTTTTAGATCTGCAGATGATTGCATCAAAAAAGAGGAGCGTGGCTCACTTCCTAACTCTTTGACAGAGGAGAGCAGCATGGGACCCACAAGATCAGGTGAATACACTTTTTTCAAATCTTGAAATACATGGGTTGAAATCTGGTCAAAAGAGATTCATATTTTGGGAGCAGAATGGTCAGATTAACCTTGTTTTCATCATCTAGGGTGAAGATAATAACTATAATAATAACTAACATATTTATTAATATTTAGGAATAGGTAGTATATTGTATATATAATGTAATATGTTACCTAATTATTATTAAAAAATTGTTATTATTAACTATTTATAAAACTCTAGGCCCCAATCTGTTTCTGTTGTTTTTTATGTAATATGAAATGTTCATTGAAATATTGAAATATTTTAGTAGTTAATAATAAAATTTTATAATATTTATTATATATATAATGTATAT
>RJVU01064619.1:1912009-1922326 GCA_003731715.1 Anabarilius grahami
TGTAATACCTATTTTCAATATTAAAATATTTAAATGTTTTAATAGTTAATAATATTTAGCAGCATATGCATTAATGTAAAAAATACAGCAGTACTGCCATTACTATAGCCAACTTTTTTCCCCCACAATTTCTGCTATTCTTAAAGGGATAGTTCACCCAAAACCTATTTAAATTTCTTTTTTCTGCTGAACACAAAGGAAGATATTTGGAAGAATGTTTGTAACCAAGCAGATCTCGCCCCCCATTGACTACCATAGTAGGAAAAAAAAATACTATGGTAGTCAATGGGGGGCGAGATCTGCTTGGTTACAAACATTCTTCCAAATATCTTCCTTTGTGTTCAGCAAAACAAAGAAATGTAAACAGGTTTGGAACACCGTGAGAGGGAGTAAATGATGACAGAATTTTCATTTTTGGGTGAACTATCTCTTTAATGGTTGTGGATAAAAGTTTTTTGGCATCTTATTGACACCCATATCATTACTATCATATATATTGGATACTGAAGACACAGTCTGAACAAACAGATCTGATTTCATCACTTACAGCATGGACACTCAGTCCTAAAGATCTGAAATGTGCCTAATAACTGTTTTGATGGTCTTGGCAGAGAGGGACAGACTCTACTGTAACGAGTGCGAGTCCAAGAGTGAATCTGATGCAGAAAAGCCTCAGTGGCTGCAGGATGGAAAACCATACAAATGTGACCGCTGCCAAGCCATGTTCCGCTATAAAGGAAACCTAGCTAGCCACAAGTCCGTCCACACAGGTAAACAAACAAAAATATATTCTTCAGTGATGCTCTCTCAAACTTGTGTGTTGCAGCTTTTCATGTTCCAAATGGTTTATAATTACAGGAGAGAAACCGTACCGCTGCAACGTATGTGGAGCTCAGTTCAACCGGCCGGCCAATCTGAAGACACATTCACGGATCCACTCAGGAGAAAAACCATACAAATGTGAAACCTGCGGCTCTCGCTTTGTCCAGGTAAAAACAAACGCCCAGACTGTTTCATTACAGTGACTGTGTAAATCTGAGGTGCTTTATCTTCTACTTTCTGGTTTCCCAGGTGGCTCATCTAAGGGCTCACGTACTGATCCACACTGGGGAGAAACCATACCCGTGTGACATCTGCGGCACGCGCTTCCGCCACCTCCAGACGCTGAAGAGTCACTTACGAATACACACAGGCGAGAAGCCTTATCATGTGAGCACTTTCTCATCATCAACTTCACATTTCAAATTTGATAAACAGTACACAGTGTATATGACATAGCAGCGCAGTTTGAAATGTTATATTTTATAGTATAGTTTTAAACAGTTCATAGATGTCACAATGTCTAATATTTTAGACATAACTTTTAAAAAATGACAGTAAAGTGCATCTAAGCTCAGGTGTTGCATACTCAGCACTGTCAAAATAAAAGTCCGACACTTAGCTGTCAAAAAACACTTAAAGGGTTAGTTCACCAAAAATGAAAATTCTGTCATTTATTACTCACCCTCATGTCGTTCCACAGACTTAAGACCTTTGTTCATCTTCGGAACACAAATTAAGATATTTTTGATGAAATCCGATGGCTCAGTGAGGCCTTTATTGCCAGCAAGACAATTAACACTTTCAATGCCCAGAAAGCTACTAAAGACGTATTTAAAGCAGTTCATGTGACTACAGTGGTTCAACCTTAATGTTATGAAGCGACGAGAATACTTTTTGTGCGCCAAAAAAAACAAAATAACGACTTTATTCAACAACATCTAGTGATGGGTGATTTCAAAACACTGCTTCATGAAGCTTCGAAGCTTTACGAATCTTTTATTTTGAATCAGTGGTTCAGAGCTTGTATCAAACTGCCAAAGTCACATAAACGGGGCTTCGTTACGTTATAAGTGTTTTGAAATTTCAATGGTTCACCACTGGGGGGCGTGACTTTGGCCGTTTGATATGCGCTCCGAATCACTGATTCGAAACAAAAGATTCGTAAAGCTTCGAAGCTTCATGAAGCAGTGTTTTGAAATCACCCATCACTAGATATTGTTGAATAAAGTCGTTATTTTGGGGTTTTTTTGGCACATAAAAAGTATTCTCATCGCTTCATAACATTGAGGTTGAACCACTGTAGTCACATGAACTGTTTTAAATATGTATTTAGTAGCTTTCTGGGCATTGAAAGTGTTAATTATCTTGCTGGCAATAAAGGCCTCGCTGAGACATCGGATTTCATAAAAAATATCTTAATTTGTGTTCCGAAGATGAATGAAGGTCTTACGGGTCTGGAACAACATGAGGGTGAGTAATTAATGACAGAATTTTAATTTTTGGGTGAACCCTTTAACTATGGAAGCCCATTTCTGCCACATAAGAAAAAAAATATGCTTTGGTAAATCATAATTATGTCATACCAAGTCATAATTACGAAATAAAAATTGAAATTATGACATACTAAGTAATGAAAAGTGGAAAATCTGACTTAAAAAGTTATAATTATGACATACTAAATCATAATTATGCTTGAGATTATATAGTAGAAATTATGAAATAGTAACAATTATGACTTTGTCAGTGTTGACTTTTCATCTCATAATTTTGGCTTGTGTTTTAGTATGTAATAATTTCAAATCAATCTCATAATTTCAGTCAGTTATGACAAAAAGTCAAAAATTTCCACTTTTCCTCTCATAAATATGACTTGCATGTTAATTTTGACTTTTTATGTCAATTATGACTCATGATTATGACTTTTTAAGTCATAATTTTGATATAGTATGTCATAATTTTAAATGTAATTATGAGTCAGAATTTTGATTCATCATATGAGTATTTCAAAATGTTGACTTTTTATCTCATAATTATAACAGAATGATTTCCCAAAGCATTTTTTTTTCTAATGTGGTGGAAATGGGCTTCCATACTTAATGGCTGATGCCGATGATTAAAATATGCCGAGGCGATATATTGGTCAACCACTAATTTCTTCAACATGTCAGTATTGAATGATTAAACCGTAAAAGCATTTCATGTGAAATCGTCCTGGTTTCTGATTTCAGTGTGAGAATTGTGACCTGCACTTCCGTCACAAGAGTCAGCTGCGTCTGCATCTGCGGCAGAAGCATGGTGCGGTCACCAACACCAAGGTCCAGTACCGCAGAAGCAGAACAGACCTGCCTGTCAGCTCCCTCGTGACCTCTTGAAAAAACCTTAAGCTGTTCAGAGACTCAACAAAAACCTTTTCAAGTAAAGATATGGTGAAGGAGACATGATCATTTACTGGTACTGCCACAAGAAAAGCTATCAGGAAATACAGATGCCCGCATGGATCTTTGTGACGCCAATGTCGGTGTTTACTCATATGGTGAAGTTACATTTTATTTCTGAAATATGAAGGCCTAGTGCACCAGCACATTCTGGTTCACCCTTCACGATTTCAGCCAGGTATCATGGTGGTTTGTTTAGATTTGAATAATAATATAAACACAGACTTCCAAGCATTGTACTTAAGTTCTTGTCAATACAGACTGCAAATTCTTAGTGTAAGATTAGATATTTGAACATAATTTTATCTCTATTTATTTTTTTAGAACGCTATTTCACTCCCTCTCCAGCCAAACTATGCACTGTATATAATATACAAGGGGAAGATTGGTACAAAAAGAATTCTGCAATTGCAGTGTAAACGTTTTACCAATGTGGTACATTTAAAGAAGCCCTGCTCTGTCTGACAATTGTATTGTATTTACATGTGTTTGTACAGTTGTTTTTGGTACTAGAGGGCTAAATGTCCTTGCAATTAAATATTTGATACCAAACAAATGAGTCCAAAGTTCAGTTTGTATTTTTTCCCACATATTTAAGATTCTTACATACAGTACATATAGACATGTTTGATATTATAAGTCTAAATACTAATAATTATGTGCAGCAAAATACCACAGATGATCACCACAGATGCAGCTTGAAATGCTTTGCACTTTTCAAGTGAATTTTTGTCCAGTTTCATGGCACAAAATACATCCTTTTTAAGAGTTAATTTGTGTAGCCACTATTGTGTATTGTCATGTTTAGGTAGTTGACATGACATTTGAAGGAATTCCAGTGTGGTGTGACATGCCATATTTCATCTAACACTCTTTTAAACTACATTTTTCAGTTCTTTTATTATTATTATTATTATACATGGACAATTTGGGCTTTTAAAAATGCAGTAACACTTTATAATAAGGTTCTATTTGTTGACATTAGTTCACTACATGAGTTAAAATGAACTAACAATAAAATACACTGAGAAAGTTAAATCTGAATTTCAGCATTTGCTAATTATTAAGATCAAAAGTTATATCTGTTAATATTATTTAATGGGCTTGAATTAACAAACTAACAATGAACAGTTGCATTTTTATTAACTAACGCTAACAACGATGAATAAATACTGTAATAAATCTATTACATTTTGACGTTTAAAGTTTAATGTTTAGTTAATGCATTAAACTTTATCTAATGGAACCTTTTTGTAAAGTGAAAAGGTGATTAACATGAAAAACTTGACATAAATAATGTATACATTTTGACCTAAAATCTTGATGTTGAATAAAGACGTGAATGAACATGTTAAATGTCAGGCATATTAGTGTTACATACATTACATGTCCAAAAATGATCGAACCTAATCATGCATAGTATTTCCACATTGTTTACACTAGATGGTGGAAGTGTCACGCTGATGCATTCACCTACAAAAGTACTCAGGTTACTATTATAAGGCTCTTATCAAGCTCACCTAGTCCTTCTACAAATGGAAAACAATTTGTGTATGAACGTAGCTTTGTCCAAAAGGCCACTATTGTTGTGCTGGAACATGAGAGGTTCTTTCACAGGCATGGATTATTTTTCACTTCATATAAAGGGCAGGAACTATGACTATTACTCTATTATTTTCCTTTGCTGAATGTGAACAATAGTCAAACAATGAGTTGAAAATGCTTTTGTAGTTAAGAATCATAGATGTTTTTATCTTTTGTATTATAATTGTATGAATAAAGACCAATTCACAAATTGGTAGTATCCTGTTTAAAGTGTTTATTGACTGCTCACTGTTGATTACTGAAAGTAAGTGAAAATAATCTGTGATTAACAACAGTAGAACAGAAATAGCTCTATAGCTCTAAGGTCATTCTCAGAAAATTGTGTGCGCTTGAGAGGAATGATTTTGTGTGTAATCCAAATGAACTTTTAAAATAAAACTAATCCTATTTTTTTAATTTATTAGAATATCAGCCTTATTTATATACATCACAGTTTAAAGGGGTATATAGAGTAAAATTAATTCGATCTAAATTTACCTTTAATTCAAATTAAAATGATTCCAAAGTGATTTTACGGTTGTTTTCAATATATATTTTCTGAGAAAATGCAGTCCCTCACTTTCTGTTCAACTTTCTGTAATGTAAACCAGTTTCTTTATAGACAAATATTTATCAGTATTTCATACACACCCATGCTTTTATTAACTTTATCAAAAAAAACACAATGATACATTTTTTAAAGAAAACTTTTCGTAACATTGTGAAACATTACTTAAACTTAAAAGAAACATTTTATGTAATATTTTTTAACGATGTAATTTTTTCCTGCACTGTAAAAAAATCAAAAGTTGAGAAAACGTAAAAGTTTAAGGCAACTAGCTGAAGGAGATTTTTGAGTTTTCTCAACTTGTTAGGGCCCGAGCACCGATGGTGTGAGGAACCTACTGTAATTGCTCAGTCAATTCTTCTTCTTATTCGAAATGAATCACATTTTTGAGGGCCTAAACATGCTCGAAAACTCATGAAACTTTGCACACATATTAGAAGTGTTGAACATTTACGTCTGATATGGGTTTCAGAATTAGGTGTGGCAAAATGGCTCGATAGTGCCCCCTACAAAATGTCAATTAAGCGCCCTGCACTCTATGTTTCATAAGTTTGAAATTCGGTAGACACGTGTAACAGCACAATACCTACAAAAAAGTCCCTGGGTACAAAATCTGAAAACCCAACAGGAAGTTAGATATTTTGAATTTCTCTGCAAAATTTTGCAGTTTTTGCCATTTCCACACGTTGTACTTTAACGAACTCCTCCTAGAGCTTTAATCAGATCAACATCATGTTTGGTCAGTCTAATCTTAAGGCCTTTACGACGTTAAAATTCACTGAAGGGCGTGTCCGTGACGGCCTGACAAATTTTGATGTTTCACCATGAAACAGGAAGGTGTTCTAACTCAGGCATACAATGTCTGGTCTGCTCCAAACTTCACATGTTTGATAACAGTCCTAGCCTGAAGACATCTACATGGCAATATTCAGTAATAGTCAAAGCGCCACCTGTTGGCAGCAGGAAGTGTGGCACGTCAAAATGGCACTGCCATAATTCTCCTGTATTTACTCGCTTACATGCATGTCACCTACTATTCACTGTTTTCCTAAGGCCACCGGGTGGTGGTGGCCCCGGGTGCGAGGGCCCTTTCATTGCCGCTTGCAGCTTTAATTGTAAATTGAACTTGTTATACACGAAGTTGAGGAAACTCAAAAATCAGCTAGTTGCCTTACACTTTTAAGTTTTCTCAACTTTAATTTTTTACAGTGTGTGATGGGAATTTCCAGCATCATTCTAATATGCTGATTTGCTGCTCAAGAAACATTTTATTATTATTATTATTATCAATGTTGAAAACTGTTTACTATTTGGAAACAATTTTATTTTAGGATTTTATTTCTTTAAAAAAAAAAAAAACACTGATCTCAGACATTTAAATGGTAGTGTACGTTTATAATAAAAGTATTACAAAGTTATGAATTACAAATGTATTGCGACAAGGTTGAAATAACGTAGAGCTTATTAATGCAATGTAGAGGTTTATTAATGCAAAATATCAGTTGCTAGGTTGCAAGGTTGTAACAAACGTAAAAGCAATAGTTTAAAGGTACACTATGTCCCTCTAGATGTTAAAAAACAAAACTGCATACATTTTGCGGAAGAACATTGTTTTTGTTGTGCTTTGGCTCTGTGCGACTGTGCGGATGTATAAGACCCTTCACAATATAGATGATGCTTTACATTGAACTCTGTTAGAGAACTACATATAGCAATTTATCTGTTCAATAAAATACTTTACTCACCTGTTAAGTAATAAAAACACCACGTCGCTTTTACAAAATTTCAAATCCCTCAATTCTCGCCATCTCTGAAAAGCCAAGCCAATGTTGATTCTTGTTTTATTACGAGCTCTGTCATGTTTTTTTTTTGCCAGCAGACTCTCCTCTGTTCAGCGGTTTTTTTTTTTTTATTAAATTGGTGATTCCCAGGAGGTTTGAGATTCAACCTTTCGCTTTCATTGTGACAACTAACCTATGCCACCTTCACACCAAACACACATCAAAATAGCCAAAGCAACTTTTCTCTATTTACAGATATAACGAAACATGGTGAGTGACCCATGTACTTAATTTCACTTATAATAGGCTAGTTGCCATCAGGGTAAGACAAAAACATGTTATGACTCATTATTTGAATTTTGTTTATTTTAAACAAATATAGTGTACCTTTAAGAACTAGTCATTGAAAAACCCACAAATGGCAATTTCCAGGAAAAAAATGGGTAACACTTTATTTTACAGTGTCATTGTTACGTTACATGTAGTTACTATAGTAATAACTATAAATTATGCATAATTACATGAAATTAACCCTTAACCAACCCCTCATCCTAACCCTATAGTAAGTACAAGTAGTTAATTATTACTACTCAGTACTTAAATGTATAATTACACTTTAACACAGACACCTTTAAATAAAGTGTAACCAAAAAATGCTATTTTTGACAGAGACACCAATGCTGGTTCATTTTTTTTTTACATTTTTAATTTATTTTTATGTGAACAAAAATTTAATGATCCATATAATCGTGCCTGCCATGTGAAGCCTTTTGTCCTTCCCTTGTAGAGCAGAATTTTGAAATATTGAGGTAAGAATCATACAAAATTCAAATTAAGCATTCGACTGGAAGAGTCTGAAGATATTCAAAATCAGAACATTTATTTTTCTTCAGGGGGTTCTGTCATCCTTGATACTTCATATACTGTTTCATATTATTTACGGCCACAATCTGAACACAGATTGAACCGTCACATCAATATGACAAATTCAGTTTATTCATGAACGACCCCAAAGACGCTGAGACAATCAAATGAAAAACATGAGCACACATTCCCTAGATCTTAAAATCTACTGCCTGAGCAAAGTTGGCATGTGTTTGGAATACAGCAGCCACAATATGATAAAAGAAAAATGTACAGCTAAAACTGAGTTCTCTATTCTTAAGTAGCCAGCAATAGGTTCTCAGAACCTGCTGCAGATTACTATACAAAACAATGAGAAAAAAGTCACCAAATATAACACAAACAGGTCTTGAAATCTACTAAAATACTCATACTTCCTGTTGGTCATTTATAATCGCTCATTTGCTTGGAGAATGAAATAGTTAAGTGCAGAAGCATTTTATAACCTATTCTTGGCTTATTTCTAATCGTGTGTTATACACTGAATTGTAGACATTTCTGAGCATATTTCTCACATATGATAAGCAAGATAATCTTCAAGTTAAGAGCAAATGGGTGTTGTGTTCCTATAGAAGTGCCCTGAACGTTATTGTTCGAGCTTTCTTGATTCTCTACTGAAATATTGTTCATCTTTAGTGTAATATTGAGTAAATATGTATTGTTTGCTCAACAACAAAGTGTTTTCCTTTTAGACTTACAAACACAGATATAAGCACACACCCTCTTACGTCTAAAAAACCCCTATTTTACTGGAGAATGAGTAAAAATGTATATATCGATACATGAAGAAAGCATAGCACTGCCGACATCAATAAACAGACACCTTAATTTTCAAGAATATGGATTTTTGCACTAGACATGTTTAGCCTTCTTTATCCAGAATGTTCTTCACATCTGCAAACACCTGAAAGAAAAGTTAAAAAAGAAGCAAAATGAAACCCAAAAGGATGGAAGGATGTATATTATTTCAATTTAATCTACACAGCAAAATCCACAGAGTTAAATCAACTCTGCTCAGAATACATTTGGTCCCTCTCTAAATAGTGTTAAAATAACACTGAAGCAGCGTTAAAGTTAATGAGATAATTAAGCAATTAATTAGGTGATGATTTAGCAAAAATGATGAACACCTGCTGTTAACAAGCAGAATCACTGAAGAAAAGAGAAACAAGAACTACAACTGACTTCAGTCACAGCCTTAGATGAAATCAACTAAAGATAAAAATCATTAAAATCTCTGAAGATCTGATTAAACAACTCCACAAACAGCATTACCAGCTTCACTTATTACTAACCACATTGACTTTATTTTCAAACATCTACAGAATTGAGAATTAACAGGGGTAAATAGACCAGGTTTATTGGTCAAGAAAAGAAAAGAAAAAACAAAAACAAAAAACGAAAAGAAAAGAAAAAAGATGCCACCATCATGGAGATCAGCGTTTGCTTAAGCTGGGCTCTTGACCCTTGACTTTCTATGTTAGATTTTTCTCTGCAACAATGCAATTTTGTAGCAGCTGTATCTTAGTCAAGAAACCAAAGAGAAAGAGACTTCTTTGTGATGCTCATTTGAAACAGCTTTCAAGCAGCAAATTCACACTGATCTGCTCCTTTATTCTTTTGATTCAGCAATGTACAAGTGTTTGTTGTGAAACCCTATTGCAATTGCTCAAACACAAACTATTTTATAGACGTAAAAAGTTCAAGAGCCCAACTATAACAAACCCTGACCACCACGATGGTGGCATAATTTTTTGACCAATAAAACACCAACATAAAAAACCTCTGTTAATTCTCAATAAGAAATTCTTTAGATATGTGACAGAAATAAAGTCAAACTGGTTAGTAATAAGTAAATCAGATCTTTTAATCAGATCTTGAGAAATTTAATGTCTTTTACCTTCAGTTGATTTCAATTAAATGGTTTTGGCTGAAGTCAGTTGTAGTTCTTGTGCCTCTCTTTTCTTCAGCGATTCTGTTAACAGCAGGTGTTCATCATTAATGTTCAATCATCACTTAATTAATAGCTTAATTATCTCATTAACTTTAACTCTGCTTCAGTGTTATTTTAACACTATTCAGAGAGGGACCAAATGTACTCTGAGCAGAGTTGATTTAACTCTGGGGATTTTACTGTGTACCTCTACAGCACATTGGCACAGTACAAAGCAGTGTTATTTAGGGGCCAAACGCCAAAGGTGCTGAAGCCCCTATCATAATTTTT
>RJVU01064619.1:1922350-1963952 GCA_003731715.1 Anabarilius grahami
AAAAAAAAAAAAAAAAAAAAAAAAAAAAACCTTTCATGCAGTGTGTAATATAGCCGTTTTTGAATGTAAATGGTCTGCAAGTTTTAAAGAACAAAGTAAACGGACAAATACAGTTTTTGCTTCCTAAAAGAAAGAATCGATTCTGAACTGCCAAAACGAGTTGTCAGCAATTCCAGTCTCACTTCCTGTTACATACCTACGTAACAATATAACAAATTTGCATAACGCCAGCCTATGGTCTTCATTGGCTGCCCACAAACAGCATCTACTTTAACCGTCAAACACTGTAGTGTATGCAATGTATATTATGAGAAAATTAAAAGTGTTTTTTGACATTGGACACATGTAAACCTATTGTAGGAGACCTCAAACTAAATTAGGACCCTTTAAAATAGCACAATAGGCACACTTTAATATTATTCATCCGCAATGAGAGTCTATGAGAACTTTGAAATAGAAACATAATTGATTACAGATTACTCTCATGCTAATCACAATCAGTGTCTTACATTTAGACCTCAGACATTACAACAGTCGCCATTGTGAAATGTAATGCATTCTGCTTTTTTGCTACTTCTTTTTGTCCATTTTTTGTCCAAAATTTGCTCATATGATCACTGACCTGAGACAAACAGAAATCACTAAACATATTTTTTTTATTTTTACAAGTTACAATGATTTAAATTTAATAATGTTGATCCAAAACTGAATGAGAGGCTGTATCTCAGTCATACTTTGATCTATTGAAATGAAATTTGATATGCTTCATCTGCACCACGATCTGAGGGTCATCACCTACAGGTCACGAGATCTGAAAAATTGCCTATTTTGCCCATAACTTTTAAAAGGTTTGTCACAAAATCATGATCTTGGCGTCTATGGATTGCGAGTGCGTCTATAACAATTTTGCCGGGATCCTTGTGACCTTAATATTTTTTGCATTTAATGCCTTTCATCAATTAATAAAGAATAATAAAATAAACTTGTATTTGATTTACCTTTAAAGTAAAACTCCCCCCAAAAAATTCAGGCTTAAAAAAAAGAAAAAAAAAGTCATACCTCATCCACCGACCGGGAGGCATCAATGGTGCGCACCTTCCCTTGCTTCTCGTACTGCTCTATAATGGGTCGTGTGGACTGGAGGTACGTCTGGATCCTGACAATTAAACAAGAATTCTTAAGAAAAGTTAAGGTAATTGAAAAGTGCAACCCAAAGTTGCTGTAAAAAGAGACTTTTAGTCCTTCCATTTCCATATAATGCCAATATAACTATAGAGACTGCCACATTTTCCAAACACAATACTAATTTCTGAGGTCATTATATACTTGTACAGTAAATTCATGTATGCCAATATATCTGATATTTATTATTGTCATTATAGAGAGGAAGTACCTCTTCTCTAGACTTTCTCTGTTATCATCAGTGCGTCCACTGCTCTTTCCCCGCTCTAAACATCTGTCAATGCACACCTGAAATACACAACCAGCTGAAATCACATTCCATGTTTTTGTTTAGATGTTCATAAAAAAAAAAATTTAAATCAATAAAAGAGATTTTCCATGACATTCCTTGTCAAAGTTAATTCAAAATGATACATCATCTGATTAGATGCCGTTTTAATCAACTGTAATAGTAGAACAAATAAATCAAAAACATATGCTACTCCTCACCTCATTACCGCAGTCAAAGAAAAGAACAAACTTGACTTCTGCCTTCCCATCCATGACAGTGTTCCACCCCTGTAGGTTGTCTTGGTTACGTGGAAAACCATCAATAAGAAAGCGAAACTTCTTTTCATCAACTTTCATAGTTTCTTCCATTGCCTGCCAAACACATATTTAAAAACAAAAAAGGGCAACACTTTATTTGTGTCCTTGTTACATGTAGTAATACTGTTATTACTGTAGTAAATTATGCATAATTAACATGCAACCTAACTCTAATCCAATAGTAAGTACATGTTTTTAATTAATATTACTCAGTACTTAAACATATAATTATATTGTAACAAAGAGACCTTAAAATAAAGTAACCAAAAACTGAAAAAGAGATATCTGAAAATATTTATTTTTTAAAATATTCATTTTTAGATAAAATTAATGTCTAATCTGCAACTCAACTCACAAAAGGTGAATCAGAATTAGAACTTTGCTATAAAAAGGCTTGGCTGTTTTGTAATAGTATTGTCAGAGTTATGATTTATGCCTATTTACGAGACAAGCCTGTGCATTTATGTCTATTATGAACTGCTCTTTGAACTCTCCTCCACTGATTGTGAAACTGCACACATTTGTTATCAAGTTCACTCTCAGTAATCTTTCTCAATCTCAATCTTTTTGAAAATGTCAACTGCTAATGTTCCAGCTCTCTTCTACAACCTCCCTAACTGGACTGTATGGGCTTGTAAAACAGGACAGACAAGTGTAGCCAGTAACCACCTTTTTCAGTAAGTTGATGGTGATTTCAACAGGAACTATCTTGCCCTCTTTGATGTAGCTGTCAATGAGCTGACCAAACTCAGAGCCCTTGCGGCTGCGCTCCTCTCTCAGGAGGTCTCCAGCAGACAGGTGAGTGTAGCTGTAGTTCTGTGTGCAAAAGAGAGGCAGGTTAAACAAAAACATCACACATTAGGAACTTCAATGCAGCACATTATAGTTAACGCAACCCATAAGATTATAAGCTTTTTATAATGGATAATGACAGCTGTCATCTATATGAATAGAGAGAGAATGGTGTGTGTATGGGCTTGGTAAGTGAACATTAACTTAACATTCATTCTTTTCTTGATAAAAGGCAGAAACACTGGACGAAACTGCTGAATACATATATACATACACAGCTGAGTTCAAAAGTTTACACACCCCTTGCAGAATATGCAAAAATGTTAATCATTTTAACAAAATAAAAAGAATCATGAATTATGTGGTTTTTATAAATCAATTAACAATGCTTTTGTCATTTTTAACAAGATGAACACAATTCGTCACTAAAAAGTCATTTGGTTTAACCAAAATTTCGGTTTTACCGAATGACAATATTTTCAAACATTGTTAACAGGTTGAGATCTATCTAGCTAGCAAAAGGACAATCAAACATTTTATATTTAGTACAAGTTTTTAAAATATTACAACATTTTCCATGTTTTATAGCCGTTGTACTAAATGACCTGATGTTTCGGGACATGCGTATGAGCAAGAGAAAACATGAATTTTTCAAATAGTTAAGAGAGTTAGTTACTTTGCTTCATGACCATGTGGCCCCTTTGCAGGTGTCTGAATGATGTCACATCCTGTCACATGATACTGAACACATGACTTGATCCAGAATGGTCCCTTTATATTGGTTACTCCAAATATCAATAAAATAATTTTTTCCGAAAATTCTCTCTCATAACAAAGCAATGACTTCTACACATAATTTTAATACCATTTTGTACTATGTTGATATATGATGTTATAAAATCATGCCAGAATAAAAAATATACAATTATTACATTTTAAAAGGCGGGTATCACAGTTTCTGCCAATCTCATGTTAATCTTGAGTATAATATTGCATCCTTCATATCTCCAAAAAGTTACACCATATTTATAAAAGATATATATGCTGTACCGAGTCTTTCCGAAAAAAGCCGAGCTCCTGGAGGCGTGCCTGCCGTGGGCAAAGCTAAAGAGTCACGAGCGTGCGCAGCTTTTGCGTAGAGATCGTCTGCAAGCTGCAATATCATTATAAATACAAAGGGAACAAAAACGTTCATGGGGTTTACATTTTATGCACTTGCGCTCCGATTGCCAACAAAACACAGACATCTGATGCAGCTTTACTAAACGCCCCCGATCTCCAAATCAAGAACCAAACTGGGACTTGTTTACAAAGCATTCATCACCGAAATCCCGGGAACAAACAAACATACGTGCACAACTCTGTTGCTGCCCCGGAAAAACAAACTTCATCCTCTGTTCCCTTAACGCTAGGATCTGTGGGAAGCTGAAAAAGGTCATCTTTCCCTCACAACTAAAAACACACCCCTTCGGTGACAAGAGCTGTGTCTCTTTTCGGAGGCTGCGTCCTCCGGAGGTCGCATTTGAAGGATGCATACGTCATCAAGGATGTCATATTTAAGAAAAGTAACTGTAATAAAATTGACTGATATTTATTGTGAGGTGTGAAATATTGTAATTTCTTTCTTAGTTTGCAATCTAATGGTTATTTTTCTTAAATGAGACTGCCTCGATGATGTATGCAGCCTTCAAAGGGTGCAGCCCCTGAATTGGGACACAGCCATTGTTGAAAATCTCTCGGCTTCCGTATCCCGAACGAAACGCGTTGATGGGCGTGCTCTTGCTCTTGCTCGGGTGATGTGTGTGCACGCTTATCAGGGAGAAGTGCCTATACAAGGAATTCCGCCCTTTATTACGTGATAAAGGCCATACTCTAAAAAAAATTCAGCTAAACATGTCCATAACCGGAAGTTGTGTATTTGGCACAGAAATACTCCGTCATACGTCCAACTCGTGTTTTGAAACTTTGGCCATGTTTAGCATGAGAATGAAACTCTTTAACAGTGTAAATAAGTCAGAATGCATGAAATAGCATTAGACCCCAAGTATAGTGCAAGTATCTTTTGTAGCTTCTGAAGGGCAGTACTAAATGAAAAAATATGATCTCCCTGACTCTTAATGCATTGTGTTTCCTTCTGGAGCATCAGTGATTGTTTGCAGCTTTTTTAATAGTTGTGTTTGAGTCCCTCAGTTGTCCTCAGTGTGAAAAGATGGATCTCAAAATCATACAGTCATTGTTGGAAAGGGTTCAAATATGCAGAAGATGCTGGAAAAAAAATCAAAGAATTTGCAGGAAATGGAGGATTTTTCTGAAGAACAGAGCTCAGTTTAACAGCACAGGACAAACAAGGGACTCATGAACATCCAACACACTTTTGAGCTCAACTGTATATATATAAATATATATATATATATATTATATATACACACACACACACAGTAGAATAACAAATCATTTACAGTCATATCAGTTTTACGTTTCATGTACGTGAGCAGCACATGCCCTTCTACCCAGTGCTGGTGCCAAATCATGACAGCTGAACACTGCTCTGCAAAGACAGCAGGGTGTGGGACCTCTTTGAACAGAGGTCCTGTTCATAACCAGGATATATGAATCTGTAGAGACTCCAGGGAGTTATTAAAACTCAATTCTATCTATCTATCTATCTCTTTCCATCAAATAATTATGCTATCATGACTGACACTGTTAATGGGACCAAATGCGGAAATGAACAATCCATGTACGATGCAGCAAACCTGAACCCATTAAAACGCTACAAGCTCCCTAAGGCTAGTTTTCTTCAATACAGCGCTTAAATAGTTATTATCAGTTAATATGATAAATGACTTACTGCATCTCTCTTACCTCCACGATTCTCGCGCATTGTGTCCCTTTCCCCGCGCCAGGCCCGCCCAAAACAAACACAACCTGCGGCTTCATCATCACACTAATCCTGTGCACAACGCGTGGGAGCTTCTCCGACAGCCTGTGCAGCAAGCCCACAATCATAAACCGTCCAGATAAGCGATAGTTGCACTCAATGAATGACCATCGACCCCTGAGAGTCGGGTACAGAGCTGACTCAATGACCGGTTGATGCGTGTCAAGGAAGTGCGCCGGGCAGATTCCACTTCCGCCGTACACGTGTCCTACCAATCAGAGAGCAGGTGAGTCACGGACGTCACTTAAACAACGCCCATAGCTCTGAACGCTCTCTAGAACGCGCACCCCTCCTTCGCCTAGGGTTCGCGCACCAGCATCAGCACCCGTGTTGCCATATCTGCTTATTATAAGCGAAACCGTGTTTGTTTTGATTCTTTTAAAGTTGCTTATGAATATGATAATAATTCCCGGGGATTGGCCTTTTTCCAGAAAATATTTGCGTATCACTAATCCTCATTATAGCACAATAAAGAGACTAACTGCTACACTTGGTCATCACTTTTTCTGCCTTTTCTAAGAAAAAGGTTGTTTAGACATTAGAGAATGTAATGTTATTAAATATAACTAAAATGTCGCTACAATATATTGACTTCTATTTTACTATATATAGTTTTTGTAGACAAAATCCGGAAGCGAGTTAGCATTTTAGGACTTCCGGTTCATTCGCCCCGAAGTCTATGGGTTTTTTGAATGGGTTTTTGCAAAATCGCCTGAAATAAGGTCTGTGGTTAACAAAGCCTCTAAATATTTTCACGTTTTCATCTATGACATAAAACACACCAGTTATAACCCGCTTGTGATTTTTTTTAAACCTTTATTGTGTCTTAAAAACGGCGGTTGCTAACAAGTTGCTAAAAGGGACTAATTCCTTTGGCGGGGACTTTAGACATCATCATGACAAACGGGACATTTGGACAGCATTTCTCATGAAAAAGTGGATAAGTATTCATACACAGCGCAGATCATAATCAGCGAGCATGTTTTTAAATAAAGTTGTTTTTTAAATAAAGTTTGAGGAGGCTTGGTGGTGGTGACGATGATCCGCGACCATGGTGTGCTGTAGTCCGTTTATGACCTACTGTTAGTTTTTTATATCTGACGGCGTAATTTAGGCTTCAAAATGTATAAATGTTGTGTTAACTTGTAAAGATTATCTTGATAGACAAAACGTGTAAGTGTCATAACCCTTTGTTAAACACAGAGCTTATTTTTTGCGATTTTCCCAAAGTCTATGGGAAAAATGCATAGGCTTTCGATCGAGGGAACCCGTGCGCCGCTAACTTCCGGGTTAGCCTACAAAAACACGTCATCCCTGAGGTACTCTATTGACTTGTTATTTTGCTATTTACATCGTGTAACCAGGTTATAACAAAAATAACATTTTTATTTAGTATTGTTTAGTCTGTGTTAAGGTGCATATTTAAATAGCTTATAGTATTCAAAAACACGAGAGAGATAATTGTTAGTTTACTTAGATTGTATTTGTTAAATGTTTTATTATTATTATTATTACAAAAATAATAATTTGCAATTTGTGCTTATTCTAGGTTTTACGTAAACCAGACCACGTCGCTTGTTTTTCTTGCGCGATCTGGCAACACTGATCAGCACCTCACTGCAACTGAACAGCAACCATATAAGCACATGTCTGCGTTAAGATGCTCTGCTGTTTTTCATTGGAGGAATATATTTAAAAATCACTGCGCTATATGATGTTGCAGGGTGATTGTATTCGCTGTGTTTATTATTACTATTATTGTCATTATCTTTGTGTTCTCCAAAGATTTGCACAGGGTGTCTTCGCTATGGATGTAAGGGATGGAAACACACAAAGGAAAAAAACAAAATTAGTCCAGTGATGCCCATGACAGTCGTTGCGTTTGTAAAGGTGACCCAAGTTTGCATTGTAGCCTAAATCAGATGTACTGAATCCCTCCTTGGTTGGGTCCGTTTGTGTGTCGCTTCTCCCTTTTCAAAAGGAGCAGCATCAACAAAATGTTGGGTAGGTCGTTCACCTGGAGGAAATATAACCAACACACACTCTCTATGCAGCACCGGCTCCCTCTTCAGCACTGACATGCCCGCGCCTAGCAGAAAAACCAGGATCAAAGGGCTCAGATATACAGCCGGACGCGTGATTTGGAAGGAGGACTTGAAACAGGCGCACACCGGGTGTCCAATTCGGTGGAGGCCGGATCACATCTGCTGGGGACGAGCATCAAGGGCAGTGCGGCACTCCAGCGCCTCAGAAACAGGCGACACGGATCATCCATACACCCGTAGTTCCACAACACCGCTGTGTTCCTGTTACACATCTCCATTTGTCTCAAAGATGTGCTAGAACAACACACGGGTACTCTGAAATGCAACAAAACATGTCTTTTTTATAGCAGACATGCTTTTTATTGCTTTCACCCAGAGGATTTATCGAGGATATATTGAGTTGGAAATGAAGAAGAGGATCTGTCAGTGTTTCAAGGGTTGCAAAAAGTGCCAATGAATATATTGCTTAAATATATCCTCTTTTTTCCGTCATTGGCCACATTGACACCCCTAATAAGCAGGACCATGGGTTGCATTCAGAGCATCGCCTGCAAGCCCCGCATCCGACGGGAGAACATAGTGGTCTATGAGGTCTCAGCCTCCATTGACCAATGCCCGACCATCATTGAGGAGAATTCGCCCATTGTCCTGCGATACAAGACCCCATACTTCAGAGCTTCGGCTGGGATTGTGATGCCCCCGGTTCCCAGAAACGAAACATGGACTGTGGGCTGGATTCAGGCGTGCACCCAAATGGAGTTCTTCAATACATATGGTGATATTGGCATGTGAGTAAACAATAATCCAAACAAACAACGACAAGCTCAAGTGTCAATATGTTTAATTGGTCGTTCTGTTGAGTTTGTGGTCATCAGTGGTCGACAAATAAGTGAGTATCATTTTGTGCAATTTGACATCTCTAAATATCTTCATTGAATCTTTTCTTAGTATGTAATATTTATTGCAGGGTTGTGTACCATTTAAAATTGAACTGAGAATGCTTTCAAAACTCAGATTCAGTTCCTGAATTTGAATTGAAGTAGCCAGCAAACAGGATACAGGATTGCTATTCGAATTTTAATGCAAAGAAGTCAAATGAACTGCAATTCAAAGAATTTCATATCACTGTATTTTTGAAAGCTGTTGAAAGATAAATGTTAGCTTGACAAAACCTTGTTTCAAAGATTTTAACAAGTTTCTAAAGTTTTGAAGTATGAAGGTTTGACCCGTTGCAGGGAGTTTGACTGACAGGCGATCTAACCAATCAAAACGCCATACAAAGCAGTCAGGGGAGTAAGTAGATTAACGTCGATGGACATGAACTTGAAAAATGGTGTGTACTACTGATGTCTTTCTGCGGTTGAAACAACAGTCCTTTTGATGTTCATTCATGTTTATTTGATGCTATAAATTAACTAGTAGGAAGAGATGATCTGTTCACGAGCCGCTTGAACTGAGGTGCTACAGCGATCTGTCACGACACATTAAAGAGCCAAAAATGGTATTTATTGTTTAAATTTCTTTAAAAAAATTACAAAATTTGAAATCTGAGACTTTGTTTCATACCAAAAGTAACCTGCTCTGTCTTGTCTGTCGACGCGTTGTCAGTGTCCTCTTTGCCATGCAATTTATTTTTCACTGCGTGAGAATGTGAGACGTGAGAGCGACATGGCTTGTCGGACATAGCAACAGTAACTAAAGGGGGCGGGTCTTTGCGAATGGTAAATCATTTCCCACAATGTACCACCTATATTGAATTTCTTTAAATTGCGTAAATTGCTCTTCCTGTCATTACACTTTAATTTAAACTTAAGCTAACAAATTGACAGATAGGCAATTTTTCAGCTCAGAATTTTGACCAACTTTAATGTAATGGACATGGTTTTACCAAGAAGGATGTGTTCCTGGATGGTTTGTTGTTCCAAAAAAACAACATTTCAAACATTGTCCTAAAGCTATCTCTAACCATGACCATTAACAACCACTAAAATCTGAGAGAAATTATGTTTTCAAGCCCCAATCCCAGCCCTAAACCTAACCCTAAAATCCAGGGCAAAAAAGTAGACCTTCAGAGTAGGAGAGAAGCTGAGAAAGAAAGCTTAGGAAGAGATAATTAAAACGAGTGGGAAGGCTAACTGAGAACAAAAACACATTCATGAATATTTCATTCACAGCCCTGTGTCTTTTAATCACTGTTTTTCCATATTTGTATGAGGCACTTTGTACTGAGCAGGTCCTCTCACCCACCTTCACCATCGCTCGTTTGATGTATTAAGGAACTGCCGCTCTTTGGACTCATGCCTCATTTGTCCTTTCTGACCGCTCACCTTCTTTTCCTTTCACAGGTCCAGCTGGGAATTACCCGAGCTTCGGGAAGGACGGGTAAAGGCCATAAGCGATTCTGACGGTGTCAGTTATCCCTGGTATGGTAACACTACCGAAACAGTGACCCTCTCAGGTCCCACATCCAAGCCGTCCAGGCTAACGGTGAGCATGAATGACAACTTCTACCCCAGTGTGACTTGGGCGGTGCCCATCAGCAACAGCAACACGCCCATGCTCACACACATTACCCGAGACCAGAGCTTCATCACCTGGCTGGTGGCGCTAAACGCAGACACCAAAGAGCGTATTGTTCTTCAGACAGTACGCTGGCGTATGCGTGTAGACATTGAGGTGGATCCTTCCATGCCGCTTGGTTCTCGTGCCAAACTGATGGGACGACCGCATCAGGAACAGCCGCACATTCTCAGTAACAATGAGCCTATCCCGCCCAACGCGCTGGGCAGGCCCAATGCCAATGATGCCCAGGTGCTGATGTGGAGGCCCAGGAGGGGACAACCTCTGGTGGTTATACCACCCAAATAGAGTTGTCTTAACAGTGCCTAAAGGACATTGAAGACTTCATGCACTGTTTGGACATTGGATTTTGGGAAATCGCAAGCTGCTCTGTGGATTTCCAGCTTTGTAGGGTGTCTCAATTCCTCGGAACTAGACTGTCGAGAAGGGAATTCTCTGTGTGCACCATGAAGTTTGACTACTTTTCAACTTCAAAGTACTTGGTCGGTTTTCAAATGACTGGGAGTAACTAGTACTAAATAAGCAGCCACTTGGAACAAATCCCTTAAGTTTACAGAATAGTTCACCCAAAAATTTACCAACCCTCATGTCGTTACAAACTCTTTCTTCCGTTGAACACAAAAGAAGATGTTTTGAAATATGTTTCAGCTGTTTTTGTCCATACAATGAAAGTCAATGGGGTCCAAAATGTAAATTTCAAAATAGGACACAAATGCACTATAAAATTAATCAGGACGACTGAACTGATATATTTCAAGTCCTCTGGGTCAAAATGATCACTTTGAATGATAATATAAGCCTTACTCACTCTAAAAGTGAATCGTTGATCAACATGCATACATAGACTACATCAAAAATAGCAACACAAACCTCATATGTGAACCTGGACCACAAAACCAGTCATAAGGGTCAGTTTTTGAAATTGAGATTTATAGAAAGAGATTATTGAGATTCATGAAAGCTTTGATGTATGGTTTGTTAAGATAGAACAATATTTGGCTGAGATACAACTATTTTAAAATCTGGAATATGAGGGTGCAAAAAAAATCTAAATATTGAGAAAATCGCCTTTAAAGTTGTCCAAATGAAGTCCTTAGCAATGCATATTACATACAAAAGTAGTTTTTTGATGTATTTATGGTAGGAAATTTACAAAATATCTTCATGGAACATGATCTTTACTTAATCTCCTAATGATTTTTTTGACCCATACAATGTACTGTTGGCTATTGCTACAGATATACCTATGCGACTTATGACTGGTTTTGTGGTCCAGGGTCATAAATGTGAACAAATGTCAACAAACGTCAAACCTCAAAACTTCTATGGCTCTTGCATGTCATGTGACCAAATATAATGACTTTAGAAATATGGGAAAAACCAGCTGAACACATTCTTCGAAATATCTCCATGTTCTAGAGAGAAAAGAATGTCAAACGGGTTTGTAACGACATGAGGAAGAGTAAATGATGACAGAATTTTAATTTTTCAGTGAACTATCCCTTTAGGAAAACCCTTAGTGATAACACAATTATTACTAAGGGTCTTAAGTTAAGGGGTTTTTACAACAGAGCCCTACATTTTCAGGACAGAAGCTATATAATGCATGAAAGAGATTGAATGTTTGGTCCCATAACACACACAGTGAAAGCAGAGGAATCAAAAGAACCAATTGCAGGAAACACGTTTGCTTTGTAGGACAACCAGCAAAACTCTTTGAAACTTCTATCAGTTGATTGAGACTTGTGACTTCATTTCAAATGCTAGCAAATATCTTTTACATTCTGTAAGGAAGGAAAAAAAAAAGACCACAGAGTGCATGAAGACGTCCACCAGTTGAGGTATCTAGTAATGTAAAGGATGCAGTGGGGTCGTTCATCCAATCAGACACATCCTGGCACCGGAGAGTCGATAGGAGTTTGTTTATACTCGCACATGAGTCCATTTGAGTTTACGCAGTGGGTGCTGCACCATAGGCATTCACCAGATTAGTCACATGCCATACTCACTCCATCTGTGCCATTCCACGTCCCCCGTCTTCCTCTCTCTATTCTCAAGCTGTCTCACTCCGTCCTCTCCCACTGATACTCCTTGGGTAATTATGACACAGATGAAATGGAGTTTCCATTACAAATGTCAAGGGATAAAAAAAAAAAATTCCTTCATTATTTACTCACCCTTATGTCGTTCTAATCCAGTATGACTTCCTTTCTTCTGTAGAACACAAAATAAAAATATTTTTTGTCTGTACAATGAAAGTCAACAGGGTTTAAAACAATATCGGACCCCCTTGGTTTTCATTTTATGTACAAAAAGAAACCACATCCTTCAAAAATTTTTTTATTTTTTTTTCCTGTGGTCTACAGAATTTTTTTTTTGAAATTCAAAGAAGAAAGTCTTTGAAGTTTGTAACAACATATGGTTGAGTAAATGACGACAATTTTCATTTTTGGCTGAACTATCCCTTTTAAGGTCAGTCATGCTTAATATGATACTGATATGTGCTGCATTATCAAATATAATAGCCAATATCACAAACATAATGGTGAAATAGTTTGCTTTTGATTAGGATGACACAATCAACTTTTATGAAAAATAATTCCGTCCTTGCTATAGTTTTTAGATTTCCAAAACCATGCTTTTGCTAATAAAGTAGCATGTGTCACAAAAAATGATATACAGGGCTGTTTAAATACCAATTATTATACAATAACCAAATTTAATTAATTTGCACGGAATGCAAATTAATATTAAATAAAGATTTTTATAAAGCTAGCAGCTGATAGTCGGTTGTTTACAATGTAAGGAAATATGAAAAAAGAAATCAAAATTTGATAAAAATTTTTTTAGTCATCTTTCTCTTGAGCAAATTGCTTAATGGAGGGACCAACCAACATGAAGACAGTATAAGTGTGTGGCTGTTGCTTTCATGAGAAACTGTTTGCTAAATTTACTACTTATAAATTACTTGATAGTTTTATTCATTATTTGCATGCTTTTAATTTAGTGAATGGCATTGTTTTATTATGCATTAAATTTGACTGGTTTGAAACAAAGAGGTGATATCCAGTCTGGACATATAACAGAAATAATAACTAACTCTTGAATCTAACAGAGCATTTACTCATGCCTGACGCTTCGCCTAAATCACTTTCAAAGGAAATAATAGTATTTTGTTGGAAGTGGAGATGCATGCAGTATGTCTAAAGCTCGGAGCACTGATCTAGACGAAGGTCGAATAGATCATATGAGGTTCCTTCTCTGTAATATGATAAATACCTCACCTCATCTCCCTCTATCATTTCTCAGTTACATCTTCTGTATCTCTGTCAAAGCCATATTCGTCCTCAAGATGATATTCTAAATAAAGATACATTAAAATGTATGATCCTGGTATCTGAAAATGCATGAACACCAGCAGCAAATAAGCGGTTTTGCTTCAAGATTTCAACATTTCATAAAACAAGAAATGAGGAATAAAAATAGTGGTTGTTAAAACTACTTCATATCCACATGCTTTCCCACTGCAAAACGAGTCTATGCAATGGAAGAGACTGAGTTTACTGTGGAAAAGTTTCATGGCATTGCATTATGGGGAAGAAAGACCCAGTTGGGGGGGGAAGACCCAGTTTTTCACCTCTTCTTGCATGCAAATCATTTTTGCATAAAACAAACTGTGATGCAACATAAATATATTTCCATTGAAACCCCCAGCTAAGAGCAACAAGGTCTGACAGTTCACTCTGTTCATTCAAGGACTAATAAAAGTACACTGAGCATCTCACAGGAGTCTGATCTCTTAAGCACCAGTTCAACATTTGCCACAATGCCAGATTATTCCACCAATCAAAATGCGGTCAGTGCTACTGATGGTTAAACATTTGAGATTGAACATGTTTCAGAAAGACTTTTAAGGAACACTTTATAGGTTAAGAAAATTTTATTTCTCAAAGGATAGAATTCAAGTAAAACAATCCCATGTATGGCACACAAAATAAATATGCAAACTTTAACGTGTTGAATTTGTGAAGCTCTGTCACGGAGATCCCTCATTATATGTAAACATATTTCAAATGAAGTCCTTAAATGTCCTCAGCTGAGTGTAACAAACAATCCTGCCACCTTAAAGAGTCTGAAGTAGTTGTGGTCTCATCATAGCACTACATTTTTGGTTCTCTGTGTTGTTATGATTAAATGATATGGAACACAGAGTACAATTCAAGTTCTGGATCTTCATCTGAAGCAGAGTATCTTAGCAGATGCTCCTGATGATTGTTTTGGGGCATTCATCATTTCCTGTCCAGTCTTCTATACTTTACTGGAGTTGACCTCAGATGTGTTCTCATACCCGTAGAGAAACGTAGCAACGATAACCAGCATCGCACCCAAGAAGAACACACTACAAAAGAAAGAAGCAATATTTTTTCTGAAGTTCCACACAGTGCAATAAGTGGGTCATTCTCAAGAAACAGTGTCATTTATGTCAGAAAATTTCAGGACTTTTTTTTTTTTTCTTCTTTAATAATTTCATTTGAAAATGTTACTGCTGAACTTTTAAGAAATCACATTTTCACATTTCAGGCCAAAATTACTAAGCCATAACTGCCATCACATTATGTGATCACCACATTGGTACACGTCCCCAACAATATTAAGATTATTCAACCCTGTCATGTTTAGTTTGGAATTCATAACCTAAAACGTGAATAGATAACTGACTAAATTGCTTAACAAATCACATATAATATAATAAATAAATAAACTGATAAAGGCTCAGCAAACACATGGACAATCCACTGACAAATGAGATTGCTTTCTGTCTGTTAGCAGAGTTTTTGCATTCCACTGTGCTTCTTTTCCATTGTTTTTCTATGTAATCCTGCACTAGACGGATGCGCTCAAGTTAAAAGTAGTTCAACTTTTAAATGACGCATCTCTACACTGGTAAAAAAAAAAAAAAAAACCTACACCAAAATTAGCCTATTTAAAATACATTTATTTTATACTAAGTATACTTCAAATCCATTAACATTTATTGACATATCACTTAAGAATGATATAAAATTATAATTAAACTTTATTTGGAGTATTTCTTTATTGCACAATGCATATTTCTTAATATAATGCCTAAAAGCATTTTAATATCACTATTAATAAGGATTGTATGATCTTTGTATAATATCAGTCTTTAAATGCAAGATATTTAAAGTGTACCTAAAGTACAGTTCCACTTTAGCACAATCAAAAATATACTTAAGTATATATGTAGTTGGACCTCATCACTACTTCTGCACAATTAAAGTGCATTAAGTAGGCCTACAAAATGAGTTGTTCAAATTTAGCAGTCTTTAATTATACTAGTTTAGTATACCAAAAGTACAATTGCAGTGTATTTTTATTTAGCACATAAATATGTAAATACATTTGTAGTATACTTAGCACAAAATAAATTTATTTCAAATTCATTTTAGTATATTTATTTTTCAGTAGGGTAAACCTTGTTTTTTTCCCCCCATTCCACTGCCTTGCGCCTTGGATTTTTAAACTCAAAAACGTTTTCTATGTAAATGGCCTCTAAATAACCAGCAGCGCTTTTTGCATTCCACTGCGCTCCTTTTCTAATGTTTTTCATTATGCTATTCGGATATGTTTGACCATTGCGCTCAGGTCTCAAGGGTGTCTAATCCTGCTCCTGGAGGGCCACTGTCATGCAGAGTTTAGCTCCAACCCAAATTAAACACACCTGAACCAGCTAATTAAGGTCTTACTAGGCATACTAGAAACTTCTAGGCAGGCGTGTTGAGGCAAGTTGGAGCTAAAGTCTGCAGGACAGTGGCCCTCCTGGGCCGAGTTTGGACACCCCTTCTCTAGCGCATATCTGACAATGGAAAAGCTGCAGAGTGCAAAAATGCACTCCATGTGAACAATCTCCTTAGGGTGTTCAAAATGCAAGATGCAGAGTGGTGGAATGAAAAAAGTAAGGTCCAGATACACGTTTTTTTTAACCCGTTTTTAGAATGTATTGCTTTTAGGGGCTGTTCACACAGAACAGATTTTTTCATTCCACTGTGCTGCTTTTCCATTTATTTTCTATGTAAACACTAGACAGATGTGTTTGACTGTTGCGCTCACATCTCGTGTCTTTTGCAGCATCTCGCATATTACCGGCGTTCTAAAAACACAACACTCAAATTAAAAGAAGTTCAACTTT
Organism: Anabarilius grahami; assembly: GCA_003731715.1. Lineage (NCBI taxonomy): Eukaryota > Metazoa > Chordata > Actinopteri > Cypriniformes > Xenocyprididae > Anabarilius > Anabarilius grahami. Next base: position 1,938,690 of record RJVU01064619.1, read on the forward strand.
TAAAAAAACTTTGGAAATTTACTTTTCAACTGCTAATACTTTGCCTTGAACTTTTCCATCTTGTCATTATTACTGTGAGTAACTTTACTGTGAGCAGCTAAAAACAGAATATTATGAATATATCTTACCAATATAATGAATGCGCACAAATGTTTGATTTGTTTTCCTGCAGACTGACGTGTCTTTGACACCCCTGGTATAAAAGGACTGTTTGATGGCTTGTTCAAAGGAAATGTTAATGTGTTCCAGCATAATTTGAACATGTAAAATAGCGCAAATGTAAATTGACAAATATTTTCCTCTAGTCAGGACATTTAACAAACAAAGATGTGGTAAAACAGTAAAAAAATAAACACTTACATGTGTATCTACACACACACAAAAAAAAATCTCCATACTGTACTTCTCATTTGAATGTCTCTTTAGATAAAAGCATCTGCTAAATAAATAAATGTGAATTTATTTCTCTCAGAGGGTGAAGACTCACCCAACCAGTTACAGCAACATTGACAACCACTGGTTTGAGTTTAGGGTGGGATGATCTTTGGCTACGTACACACAAAGGTTAAATATAGTTGTCTCTTCTTTACTGATTACTTAGTCTTGTCTTGTGCACACAGTTTAGTAATTCACAGGAATATTCAGTAGCTTGTGAATGTAACTAGTAGTAAATCATAGGACACACATGACAGTTTCCTGAAAAAACCCAAATGCAATCAATGAGTTTTGAAACAACTGTATTACCTTGTAGGGTCAAAATCCTCTAATAAGAAATAAGAGATGAGGGTGGACAGAATGATTGAGATGGATGTGGCAAAGCCCTTCAGGATGTTATCTGCATACTTAATGACAGCTGCAATGACCAACCCACCCAAAGCCTAAATAAGATTGTGGAGCAAATACAAAACACAAATAACAAACAATGTGGCATGCAGGTCTGCGTATGTAAGGAGGTTTTTGTTGTATTCTGAACAGGAAGTGAAAATGTACCTGAAGAGCCACCACAGCCCACGTCACATTGTTGTACCCTTGAAAGAGTCCATTTTCCTGCACTCTTTCTCCGTCATACACAAACACTCCGCTAAGTCCAAAAATTAGTCCAAATAAACCTGAGTGTGATGAAAGAAATAAGGATGGCGGGTCACAAACACACACATTTCATGAAACCTGAAGCAGAAACTTGTAAACAATGGCTACCAAAACTAAAAGCGTTTTGCTTCTTTTAAGGAATAAATTGGATTGCTGGGTGGTTTCTATGTACATATTTTTCTTAAAAGAAATCTGCTGACCTAGCTGAATATTACGGACCCAGACACTTTGCTTGCTCTCTTTGAGGATCTTTTCAAAATAAACGCCAGCAAATCCACTGGAGAAGCAGGCCACAAGCACCGCCAACAGTCCCATCAGCTGAGAGCTGGCAGTCAGATCCTGTTGCTGGTCGCTTGATGTGACTTCAGTTGGCCACTGTTGGTTCATGTTAAACAGAAACAAAGAAAGAGTCATATATACTGTAAACAGGGATAAAGGGAGCGCTAGAGGTTCCCAGTTTAGAGAAAAACTGTTAAAAAAGAAAAAGAAAAAAAAGATAAAAATAAATCAAATATATATATTATACACACACACACAACAATAATTAAATTATAAAATATATTTAAATAAATAAATCAAACAAAACAATTTATTAAAATGGAGTTCGTTCGAAAAGTTGAGAAAAACAAAATTATAAATAGGTTATTAATAAAAATTTGATTAAAATAAACATTTAAAGTAAATTTAAAGCAGCATATATTAAAAGTACTTCCTTCTTTTGGACATATTCTAAGGCAGATTCATCTTTCATGGAGAACACAATCGCACAATGCGCTGCAGCAAGTTAAAGGATTAGTTCACTTTCAAATGAAAATTTCCTGATAATTAACTCACCCTCATGTCATCCAAGATGTTTATGTCTTTCTTTCTTCAGTCGAAAAGAAATTAAGGTTTTTGATGAAAACATTCCAGGATTTTTCTCCTTATAGTGGACTTTAATGGACTCCAAACGGTTGAAGGTCAAAATTAGTTTCATTGCAGCTTCAAAGAGATCTACATGATCCCAGGCGAGGAATAAGGGTCTTGTCTAGAGAAACGATCTGTTATTTTCTAAAAAAAAAAAAAAAATTATATACTTTCAACCATAAATGCTCATCTTGAACTAACTCTCTTCTTCTTCTCTATTAGAATTCCAGCAGTGTAGACACTGATAAGTGTATTACTGCCCTCCACAGGTCAAAGTTTGAACTAAATTGTCATATACAATATGCTAGTGCAAGTACATATATTCTTCTTACGGAAAAAAACGAAACTGGCGCAGCGTTCATTCCGTAAGTTGGATAGGGAAGGCGTAGGACATATGGCGTAAGCTTTTTGAAGAATACGGAAAGCGGAAGAACGTGCAAGATGATAATTTGTGTTTATAAAGCATATACAGTTGTATTTTTTTCGAAAATGACTGATCGTTTCGCTAGATAAGACCCTTATTCCTCGTCTGGTATCGTTTAAAGCCCTTTGAAGCTGCACTGAAACTGTAATTTTGCTTTCAACCATTTGGAGTCCATTGAAGTCCACTATAAGGAGAATAATCCTGGAATGTTTTCATCAAAAACCTTAATTTCTTTTCGACTGAAGAAAGAAAGACATGAACATCTTGGATGACATGGGGGTGAGTAAATTATCAGGAAAATTTTATTTGAAAGTGGACTAATCCTTTAAGTCTGTCTAAATATCATTTAGTAATTGCAATGTCTCCTGGTCCATATCCTTTCCTTAGGAAGGTGTGCTAGACACTGATTAATGTAACAAAAATATTTATTTATACTTATCTTTTTATAAATATACTTATATATTTTGCTATTGTATTGTGGAGTGATACTTTCATAAACTTTCATAAACAAACGCAAATGTTGGATCACAATAATTAGGAACCAGTTTCCACAAATCCCTTCACTCGATTGGGATGTTCTCTTTTATTCTGGATGGCAAGGGCAGTGACTGTAACAGAGCGTATTTTGCAGTATTAAACGCGTATTTATACCGATTTCATCTGGCTCCGAAAATTCTTCAAAAAGAACACAAAGAATGGCCTTCTCAGCTGCCATAGTTGCAACTCTTGATTCATCAGAACAGGGTGTTCAACGCACCACCGTTTCCATTTAAAAAACATTTTGCAACGTTTTGTCGGGGCTGAACGCAGCCCTGTTCTCTCCCTGTTTGTTTCTATGGTTACTAAGTGATTAGGTTCCTCAGTTCAGGTGTGTCTAGTTTCTCCCTTTGTCTGCTGTGTATATAAGCCCTCAGTTTGAGTTAGTTCTTGGTCCTGTATTAGCGTGTGTTCATGATAGTTTGATTCTCCTATTATCTCCTGCATTTAGAATAAAGTATCAGTATTTCCTTGTCTGTGGTGACTAGAACACACCAGTACCCTGACACAGACTGGCTGTTCCATTACTGCAGGTTTCTAAGAAAGGTGACCTGATAAACAAATCACAAGACTTCAATATCCGTACCTGGACAAGTGCAATGCCAGCCATCAGAATGACTAGTGAGAGCCACTGGTAAATGCCCAGTCTTTTGCCCAACATGGACACGGAGAACAGGGCTGTAGTGAGAATTTTCAGCTGATATGTAACCTGGAAAACCAATAGGAATGTAAATGAGGTATAAAGACATATTACAAAAGTTTAGGGTCAGTAAGTCTCATTTTATAAGAAATTAATACTTTTATCCAGCAATCATGCATTTTTGATCATTAACATTTGATCAAAGTGATATTACTGTGATCAAAGAATATTGCTGTTTTTACTCTGTTCATGGTGAGCATAAGAGACTTCTTTCAAAAACATCTTACTGACCCCAAAAACATTCACAGAAATCTAAGGTCTCCACGGAAACATCAGCAGCTATTATATTTGATTATTGATAACATATTGGCTCCATTTTGAAGATGAAAATTAGAGGATTCTGGAAAATACAATACAATATATCTGGCATTTCAAATGTTAACTAGTAATATCACAATTTCTCGAAATAACATGTTATATTGTTATGGTAACATGTTTATGGGTAATGAAATGTATTATTAACTAATTTTATTTCTACTCAATTCTAAATGGCACGCAACTCTTATCAGAACAAAAATATATATTCTTTTTAAAAAGTGCCATAGAACTATCTAGAACTAAAACTATTAAAAACATTTCTGTTAATTGAAATGAAGCTGAAATAAAATAAAATATAGATATTAGTTGAAAAACTAAATGAAAATGTACAAATGTTGATGTAATAAACTAAAATAAGTTGAAGCACAAAAATTATAGAAATAAATTAAAACTGAAATAAAAGATAAATTAAACCTAAATAGTATTTTAAAATGAAAAAAGCACATTAATGAAATTACTAACCAAAATTAACATGAAAACTAAATATATCAACACCAATTAAAAATATTAAAAAGGTACACTATGTAATTTTTTTTTGTTTAAAATTAACAATCAATCCTTCTTCCAAAACGTGTTTTTGTCTAACCCTGATTCACTATTGTAAGCCTATTATAAGTTATTACATTTTAGAACAGTCAGGATGGTTTTCAAGGGAAATTGTGTACATGCATCACTCGTCTGTTCGTGTCTCGTCATATCCGTAAATAGAGCAAAAGTTGCTCCGGCTACTTTGACGTGTGTTTGGTGTGGGAGTGGCATAGGTTAGTTGTTGTCACAGTCACCAGCTGAAGTGCCTTTGATTGCCACCAGAGGGCACCCAACCCCAGACTATTATCACTAGCCACGTTTCAATTACAGATTTGCGCAAAACGTTTGCGATATTTTCTAAACGTCGATAAAAAACTATTGCGATATGACGCCGTTTCCATTAACCGACATTATGCGACTAAAACTCTTGCGATTAATAATTTTCCTCTCGCGATAAGTCATTTTTCAAAAGATATTTCTATCTGAGAGCTTTATTTTGAGTGTAATATTTGCCACGGCTTCTAGAATTCCTTCTCCCTCATATATGCTTCCCTGGGTGCTTCTCAATACTCCAATGGATGCTTCCTCATTTCTTCGCTCCTCCATTCTCCAGCCTGTGACCTGGAAAATTATTAAAGAAAATCTCGAAGGCCATTTTAATTCTATAAATGCCATTTCAATTCTATAAATTCTATAAAAGAGATGCATAAATAAAAGAATAGCACCCCTCTCGTCTTCTGTACAGACATACCGCGCTATCTTTAAAGAATGATGATATGACTGTACGTTAGGTGACCTGTTAATGCGAAAAAACTGTTTCCATTGTAGTTTTGCAAAATATTCCTTTTTCGAATTGCCTGAAAAAACACCATGTGAGCGTGTAAACTTTTTTGCGATATATGGGAGTGTTTGCGAAATTGACGTGTTTCCATTGAGCGTATTTTCAATTCGCAATTTCAATTTGCGCAATTTAAAGGGTAAGGGAAACGGTTACTGTCAAAGATTCCATTACCCATAATCCATTGCCCGGACTGCATGTCCAATTATCCTCTGCCCTGTTACATCACTGATTATTCACAGCTGTTGTTCATTAGTCTCATTAGCCTCTCTAGAAAGTCCAGTTCACCCTGTCACTCACTGCAAGGTTTTGTATGTGTTACTCTGCAATTCTGGGCTGGATTTCCCGAAACCTTCTTAACTCTACGTCGTTCTTAAATTATACCTTAAGCTGTACCTTTACGTTAATACGTGTTTCCCGAAACGTTCTTAGTTAAGTATACCTTCTGTAAGTCATAATTTCGTAAGGTTGGTCTGGACCACTCTTAGCTATACCTTATCACTGTTGTCAGTCAATACGAATATAATTCTGAAGCTGTATTACACAGAGTGTTCGATTAGGATTATGGCAAAGAATAAAATTCACTGCTAAATTTAAATGTGCTTTGGTGCTGAACCAGAGACAGACGAGCGCTCCGCGCTTGTCATGTTGTCACTGATGGCACAGAGACAAGAAGGTAAGATCCAAGTGCAGCTTTAATGGGGTAATCCAAAAACGTAATCAGACAGGCAAGGGTCAAAATCCAGATAACAGTCCATACAAAACAAAGAAAACAAAAACAGAAGCCAGTGACATAAACGAAACCTCGATAACAAAAGCAAAAACAAACCAAGTATTAATAGACAGACACTGATGAGCAAACACAAAACAGCTGAGTGCAATGACGGGATAATGAGTCCAGGAAGTGTGTCATGGGAAATGAAGTCCCAGAGTGTGGTGAGGAACAGTCCGGGTTGGAGTGCCCTCTAGTAGCTAATTTGGGCACTCCAACTGGTGCTCATGACAGTACCCCCTCTCTATGGAGCGGCTACCAGACGCTCCATAAGACAAAAACAAAAACAAAACTCTCAGGAGAGAGGTGGACTAGAGGAGGACCAGGGGGAGGGATGGTGGGCCAGGTCCAGAGTCCCTGACTGAAAGCCAGGGGGGAGCCGGAGGAACAGACCATGGGGGTTCTAACAAGGTCCGAGTCCTGGCTGAGTGCCAGGGCGGTGCTGGAGGAACTGACCAGGTGGGTTCCAGCAGGTCTGGAGTCCTGGCTGCTTGCCAGGGCGGTGCTGGAGGAACTGACCAGGTGGGCTTCAACAGGACTGACGGCCCGAGCGGCGGCGGCGGCGGCAGCAGGGCAGACGGCCTGGGCTGCGGCGGCAGCAGGGCAGACGGCCTGGGCTGCGGCGGCAGCAGGGCAGACGGCCTGGGCTGCGGCGGCAGCAGGGCAGACGGCCTGGGCTGCGCCGGCAGGGCAAGGCGCTCGGGTGGCCCCGGCAGGGCATGGCGCTTGGGAAGCGCAAGAACGACCTCTGGGGTGGTCTCCGAACCAACAACGGACTCTGGAGAGGCCTCCGAGCCTTGAAGGATGAAGGAGGCCGTCCTCCTCCTCTTCCTCCCTTTACGTGTGTGAGGCGGAGACTCAGTGCCCACCTCCTCTGTGGGCTCTGGAGCGGACTCACGAGCTGGAGCGGGCTCTGGAGCGGACTCACGGGCTGGACCGGGCTCTGGAGCGGACTCACTGGCTGGAGCGAGCTCTGGAAAGGCCTCCGGGCCTTGAAGGATGAAGGAAGCCTTCTTCCTCCTCTTCCTCCTTTTACGTGGGTGAGGCGGTGGCTCTGTGCATACCTCCTCTGCAGGCGCTGCAGCGGACTCTCGGGCTGGTGCGGGCGCTGGTTGACCCGGTGTTGCCCATCGACTCAGATGGTGGAGGTACTTGACAAAACCCCAAAAATCCAGAATCTGAAGCCCCTCCATCTCCCATTGAGGCAAGGGGTCATTAAGGCATTTGTTAAAAATCTCATTAACTGCCGCATCATTATAGCCCAGCCCCACCGCCATGGTCCAAAATGACTGGGCAAAGCCTCCTACCTCCATCCCCTGTTGCTGTAACGCCGCCAACGCCCAAAGTCGAGCCATCCGCTCCTTCACAGTGGCCGGAGGAAGAACTCGAAACCCCATACTGCTGGATCTTGAGTGATCGAGGTTTCTGTCACGGATGGCACAGAGACAAGAAGGTAAGATCCAAGTGCAGCTTTAATGGGGTAATCCAAAAACGTAATCAGACAGAAAAGGGTCAAAATCCAGATAACAGTCCATACAAAACAAAGAAAACAGAAGCCAGTGACAAACAAAACCTCGATAACAAAAGCAAAAACAAACCAAGTATATATAGACAGACACTGATGAGCAAACACAAAACAGCTGAGTGCAATGACGGGATAATGAGTCCGGGAAGTGTGTTATGGGAAATGAAGTCCCAGAGTGTGGTGAGGAACAGTCCGGGTTTGAGTGCCCTCTAGTGGCTAATTTGGGCACTCCAACTGGTGCTCATGACACATGTATCACAACTATTGGGTGTTTTTAACCTCATCAGGTTTATTTTAGGTTTCAGACATTTAAATACACATTTGAATTAAGTAGGCTACTGCATAAAAAAGACATTTATTGTTTGTTAAAACCAAATTCCATACACTGATGTCTACTTTTATGTATTTCGGGGAAGATTTCGTAAATCTGACAGCTCTGAATTGCCGTGCAAACTCATCGCGCGGCAAAACACATTCACTTCCACATATTTTACAAGCGGAATATAGCCTATCATAAAATTCATGATATAGTTAACAAGTTTGTGAATATTTTGAATTAAAAAAAAAACGAAAAAAAAAAAAACGATAAAAACGCGATACCTACCTGTCTGTCAGCTGCATGACGCGTCTCCAAGGAATTAAAACTTTGTTCTAAAGCTCCGCGCCCCCAGAATATAGATAATATAGATTTAGTTTGCAATTTGGATAACTTTTATAACATCCCATGAGTCCTGATAAATGCAATTTCTACTTCTGAAGAAGTACTTTTTTATAAAGAACACTGATTTTTCACATAATGCAGTGAAGCAGCCCTTGTATGGAGTGAATTATTGATTCTCAAGCCATCGATATCAACCAATTCAGCACCGCCGCCATGGACAGCACCTGGTTACGTCGCACTTAGGAAGATATACCTTAAGCAACCTCCTAAGGTATAGTTTGGAGAAAAATGCCTAGATACGGTATATCTTCAGTTAAGGTCTACCTTTAGAGTCTTCGTAGAGCGCTAAGAGACAACGTTATCGGGAAATCCAGCCCTGAGCATTTTCCTGATTCATGTCTCTTGGTTTTTGGACTCTCTGCCTGCCCTTGGATTACCCGTTTGCCTTTGTTCCTAACCTTGTGTGTGTGTTTGTTTGTTTGGACTGTCTGTCTGTGTTTTGACCTATTGCCTGTCCCTTGGATGACATATCTGGATTGTACCTCTAATAAAGCTGCATTTGGATCTCCAACCTTTCAAGTCTCGGCGCAGTATGTAACAGATGTCACAACGAGTGAGAAAGGTTGACATGGAGCAGCTAACTTCCAGGGAACCACTCATTTAAAAAAATAAAAAATAAAAAAAGCTGAACAGAGGAGAGTCCGCTGACAAAAAGAGAACATGACAGAGCTCGTAATAAAACAAGAATCAACATTGGCTTGGCTTTTCGGAGATAGCGAGAACTGAGGGATTTAAAATTTAAAAGTGACACTGAGATGACATTTTTATGACTCAACAGGCGAGTAAGGTATTTTAGAGTGGTTAAGGCAATTTTAGAAATTGCTATATGTAGCTCTCTAACAGAGTTCATTGTAAAGCACTATCTATCTATTAAGGTTTATATTAATCTGCACAGTCACACAGAGGTTATATTTTTTAACACAGTTCACCTTTATTAAAACTAAAATAAAAACTTATATAAATGAAACTTATGATCTGGAAGCTTTCCAAAAGGGCCTTCTTGTGAATTTATGCTTTCTCACCTGATAGGTAGCTGCATCTAGATTTGATAAAGCCACATAGAGCAGGTTGTTCTGCAGGGTGTAGATGCCTGAAGGAACTGCCAACTTCAGTGTCAGCAGAGGCTTGTTGATTATTTCCTCCTTCAACACCTGATTCAGTGCACGAACACTGAAACCTAAGAGTCACATACAGCACTGCACATTAGACTGTGAGCTTAAATAAATGCAAATTTACAGGTAATGGTCTGTATTTTTTTTTACAGATTTTTCCTGTTTTGTCATTATACACTGAAATACCTGTTGTTTTACAGATATTTGCAGTAATTTAATTTTCCACTATTAAATTTACAGGGAATTGCATGTATTTTAGTATTACATTCAATTTCTGTTTTTTAAAAGAAATGTTCTGTATTTTTACAGGAAAATGTGTAATTTTACATAAAATGTTGATTAATTTTTTACAGATTTTTTCTGTAAAAATAGAAAAAAGGGAACAAATGTATAACTACAATCAAGTGGTCATTTAACATGTTTTATTTCTTCCATTTAAGAGTAATGTGTTGGTTAAAGTTAGTTTTTTAAGGTTCAATTATAGTATTGGTACATACAGGTGTGTAGGCCTTCTATATATTATGCATTGTTTATTTTACTAATATTTTAACCTCATCTTGCAAATATGCTTATTTTGAAACTGCTGTTTGGCCTTGACTTATTCTCCTCTAAATTTCCTGAACACATCTATTGATATGTACATTTTATATGTTATATTATGATATTATGATATGTACATTTTCCAAATCGAGTTGCAAATGCGTAGCTTTGTGTGTGTGTGTGTGTGTATGTGTGCGCGGGGGCATGTGCGACGCAGATTCAAATTTGCCGCCGATTACTTTTCCGTTAGTCCCGCCCACAACAGTTCCCCGGTCTGAGCCATACAGTGAAGGAAGGTCGAGCGGGTTATTTGAATTTATTTCAGGCTACGCTTGTGTGTCGTGAGATTTACAGTAGTGTAAAGCAATCGTAAAGAGAGCAGTCGTGAGCAGGAGAATTTATTTGAACACATCCGTCGATCCATTCTTCAGAACAGTGTGAGGAAAAACTAACACGTCCTTTCAGTGAGAAGACCACAGCGGACATCATACCAACCGATCACTGGCTGAGGTAAGAGTTTAATTCTACGTGTGTTATTTTATATCGTGTGGCTACACATTTGTATTGTTTATAGTTTCGAAGCTAATGTTAGTATTTCTAAACGGTGTTCAGACACATGATGTAGATAAGGTAACTGCCGTTGAAAGCAAACCTGCAGCACGCATCTTTCAATTTTCCATCTGTTTTAAACCAAGAAAGATTAGTTATTCATAAAGTCCATTCAAGAGTTTGTTTTCATTCAGATGTGGTAGTACCGCCATTATTTCAATCTCTTTTGATACTCTGAACGATTAACACTCCTAACGTGGCTAACCTCCACTCTGCAGCCTGTATAACGTCTCCGGTTACTATGGTAACCTCAGTTCCCTGAGAGACGGGAACGAGACATGGCGTCAGAAGCTGACGCTTTGGGGACTCCCTTCCTTCCTAATCCTTCCTGAAATCCTATTGCACAACGGCAGTGAAGTTGCAACTCTCACTGGCCAATGCCAGCTAAGACGGCAAAAAGGGGGCGGTACCCGCCACTATATAATGCGCCATCCTGGCGGCATAAGCTCAGAATCTTCCGACTGAACAAGAGTACAGCAGACCTGAGCGGTGAACACGGCAGTCTACGCCATGTCTCGTTCCCGTCTCTCAGGGAACCGAGGTTACCATAGTAACCGGAGACGTTCCCTTTCGAGAACGAGACATGGCGTCAGAAGCTGACGCTTTGGGGACTGTACAGAACAACGCTGTGGGAACAGCAAAGAAGGGAAGCTCACCCACGGCGGAGCTACTATGAACAGTTAACACAGAATAATCCCCAACAAGTACACACTTACGAATGCTTATAACGTAGTTACTCATCTAACATTGTATGTATTCAAGAATATAATATACAGGGTACATACAGGGTAATGAAGCATGTGGGCGGCCAGGCCGGGCACAGCAATTAAGAACATACACTTAACGAGCAGCTGCTGCTGGCGTCGGTATAACATGAGAGAAGTCATCAGCGAGCCCGTGCTCATTGCGAGGACATAGACGAATTGCTGGCTCTGTGTCCCATATTCCAGGTCGCCACGGTGGCATAACGTACGCGGCAACATCGTGCATTACACAGCTCGCTCTGCCGATATGAAGGGGAGAGCGCCACAGACTGGGTGTGACGCTGGCTCCGCCCCCAGATTCACTTATATGACCTAGTTGAAACCACCAGCCTCAGCTAGCGGCCGGGAACTGCAGGTAGAATATGAGTTGTACTCAACGCCAGGACTTGTGAGGCTAGAGCAGTGGTTCCCAAACCTGTCCTGGAGGACCCCCAGCCCTGCACATTTTGTATGTCTCCCTCATTTATCACACCTGATTCAACTCATGAGCTCATTAGTAGAGACTGCAAGACCTGAAATGGGTATGTCAGAAATAGGTAGACATACAAAATGTGCAGGGCTGGAGGTCCTCCAGGACAAAATCTTCAGCGGGGGAAATGCCTGTAGGCGAGCATTCGGCCATGGCATTGTCAGTGCGATTCGGAAAGGCGGAGGTAGAATCGTTCCCAGATCAGTCTCACTGTCCCCGGGTTTAATCTCCATTCTCCTTGATGGATCCCGTCCCTCGACAGCATGTCCGCGCCGCTGTTCAGGTGGCCCGGAACATGCGCTGCTCGGATGGAGAGCAGATGGTGGTCGGCCCACAGTAAAAGCTGCGCAGCCTGCTCGTAAAGGGCTTGCGATCGCACTCCGCCCTGGCGGTTTATGTCAATACCACCGAAACATTGTCCGTACGAACCAACACATGATGACCCCGGACTTGTGCGAGGAAGCCTCGAAGAGCCAGAAAGGCCGCTCTCAATTCGAGGCGATTTATATGCCACATCTTCTCCGACTCCGTCCAGTAGCCCGACGCTGGAACGCCATCGCAATGAGTTTTCAGCCATAACTGGAGGGGGCGCATATAGAGCAGCCCGTGGTGGCATACCGTCGCGGCCGCCGCCATCCGTCCCAAGAGTCTCTGATATTCCTTCAGCGCTACGGGACGGCCCAGACTGAAAGCATTCAGGGCGGACATCAAATCGCAAACACGCTCCTGACCTAGACGCGCTCTCATCGCGACCGAGTCCAACTCCACCCCTAGATACGAGATTGACTGGCTGGGGCATAACATGCTCTTTTGTGTATTTACGCATAGACCCAAGTCCTCCAAATGAAGCAGTAGAGTCATTTGTGGCTGTTGAGCACATCCTCTGAATGGGCTAAAACTAGCCAATCGTCCAAATAATTGAGTATGCGTATTCCGCTCGCTCTCAGAGGGGAAAGCGCTGCATCCACACATTTTGAAAACATGCGAGGAGCCAGGGCTAATCCGAACGGCAGTACTGTGAACTGATATGCCGTGCCATCGAACGCAAATCTCAGAAAGCGCCTGTGACGAGGGGCGATCTGAATATGAAAATACGCGTCTTTCAGGTCTACTTAAATAAACCAGTCTTCGGGCCGAATCTGCGCGAGGGTCTGTTTCAGTGTCGTCATTTTGAAAGGGCGTCTGAATAAAGCCCGGTTGATGGGTCTCAGGTCGAATATCGGACGGAGGCCACCGCCTTTCTTTGGAACAACAAAATAGCGGCTGTAGAACCCGCTCTCTCTCTTGCTCGGCGGGACCACTTCTATCATGCGCTTTGCGAGGAGATTGAGAACTTCTTGCCTCAGCACTGACTCGTTGTGAGCCGGCACTGTCAACATAACCACGCCATTGAAACGGGGTGGTCTGCGCCGAAACTGTAAAGTGTAGCCATTCTCTATTACGTTCCGCACCCAATCCGAAATACCCGGAACAGCCCGCCATGCGCTCGCAAATTGGCACAGAGGACGGAGCGCCCCGCCGTCTGTATTCTGGGGTAGCGCGCTGACAGCTCTCTTAGCGAATGGGCGCGTTGAGAGGTGGCGAGTGTCGTGCATTGCCGAATAACGGGAAGCGCGAGCCCTCCGCAGAATGTGCTTTCAGTGACACAGATGCGTGTATGTGAGAATTATCGTGGGTGCTCCGCTGCGGCATAGTCGCCTGGAACCGCCAAGGGGACTTCGTGAGAACACCTCGGACGGTTCGCGGTGGGTTCGCCGCTCAGCGCTCTCCTCCTCTGCACCCTCTCGACAGGAATGAGGCTTTTGCTCCGACGAACTAGGAGCAGTCCCGGGACGGCCGCCTTTTTTAAAGCCGTGACACGACTTCGGCGGTCTCTGCCAGGGAGTTTTGGTGCGGGCAGAAGGCTCCGGGTCCGGTGCCGATGGGGCGGGAGCAGAGGGAGCTCGCTTCGGCGGCCTGTTCGAAGTAGATGATCTACTGCGTGCTGGAGGCGGCGCAGGCGCCCGGCGTGGGAGGAAGTGACTCATCACTCTGCGATCGCTTCCACGGCGTCCCCAAAGAGGCCGGAGGGAGATAAAGGAGCGTTGAGCAGGGCCTTCCTGTCTGCATCTTTTAACTCGGTAAGGCGAGCCACAGATGACGGTGGAGCACTACCATGAAGCCCATGCTTCGTCCGATCGCCTGGGCTGTTTTCTTCGTTGCCTTCAGGGCAAAATCAGTCGCAGCGCGCAGGTCCTTAAATGCCTCGGGGTCCGCTTCACCCTCGTCCAGGGTTTTCAGGAGCTGAGCTTGAAAAACCTGAAGCACCGCCATCATGTGGAGTGCTGAAATTGCTTCACCTAAGGCGGCGTACGCCTTATCTGCGATATGCGCGGTCAGGCGGCAGGGTCTTGACAGCAGCATAGCGCCCGCCTTCAGGGAAGCTAAGGAGGGGCAGAGGTGTGCCGCGATAGACTCCTCGACTGGCGGAATGCACGTGTATCCACGGGCTTCAGCGCCGTCAACTTTAGTGAAAATCTCCGAGCCGCTGGCGTGGGCACGAGCCGAGTGGGGCGCGGCCCAGGTCCTAGCGGCCTCGTCGTGCAAGTCTGGAAAGAAAGGGGCTTGCTTCCTCGGAGTGGCGGCTCGGCGGCCCGAGTGAATGAACCAAGGATCCAGCTTGCTCTTCGCCGGTTCGTCGGGGGAATCCCATTCCAGACCGAGATCGCTCACGGCCTTAGTAAGAATTCTGACAAGCTCATCTTGAAACGCCGCCTGCCCCTCCGCCTCAGAGCGCTCCTCCGGGGAGCGGTCTGCCCAGTCCCTCTCGGACGCCATTAGGGACATGGCCTCGTCGGGATCGTCATCCCCCGCCGCGCCAAACGATACAATCTCCGACGCGACAGGGGCGTGGAAAGACTGTGGAGATCTACAGAGTACTATTCTTATACAACAAATTCTGTGTTTACATCTTTTCATGCTCCTGTTCTGTACAGTATTTTTTGTTGTAATTGTAACTAGAATTATTCAGAAACATGGCTTTTCCCATCACTGCTATCCTGACACACATTTCTACTTTTCATTCCAGCCAGATGATCAACCAGTAGCTGCTCGCACCTCACTCAGCCTGAGTGATGGAAATTTCCGACTTTGTGTTATAATCGATCAGTTAAACTTCACAGACTACAGTGCTGGAACTGCCCAATCTTGCAGATTTGCCCAGTACGGCATTGGGAAGATCAAGCCATTCCTATTGGAACATGCTACACAACAGAACAACTGGCTCTGCAAGCCTGTACCTAAACTCTCTTCTTCAGACTTATACGCCCTCCAGAAGCTTGCGCTCTGAAAGTGAACAGCATCTTGTGGTGCCATCCAAAAGGGTTAAAGTAACTCACTTTAATTGACCTTTACCTGGACTGTTCCCTGCTGGTGGAATAACCTGACTAACTCAAACCATTTTCAAGAGACTGCTAAAAATGCATCTTTTTTTTTTTGTGAACAACTGTCCTGTTAATACTATCTTTCTGTTTAACTGAAGAAATTTTTTTTATAATTTCTATGCATACTGTGCTAGACTAACTGGAAATTGTCATTGTACTTATTGTTGCTTCCATTATATTACTTGTAGTCACTTTGGATAACATGTAATTATATATGTATAAAATAATAGCAATATTACAGTACAAAAGTATACAGAAATTGTCTTTTAATGTAGATGTTCTATATACTACGCTTGTATTTCCTATAATTTAAGTAAGTTGACATACAATGTCTTATGTACAATGACTAATACTGTACATGTGCATGTTCCTTTGATTAAATGTATTCTGTACTATATTTTGTTAATTTAACAGAAATTGGTTGTAAAGGTTGCTATTTTTATGCATTTCTAAGTAATTAATTTATAGATTGATTGAAGTTGTGAGTGGTTCTGTAAAAATAAAGATTAATACTGTAAAATGCAAAGATTTGTTTTTGAATTTATGTGCTAATTGCATTTTTATAAATAATTGCTTAGTTATTGTACATGGAAAATCTATATTTTAAAAGTAAATAACTGTAGATGGACAAAGCAGCTTGATAAAATAACTCATAAAAACCTTCAATTTGCAGAGATTAACCTGAAAGTTAGTCGTTTTCTATGTAATCTGACATAATTTATCAGTTTTTCCACAGTTTAATAAATGATTATCAACAGTAATATACTGTAATTCAATGAATTTTGACTCTAAAGTCTTTTCTTTATTTTTACAGTTTTTGCATGTAATTTTGTGAAATGGTTATATTTGCTGTATTTAACTCTGCTGCCAGACTTTTTACCGTTTTTTTTACAGGATTTTTTTTTTACAGTGTGTTCTAAACTCCAGACAAGAATGAGAATTCTGTTTGAATCGGATTCAAAAGAAAACTGCTTTATAGATCTAAAATACATTACAGACAGACTGCAGAACACTGTATAATAAACCCCTTAGCATTACTAAGGTCTCTTTTGAAAGGTATATGTACAATAGGCTGTACAGTGGAAAGCTAACAGGTTAAGTAAATAATTACATCAGTTTTCACACATTAAAATTCAGGTTTTGAGCTTACTGAAATTAAACATCAATATAGACAGATCAGAGAACTCACTGTGATCTTTAAAGACGAGCAGCAAGCATGCAATAATCTTAAGAACTTCAGCACACACTACGGCAGATGATGCCAGGTAACGCAGACCTTCAGAATGCAGCGTGCGGGAATAACGCATTGTCAGCACCAAAGAGGTGGTCTGCAGTACCAGCACCCCCAGAGATACATACTTCAGTTGTGATGAGGTGGGCGACATGGATATACTGGACACCCAAATTAATACAGAGACAGGGGACAGGGATGAGCGTTCCTGTTCAGTCAGAGAGACAGAGAGACAGAGACAGAGACAGAGACAGAGAGAGAGAGAGAGAGAGAGATCAAAGCTGATACATACATACAACCATTCAAAATGTTTTTTTTTTAATTTTGAAATGAGTCTCTTATGCTCACAAAGGTGTATTTATTTGATCAAATACAGTAAAACAAGTAATACTGAGAAGCATTATTACATTACAATTAAATACTTAAAATAACTTTTCTATTTGAACGTTTTAAAATGTAATGTATTTCTGTGATCAAAGCTGAATTTTCAGCATTATTACTCCAGTCTTTTGTGTCACATGATCCTTCAGAAATCATTCTAATATGCTGATTTGCTGCTCAAGAAACATTTCTTATTGTTATCAATGTGAAAACAGTTGTGCTGCTTAATATTTATATGATAATTTTTTTCAGGATTGGATTCTCTGCTAAAAAAACTGCATTTATTTGAACTAGAACTCTGTTACTTTCAATCAATTGAATGCCTCATTGCTGAATAAAAGTATTAATTTCTTACAAAAGAAATCTTACTCACCCTAAACTTTTGAACAGTAGTGTACAGTATATATGAATAATAAATATAAATCTTTATACAGAGGAAATTATGTAATACATTTCCAGCTGTTTAAACTTAGAAATGAAAGTACACCTGCTGCCTTAAAAATGTGAGTGAACTCAACTAAACTTGAAGATAACCTCACAAATAGTCAAGACATTGGATTACTTTAAGTTAAATTTTTTAAAACTTATAAAAGAGAAGTTAAAGAGTTAAAGAGAAGAATTAAGTTCAAATAACTCAATGGTGCTGTAATGTTTATAGCTGACAAAAAATGACAAGATTTTGGGTTAAAATGTAAAAAGTTTTTTTTTTTTAAATGAATATAAAAAGCACATTTGTCATTATTTCATTAAAAATGCATAACAGAGTAGAGTATTAGCATACTCTGTATAAACCAATAATGCATCACTAATGCATTTCTAATAGTATGCACATGCCTCCAAACCATTAGAGCATTAGACATCGCTAAAAGATAATGGCCTTGTTTGATTATTAACACCTCAAGGGATCACAAAAATCATGAAACTGTTTAATTTATCCTCTGTTCCATGTCAGTGTGAGCCATTAAACTGAAATCTAGCTTTCACCATGAGAAAATGCCACCTATCTTCAGCGCTCATGCATATTCATGCAATAAGGGATTAAATAAGCACTCATACATCATACTTTAATGTCTTTACAATATAAGCTAACCAACTCTGAAAGTTTAACAAATCAATAATCCTCACTCACCCCAGTAAAAACCATCATATCCATGTCATTGCTAAGACTGTGAGATTCATTCTATCGTTTTAAGCAGCTGTATTACAGAAGAGGCAGTATCCTTTTGATAGAGGTAACAGCAGAAAGCATGCATAAGACAGCAGAGACAAATATGAGCCACTCCCACTGACAGACTGCCGGATGGAAGGAGGATGTGATATTATGTTGTAATCTATATTTTCATGCAGTTCTGCTTTCACAAAGGAAAAATCTATTTACACAAGTTAATAGCACCATCATTATAACAAATGGAGTCTCTGACGTTGAAAAAAGAGGTGAAAGTTCTAAATTGATAGCTTTACATTCAAGCAACTCAGACTTAGCAAACAGAAGGTTTGGGTGTGATTCAGAAAGCTGAGGTGAGGTAGGCTGGCCCAAGCACACACAGAGCACACAGGCTGCCTTATGCAGAGATGAGGCTGTGCAGAGGGGGGTCAAACACAGTTCTGCTCTGTGTGCAGGACGACAACTCAACAGCTCCAGCAACTGCACCATTGGAACCTAGAAAAAGTGCAGTCTGAGTACCTGCTGTTGATAGAGGGAGGTTTTACCTCAGTCTAGAATGTCACATAACAACCTCCTTTTTGTTTAACCAGGAGTTGATTCAATGTATGATGAATTTAATTTTGCCACATCAGCAAAACAGTGGAGGGTGTTACCTGTAAATCAGCATTTTAGTTTATTTATGCATTTCATAAATTATACATCTCTATGCAAAGTTGACAAACACATGCTCAGGCAAAGTAGACATGATAGTGTCATTAAAAAGACCAGATAGACCAGATTTTTATTATTTTTTTGGTTACTGTCCACAGTCAAATTCCAAAAGTCAACATAGTGTTGTGACAACTACTGCTGCATGTTGTCACAAAACTAAACATGGGTTAGACAAATAAATTTTTTTCAATAATGATTGAAAATCTCCAATAGCTTTTTGTAGGCAGGACTTTAAGGTAAATACTTTAACAGGAATGACTTTTAACCCTATAAACCCTATAAAGCCTACTGGGTCATTCTGGGTCATAAAAAGTTAGATTTGATCATTTCTTTTCTGGTGAAAGAAATACATGAATGAAGAAGAAAGCCAAAATATAATAGGGCGGTTTCCTGGACAGAGATTAAGCCTAGTCCTAGAATAAAATGGCCCTTTAAACCAGATTAACAGAAATCTGCTTTCTCTGTCATGGTTTAAAATAGTCCTAGACTTAGTCTAGTCCAGAGTTTAATAAGCTGATTTCCTGGAGGAAGACTAGAGCTACTCCAGGACTAAATTGAGGCTTAAATTAAACCTACCAGGAGGCAGAATTTTTTTTCTGAAAAAAGACAAATATAAATATTCAAGTGGATGAATATTTACTGAGTAATCCACTATTTTGCAGAGCAGTCAAAATGACAATTTTCAACTGAGATTTGGAGCCAAATTCCAGGGGGGTAAAAATGAATTTAGCAAGATGTCATCATCGTCATTATTTTATTTTTACACAGAGATTGGTAGGTCTTTTAGTAAAATCTGTTGACTTTAGCCATCTTTGTTGCATTATATGACAATGGTGACAGTTCCATTGAAAAAAGCAGTTGTTTTCAAGTCCCCCAACCCCCAAAGTTTCCATACCTGTAACTCAAGGGGCCGGTTTCCCGGACAGGGTTTCAATTAGGCCAGGAGTAGGCCTTAATCCAGAATAGTTATTCGTGGTTTAAAAAAAATGGCTTTCTGAAACACAGATTAAGTACAGATTACTAAAACCTGGACTATGGAGTCCTGAATTAAAATAAACCAGATTAATTAAAAACCAACTATGCTAATCTGAATTAGCATGAGAGAGGTTGCCTATAAAACATGGAATTAACCAAGAAAAGCTTAAAATTGCATGGAACTGAGAAGCAAATTCAAGGAAAACTATTGCAGCAGAAAAAGTTGGAACATAGTTGGATGCTGGAACTAGTAGAAGATGAGCGTAAACAATCTTTGCCGGTGTTGTAAAAAGAATTTAAGTATACACAGAGTAGCCAACACAAGCTTTTTTGTATTCAAGGTAAATGCATATACGATCAAATTCTCTATCTGTCGATATCTTCTATAACGAACGCGATGGCGGAATCTACACATCTCAGTTCTTCAACACCAGCCATCATTGTTGTAAACTAATTCAACCCAAGCGCTCTTTGATGACGTGGCTGATTACGTTTCTGGTGATAATCTGTCAATCATCGCCCTGACAATGTGATTGGTCCGAACAGTTTCTGTTCGGGCATAATTACTCCTCTACGGATCGAGTCCAGACCGAACTCCCCGACCTCAAAATGTTGTGGGCGGGGCTAAGTTCGGCTGGCATCCAGGCTATCTGGCTGTAGCTTTGTTTTTTTGAGAAACAAGTAGGTGAACTTAGCATGTTTCCTAAATATCTGCAAACATATCGGGGTATTTTTATGCTTTATTAAAGTAAAAATCTTACATAGACCCCCTTTAAGGTTCCTAAGAGCACAGTGGCCTCCATAATCCTTAAATGGAAGACGTTTGGGACGACCAGAACCCTTCCTAGAGCTGGCCGTCCGGCCAAACTGAGCTATCGGGGGAGAAGAGCCTTGGTAATAGAGGTAAAGAAGAACCCAAAGATCACTGTGGCTGAGCTCCAGAGATGCAGTCGGGAGATGGGAGAAAGTTGTAGAAAGTCAACCATCACTGCAGCCCTCCACCAGTCGGGGCTTTATGGCAGAGTGGCCCAACGGAAGCCTCTCCTCAGTGCAAGACACATGAAAGCCCACATGAAGGACTCCAAGATGGTGAGAAATAAGATTCTCTGGTCTGATGAGACCAAGATAGAACTTTTTGGCCTTAATTCTAAGCGGTATGTGTGGAGAAAACCAGGCACTGCTCATCACCTGTCCAATACAGTCCCAACAGTGAAGCATGGTGGTGGCAGCATCATGCTGTGGGGGTGTTTTTCAGCTGCAGGGACAGGACGACTGGTTGCAATCGAGGGAAAGATGAATGTGGCTAAGTACAGGGATATCCTGGACGAAAACCTTCTCCAGAGTGCTCAGGACCTCAGACTGGGCCGAAGGTTTACCTTCCAACAAGACAATGACCCTAAGCACACAGCTAAAATAACGAAGGAGTGGCTTCACAACAACTCCGTGACTGTTCTTGAATGGCCCAGCCAGAGCCCGGACTTAAAACCAATTGAGCGTCTCTGGAGAGACCTAAAAATGGGTGTCCACCAACATTTACCATCTAACCTGACAGAACTGGAGAAGATCTGCAAGGAGGAATGGCAGAGGATCCCCAAATCCAGGTGTGAAAAACTTGTTGCATCTTTCCCAAAAAGACTCATGGCTGTATTAGATCAAAAGGGTGCTTCTACTAAATACTGAGCAAAGGGTCATAATACTTAGGACCATGTGATATTTCAGTTTTTCTTTTTTAATAAATCTGCATAAATGTCAACAATTCTGTGTTTTTCTGTCAATATGGGGTGCTGTGTACATTAATGAGGAAAAAAAAATTAACTTAATTAATTTAAGTAAAAAAAAAAATTAATGATTTTAGCAAATGGCTGCGATATAACAAAGAGTGAAAAATTTAAGGGGGTCTGAATACTTTCCATACCCACTGTACTTTGAACACGGAAGGAGGTCTGGCGGAAGCTTGATATTTGACTTCATAACTTGTTTAAATATGGATATTTTTTACACAAAAGCATCGTTTCGCTTCAGAAGGCCTTTATTAACCCCTGGAGCCGTGCGGAGCACATATTTATGACGGATGGATGTGCATGGAAGCACTTTCTTCAGCTCATATAGTGACCCCCATTCACTGCCATTATAAAGCTCGGATGCGTCAGGATATTTATTAATATTTATCTGATTGTTTTCATCAGAAAGAAGAGTGTCATATACACCTGGCTTTTGGGTGAGTAAAGCTTGGGCTAATTTTCATTTGAAAGTGAACTAATCCTTTAATATGTTCTGTTTTCAGTTCAGACACACACACACACACACAGAGTTCAGAGAAGTACACCAACATTTTTCAGTGAATTTCAATGTCTTGATTTCGATTAAAAAATATTTTGTAGTGCAAATTTATTATAAATCAACCAAAACATGGTTGTTACTTGTTACTTGAAAATTTTTTATTTTCCTTTTACTAGTCTTTGTCTTTATACAGTTAATTTAACTTAGTGAAGACTCCATGCACAAATAAAATAAAAAAATAGCAAAATTATGTTAAAGAATGATTTTAATTACAATTTAATGAATGTTGCAACTGTCCCTGTGGACCGTTGCAACCATCCCCTCTTATGGGGTCAGTTGCAACATTTGACTTTGTCTATTCGAATATAAATTGTGTGTATATTATCATATGTACTCATGTTACATGTGGGTGGCTGACAAATGTGAGTTTAAAGTATTATTATGACAAATCGAATCAGTGATTTAGTGATTTCAGCAGTTTAGCCGTTTGATAGGAGATCCGAGTCACTGATTTGATTCGTAAAGCTCCGAAGCAGTGTTTTGAAATCGGCCCATCACTATATTGTTGAAAAGTCGTTATTTAGTTTTTTTGGCGCACATAAAGTATTCTCGTTGCTTTATAATATTAAGGTAGAACTACTGAACTCGCATGAACTGTTTTAAATATGTTTTAAGTACCTTTATGGATCTTGAGAGAGGAAATGTCATTGCTTTGAATGCAGACCTCACTGAGCCATCGAATTTAATCAAAAATATCTTAATTTGTGTTCCGAAGATGAACGAAGGCCTTACAGGTGTACAACGACATGAGGGTGAATAATAAGTGACATTATTTTCATTTTTGGGTGAACTAACCCTTTAATGTATTAAAATTTTGGCTTTCAAATACAAACGGTCTGTAAGAAATTGAAGGAAATGCAAAAAGTGTTGCAACTTTCCCCACTCTCCCCAGTAAATATTCATCCATATCAATATTTATGTTTGGCTTTTTTTCAGGAAAATAAAAATAAGAAAATGAACAAAATCAATAATTTGAGATGGGGAACTTTCCAAAATTTGCCTCTAAATTATCAACATGATCAAAACCTTGCTTAAAACTTGTTGTACATGTGACCCCCACCCACATTAAATTTGGGTCACAAAAAGGTTGTGTTATTTGTATATGCTGTATATTATTTGCTTTTTGCATGTGTGTACTAGTATTTACATGTATTTTGTAGACCTTATGCACCAGAGAAACAAGAATTTTCTCTTTGAAATTCCGTTTCAGCGGTAGTCATAGTTATTTCTATGGCAGTGCAAAGAGTAATAAGCTGGTGAAGGGGGATTACTTACTGTAGAGCAGTGGTGCCCAACCCTGTTCCTGGAGATCTACCAACCTGCAAAGTTTAGCTCTAACCCTGATAAAACACACCTGAATCAGCTAATTAAGATCTTCAGGAGCACTTGATAATTACAGACAGGTGTGTTGAGCAGGGCTGGAGCTGAACTCTGCAGGAAGGTAGATCTCCAGGAACAGGGCTGGGCACCCCTGCTGTAGAGTTAATGAAAGTTATCATGAACATTGTAATGTTTGAAGCGGATGTCATTAGAAATGTCAGTAGGCCGGGAAGTTTTTAAAACAAGTGGCTCATTCATAAATCTGTAAGATCTTACCTTCATGCTGTGGAAACACAAACCAGAAGACCGTACACAGAACAAGACAGAACAAGCGCAGCGCTGAAAAGAGATGGAGCTACAGCCGGGCTGAGTAGCAAAAGAGCCTGCTGCAAAACTGGATTGAAACTGCAAAAACGTAAGTAGACGCGAGTAAAACAAACGATTAAATTAAAGGTTGGACTCTATAGGGTTCCTGTTACAACTTGCTAAAGATCCAGTAATCCATGGATATTGACATATTGACATTGCCAGAACGCCAACTCAGTAATGGCTGGCTGCTGCATCAGCATCACACACATGCGTCGTGCTGCTCACGTGAACAGCATCGGCAAATACTGAGTCAGCATTCTGACATAGAACACGGAAGCGCTGCACTGTGTTTAGACTGACAGGGAAGAGAAGAAATTGTTGAATAAAGTTTGTTTTGTTTTTGAGCACAAAAAGTATTCTCGTCACTTCATAACATTAAGGTTGAACAACTGTAGTCACATAGACTATTTTAACAATGTCTTTGCAATGTGTAATGATGTTGCTGTCTATGTGTGCTTCGGAAACCCTCGGATTTCTCAAAAATATCTTAATTTGTGTTCCAAAGATGAACAAAGGTCTTACGACTTTGGAACGACATGAGGGGGAGTAATTAGTGACAGAAATTTGTGGGTGAACAAACCCTTTAAGGACTGCCCCCTAGAATGTGTATAAAACTACAATGTATAGCTTCCTTAGTTTAACTTGATGACTGCAGCGACCAACGGCAATAAAGAATCCATCTGAAGATATAACCAAGTCTCCAGTGGCCAGTTGCATGAAGCTAGTTGAACAAACTGAGTTTCAGAGTAGGTTTGGAGTTGACAAATCCAGATAAATCCAAACTGGTTTAGATCAGGCTCAACGGGCTCACAAAGCTCGGTATAAACATTCTGTCAACTCAGGTTTAATCCAGAGTTTTGTGATTCAATCTGAAGCGCGTGCACCTGAAAGTGTGACACATGCGGCAAACAGTCAATCACATGGAACTTGGAGAACGTCCTTTTGATTCACTTCACGCGTGAGAGCCGCGCAATTCATGTCTCTTCTGAAGATTAAAAGATCGTTATGAAAAAATAGCATGAAATTAAAAGCATTTGCAAAGCAGGAATAAACACTGCTGCTGCAGTGAAAGTTTGAGAAACTTAAAGAAAACTATATCAATGCATGTGAATCAAACAAATAGGCGTTATAATTTAAAGAGATCAAAAGAATACATGTAAGCGTAACCTGTTTTAAAGCTTTATACACTCACCTAAAGGATTATTAGGAACACCATACTAATACTGTGTTTGACCCCCTTTCGCCTTCAGAACTGCCTTAATTCTACGTGGCATTGATTCAACAAGGTGCTGAAAGCATTCTTTAGAAATGTTGGCCCATATTGATAGGATAGCATCTTGCAGTTGATGGAGATTTGTGGGATGCACATCCAGGGCACGAAGCTCCCGTTCCACCACATCCCAAAGATGCTCTATTGGGTTGAGATCTGGTGACTGTGGGGGCCATTTTAGTACAGTGAACTCATTGTCATGTTCAAGAAACCAATTTGAAATGATT
>RJVU01064619.1:1964927-1990225 GCA_003731715.1 Anabarilius grahami
GAATTATAATTATAATTTATTTAATATAAATATAATAAATAATTAACAGCAAAAGATGAGCAATTTTGTCTCTAAAATATTTTCACTAAAAACTGAGGTAATTTGGAGCAAGAGATGCAGGGGGAGTGGCTTTATTGCATCAGATACAGGTCAAAATCAAGGGGTCAGTCAAGGGTCTATCCAAATAAACTTCCCTCGTCGCCACCTTGATGAAGTTGAACGCACTTCAAAATGGCAACGGATTCCCCTGAGGGGAAGTGCTTAGGGAAGTTTGTAAGTGTATGTGTAAAAGTGAAGTTAAACGCAGCCGGAGTTTGGTGAAATTATCTCATTCCAATCAAGAGTAATAGCTGTTTTAGTAAATTTTTTGCCGTCCTGTCGCAGACGTGAATCGAAATTTCAACTTTTTTTTCTGTAACTATTGACAATCAGACTCCAGAGAATCTTCCAGCACTGGTTTGGTTCCGATCAGGAAAAGATCAAAAAACTTCTCAAGTGCATTTTTTTCGTCTTGAGTTAAAACTAATGCCTGCCACAGACTGTGCAATTTTAGCAGTCCTAAAAGATCATGAAGCGAAAGAGGCTAGGGAACAGAGGCCAACTTGTTATGCCAATTTTGTAAGTGGAGCTTGAGGTAAGTAGATTTAGAACCATGTCACATTGATCAGTACACCATTTATGTTGCATTTTTATTGGCTAGTCAGTAGACGTAGGTCGTAGCTGAGAGATGATCATGCTAAATTTCTGACACTGTCAGGAAATTATTAGTGGCCCATCTTTGGTCATGACAACGGCCGTCTTTGAACCTCTCTCACTAAATGACGTAGGACAACCATTTAGGAGCCTCGAACACAGAAATCACCAAGATTGGTCATATTTTGTCTGGGATGGCCCAAAATCATGCAATGTGTACCGTTGTAGACGGGGTGGGTCATACCATCCCTCAAAGTTTAAAGTCTCTACGGCCACCCAGCATTTTTAGGGCAGAATGGTGATCTTTGAAAATCCTAACAATTACAATAGGGTTTCAGCTCTACGTGCTTGAACCCCTAAAAATGTTAAAGGACTGCTGAAGAGTCTTGGAATGCTCAGCATTATTCAATGTGTTGACGTAATTTCAACTGAAACAGGAAGACAGGGGAGAAGGAGGTCTCTGTGGAACAAAAAGGGGCAGTTACCAATTTTGGGGTGTTGTCACACTGGAATAGGTGTTTTTTAACCTCTTTACCTGATTTGCTCAAATCGAGTGGGAGATTTCCGGAAAAACAGTAAGAGATATGTCTTGTATATGAATGTAAGTGTATTGTTTAAGTTGTTTAACAGTTGTTTAATGTTTCTTTTGCGTGAATATGCTTGCTAGCCCGTTGTAAAAAGCTCCAAGAAATCTACGTCCACTCACTTCTAGCGATAACTATTATTAGCTAACATTCGCTATTCAATTTGATGAATCTGTTGGTCACTTGATTTGTTTTTTTACCATCAGGTTAAGGCTACAGTGTCTGTGGTCAATAAAATTATTATAAAGTTTAAAGTCTTCAGAGTCATCATTTCAGGTTAACACATTTTCTTTATTTTAATGCTTACATGAGTAAATAGTCTCATTAATGCATATAAATCTCATACTTTTACAATATACGCTGAGACAGTCGTGTTTCTGTGTGGTTGATAGCCTATAAAAAACAATTACACTTAAAATTAAAGTTAATTATAAATCGCAAGCACTGTCTAGCCTACGTATTATCTGCTCGTCTGTTATAGAGCAGAAGTTTAATAGCTTTTATGACGAAGGTTAACACTATGCACGTGAAATTTGGCATGCGAGAGATTAAATAAAATAGGTTATTGATCGCGTGCCATTGCGGTTGTGTTCTTCTGCGTTATTCATATTGAAGAGCAAAATTATACAAGACTATATATATATATATATATATATATAACTATTTAACTAATTATAATTCTTGTAGCCCTCCGGGTGAAAAAATACTGTAGTAA
Organism: Anabarilius grahami; assembly: GCA_003731715.1. Taxonomy (NCBI): domain Eukaryota; kingdom Metazoa; phylum Chordata; class Actinopteri; order Cypriniformes; family Xenocyprididae; genus Anabarilius; species Anabarilius grahami. Next base: position 1,966,920 of record RJVU01064619.1, read on the forward strand.
TTTATAGTAAATACTGTAGTGTTTTTGAACTATACTAAAGTACTTGAATTAATTTGCTGTGGTAATTCTATAGGCTATTGCTTTGGTAATATAACAACTATAGTAATATAAACAAATTACGTTACCCAATACTCTACAACGTTTTCTTTAAACTATAGTATACTATACAATTCACGCAGTTTACTGTAGTAAAAACCAAACAGCCTATGCTGTAGCATTTATTAACAAAGTGTTGTAAATACTATAATATATACAGTATACTACAATTTACTATAGTATGGTTAAAAAACACTATTTACTATCAATTACTATAGTATTTTTTACCTGGGCCATGTCCAACCTCAAATGACGCCGATTGGATATGTTCAGACAAATGACGAAATGTGTACCCTATGTAAAATATAGACTACAGTAGCCATATTGTGACAAAATTACATCCCGTGTCATTATAATTTGTAGTTTATGCTAAATAATAATAATAATAATAATAAATAAAGCAATAAAAAACGGAGTAGGCTAATCATAAAACTTGCATAAATCATATTTCGCCCTCTCGAGCTATAAGCTACAGGCCCTGTAAAATAGTTCATACTCTTCAAAATATATGAATATAGTAAAATGTTTCCATACATCTAGGCAGGCACTCGGGAAAAACGCATGTTTCCCTGTTACGGAAGTCAAGCATGCAGCAATATTTTATTTTTTTATTTCTCATTATCTCGACATAATTGTTTCTCGTGATCTAAACATTAAAAAGTAGTGTGATCATGAGAAAACAAGAAAAAAATAAAATAGTACGGAAGCCTGAAAGGCCATTCATTATTAAAAAAAACACGCCTATCCCGGCTTCCGTACCTTTTTGGTTGGATCGTTAAAAACACCTCTCCCAGTTAGAAAACACCCCAAAATTGGGAGACGCCACTCTTTTGTTCCGCAGAGACCTAGGCCGTTTCTCAATATGCGTACTTGTCTGTACTTGTGTTCTTGTGGACTTTCAATTCAAAGTTCGCATCAAGCCAAGTTCAGTTCAAATTCCCGGATGTGTTCTTGATCCGCCCCTTTTATCGAGAATGCATCGAGAGGTGTCTTGTGCGAACTTGAGACAGCCAGGTATCCCAGAATGCATCTCGTACTAACCAGCAAGCGTCAATAGTTAAAGAGAAAACCCGCATAATTTAAACATATTACTGTTTTTATGTAATGATATGTAGTTTTAAGAGTTTTTCAGGCGAAAATGTGCTGGTTTAAAGCTCAAATTTGTGGTTTATTGATAAAGATTGCACCTTCCTGACAATTTGATCTGACGTTGTCGGAGTTGTAAGATCCAGGCGATCACCGGACGCTCAGCGCTCATGTACCCGGCCGAGAGCAGCCTTACCTCGGCTAGTTCTTCTGACGTTTGCCGCTGGCTCCGTTTTGGCTGGGGGCAACGTGACGTTTCATAACTTTATATATGGCTATTTAACTTTTGTATCCTACTAAAGCGCTGATTTTGTACGCTTGACTGAATTTTTTGCTTTATTTCTTATTGTATATTCTTAACTTTGGCTATTATTGATCATTAAAACTGACATAAAACAAATAGAGATGGTTTTGATTTATGTTATAGCCTATTTCACTTTATTACAGTGAAGTTAATCAGAGTATGCACAAATAGTATTACATTTAATATTTTTGAAATATATACGAAAAGGCAGGGTTGTTTAATATTTCGTTTTGTTATAAATATATGCAGACATTGCAGATAATCAATCACTCGTTGCCTGAGACTATTAATATGTTTTTGTTTGTTTGTTAAATAAAACGAAAAGAGGCAGAGTGGTGTTTTATACAGGGTATCCGCGGGGCATTGAAAAGCATTAAAAGTCATTAAATGGATTTTGCCAAAATTAAGGCCTTAAATGGCATTGAAAAGCATTACATTTTATTTCTAATGGCATTAAATTTTTTAGATAGATTTGAAGAAAATATTACCAGTTTATTTTGAATAAAGCCTAAATAATAAATAACTTTTGCTGTCGCAAAATATGTACATTGGTGTGATGCGCACACGGAACCAGTTTGGTAATTGCCTCCGGCCGGTGAAAAATTGCCGTAACGCCGGTTTGGACAGCGGCGGGCTGTGACCTGTGACCTGCGGAAGGCTGCATCAGTGTTGCCAACTTAGCACCTTTTCAGGCCCCTTTTGCGATTTTTTTCTAAGAAAGCGCGTTATGACGAATATAGCGATCAACCTGATCTAGCTTCTGAGACCCACCGGTACTACCGCACGAGCGCGAGATCTTGCTTTCCTGCCGCAGTTGAGGATGTGTCAGAGAACAAATAAAATAGCTTCTAACCTGAATGATCATTTTACGTGTACATATAGCCAAAATGTCTTTATCTTATGTGTATTGTGATTTTGTCAGACAACGTCTCGATTATAAATCAGGATTTTAGTGCTGGTTTAACATGTCAGGGCTCGAACTTTACTTTCCCGACCAGGACCTGATTAAAACGGCAATACCAAAAAACAGAAACTTGGGAATCAACAAAACGCGAGTGACTGATTTTATTACATTTAGTGTTAGTGGCGATAGATAGTGGATACTAATAGGCAGGGGTTAAATTGGGCCGGGGCTGAGTGGATAGTGGATAGTAATGTAATGTATATTGGCGGTGATGATTGCGCTCTTGAGGCGCACGTCTTGAGTAGAATTCAAAACAAATGAGCTCTGCTCACACAAAGAAACTCAGTTATCATGTTGCAATAAAAATTCAATATGTGGGTTTTTATAGCTTGCTATTTACGACATATGATAAAGTTAAGCATCACACGACCGAAAGTGCTGAATTCCTGAATATCACCTCGATTGAAATTGACACTAATTTCATACAACAGTTCAATAAACAAGTTGTTAATATTAATTACTTACGTTTTAGGTGCAATATTGCCTGTTTTTTGTTCTATTGTAGCAGCGAAAATAGTTCCAAACAAGGCAGAATCAGCGCATCCCGCAGCTACAATCAGCCGTTTGAACGATTCAGCGTTTCAAACGAATCGGTTGAGTGAAGATTCAATGGCCCAATCATAAACAACTGCTTCATTCTTGATTCAAGCTTTTGAATGAATCGTTTGAATAAATGAATCAGTGGCTCACTCATTAAGACGGTCACTTGCCGCCATCTACTGGCGGTTTAATTTCATGTTTAAAAGTATACATTTCCCACCAACATTTCTTATTTGTAAATTCAAAAATATTTAAAGAATCTCATAACATTATTGAATGCAGTTGTACTTTTTCAGTGTAAATTATTTAATTTGGTAACAATCCTATAGTGTCTTACTATTTTAATTTATCAAATGTAAGAATTTGAAATAAAAGATTAAACATAAATTTAATCAGATTGGGGGGAAATGCCCTTTATAGAGGTTAATAAAATTCCCCCAGGGTAAATAACAAATACGCAGATTTAAATATATCACTGCTGATAAAACACTGATGAGAATGTTGCTTGTTTCAGAAATTATATTTACAACACAATTTATTTTTTTATTGTCATCAGATGTAGCTTTGGACACTACCAGCATCTATAGAATGATTTCGATCTGCATTTTAGTATTCACAGCAACTTGTTATATTTTAGTTTGTCAATTGATACAATTTTGTAATCTTTGCATACACATGCACCCCTGAAACCACAGAGCCCCCCCACATAACAAATCCCAATTTAACTCCTGCTAATAGGCTATATAATGGACTGATGATAACAAGGTTGCGCTGTTGAGGCTCGCGCACCATCTCGAGGAGAAATAGAAATATGAGCGCAGCACACATAAAGAAACTCAGTTAAACATACTGCGGTAAAAAATTTAAAATGTGGATTTTTTATAACTTTATACTGGTAAGCAAAACTACACGATCAAGAATGCCGTTTTCCTAAACAGGCTAACATCACGATTAAAAACGTGACACTGATTTCATACAACAGTTCAGTTAACAAGTAGTTTATATTAAGCCACTTACATTTTTGAAGGAACATTGACTGTTTTTGTTCTATTTTATCAGCGAAAATAGTTTCAAACAAAGATCACAGCAGTACCAAAGTGCAACACTCAGCCTTGTTTTCATTACTGAATGATTCAGCGTTTTGAACGAATCGATTGAGTCAAAGATTCAATTACCCATTCATAAACAGCTGCCTCATTCTTGAATGAATCAGCCATTTGAATGAATCGTTTGAATGAATGAATCAATGACCCACTCAATAAGACAGTTACTTGCCGCCACCTACTGGTGGTTGTTTCATTTTTAAAATATAATTTCCCCTCCAACATTTCATATTTGTATTTTCAAAAAATATTTAAAACAATCCCATAACATTATTTAATGCAGTTGTAATCAATCAAAAATATGCAGATTCACATATGTCAAAGCTGCAATATTCTGAAAGGATATTGCTTCAGAACAAATTTATATTTCTACCACAAAAAAAAATACTATTTTTTTTTTCCAGACAAGCAACTGTTTTTCTCGTACAAGTAAATTCATAAAATGTGGTGTGAGCTCAATTTAAATTACAATTACAAACAAACACACATTTATGATTAATAGCCATTTAGAAATCATTCACAGTGCAGGGTGGTAAAATAAAGTGAACCACTGCATTTATTAACGGTTGATCCTCAGAAAATCCTCTATCACAATTTTTTTAATAGCTGCCTTTAAGGGTTTCTACCAATTTTGGACCATCACTTCTCACAACTTTGTTTCATTTGATCAGTATTTCTGTGTTGTCTCGATTGCATCCATCTTTTGGTTTTGCCATAGCATCTCAGTTGGCTTGAGGTATAGGAAAAAATCATTTTGGTATGTAAATTATGTTTTACTTGATTTATTTGTGTGCTTTGGTTCATTGTCTTGTTGCATCACATAACCTCTCTAAAGGTTGAAGACATGAACTTCTGTCCTGAAATTCCCCTGTAAATTGTTCAAGAAAATGCATGACTTCAAAGCAGCATTAAACCATCTTTCACAGTTGGGAAGAGCTTTCGATATTGGTTTTGGTATTGCAGTGCCCCTTTTCCATAACAAAAATGCTTAGCAATTATTTTGTCTTTTTTGTCATGAAATTTCACTAGGCCTATTTTAATATTTAACCTTTAAACATTTCCTGTTTCCCCTCCAAAACTCCTATATAAATGAATTATATTTAAAAATATACATATCATTATATGCATGCAGTTTATTTAGGCCTACCTAAATTGCTGCTGGATCCATAATAGTAAATAAACATATTTGTCATATAATTTCACTTAAATACAAAAAAACTTCCAGTACATGCATGCAATGACCAGTTAAAACATATAGATCATCCATTAAGTGCCTGCTGATCTTTTGTGGAGAGAGAAAGAACGCAGGACAACTTAAAAGGGCATGACAAATCATGACATAAGGCTGACATCACACACAAAACGTACCAATGTTCCCTCGATGTTTGTATACGTGCATACCAGCATACCATTACGACATCCTTCATGAATAAACATGACATCTGATGTTTGTATACGTATATACCAACCAGGCCATACGTACCATCGCGTCACATATGCAAATAGTCTCAAATACAACAATTTCATTGGCTGCTGTGTGTGTTGTCGCGTTGACGCGGACAAACAGTGCGTGTTGACACGGTCAAAAGTCACGCGTTTCGTTTAAAGACATTTGGCCCCGTTCGCGTTCCATAGAAGTGAGACAGTAAGTTTTGAATGCTTACATCTCCTAAATGTGAATTTTTTCATTGTTTTTAAACACACCAAGCTTATTCATAACATTAAGGCTAAGATATTCATACTAAAAGCTAAAAAACTTAAATTTTGATTTCAGGGGGACTTTAAGTGAAGTTAGTTTGACTTCCCACGGCACTTTGAAGTAGATCATTCTTAGAAGTAGAGGTTCCAGGTGCTTAAAATACACCCTATTTGCATGTGTGGTATGCGAAGACTACAAAATCGTATCAATTGACAAACTAAAATATAACAAGTTGAGAGAGCCCTCTGCTATGAACAATAAAATGCTGATCAAAATCATTCTATAGATGCTGGTAGTGTGCAAAGCTACATCTGATGACAATAAAATCTTTCTGTAGGCCTGTGCCTTCTCCTTTGTGTCAGTATCAAATATAAGAACGATGCTACCATTAAAGGAGAGAATATCAATACAAAATACGGAGTTCAACATTAAGCTTTGCTTTGTGCTTGTCCTTTGGACAACTAAATTGGTCATTTACTTGTCAGAGTAAAAAACTAGCTTGCCTGGGGGGAAAATAGGATTTTTTTGTGTGTTGTAAATATAATTTATTCTGAAACAAGCAACATTCTCATCAGTGTTTTATCAGCAATGATATATTTAAATCTGCATATTTATGTTATTTACCCTGGGGGTATTTTATTAATATTCCTTACATTATAATAATAATAATAATTCCTTAATTAATAAAAAATAATAATTAACCTTTATAAAGGGCATTCCCCCCTCCCCCTCCCAATCTAATTAAATTTATGTTTACTCTTATTTAAAATTCTTACATTTGATCAATTAAAATAGCAAGACACTATAGGGCTGTTACTAAAATAAATAATTTACAGTGAAAAAGTACAACTGCTTTCAATAATGTTATGAGAATCTTTAAATATTTTTGAATATACAAATAAGAAATGTTGGTGGGAAATTTATACTTTTTTAAACATGAAATTAAACCGCCAGTAGATGGCGGCAAGTGACCGTCTTAATGAGTGAGCCACTGAGTCATTTATTCAAACGATTCAATCAAAAGGATGAATCAAGAATGAAGCAGTTGTTTATGAATGGGCCACTGAATCTTCACTGAACCGATTCGTTGAGAACGATTCAGCAAAACGCTGAATCGTTCAAACGGCTGATTGTAGCTGCGAGATGCGCTGGTTCTGCTTTGTTTGGAACTATTTTTGCTGCTACAATAGAACAAAAAACAGGCAATATTGCACCAAAACGTAAGTGATTAATATTAACTACTTGTTTATTGAACTGTTGTATGAAATTAGTGTCAATTTCAATCAAGGTGATATTCAGATATTCAGCACTTTCGGTCGAGTGATGCTTAACTTTATCATATGTCGTAAATAGCTATAAAAACCCCACATATTGAATTTTTATTGCAACATGATAACTGAGTTTATTTGTGTGGGCAGAGCTCATTTGTTTTGAATTCTCCTCAAGAGGTCATACGTGCGCCTCAATAGCTATCCCCGCCAGTATACAGTACATTACTATCCAGTATCCACTACCGCCCCTTAAGCTAAATCAGCGTTTCTCAAAGTGTGGGGCGCGCCCCGCTGGTGGGGAATAGAGACATGACAGGTGGGGCGCGACAAACGAGAGGAAATTTGCCCTGCATCCCAATGTCCATACTATCCATCCTAAATAGTATGTGAGATTAAAATAAGTGTGTCCCAAAGCATAGTATGTTGAAAAGAGTATGCCAAAAGTCCCCGGCTGGTCTACTATTTCCGGTAGATTTTCGAAGTGTGGATCCGTGCACACTATAAAGGCTAATATTGCCCACAACACATTGCGCTTTGGATGAGGATTCAGTTCAGAACTACAAACACGAGTAAAAAGTGTTAAAAAAAAAACTACAAAACATGGTGGATATGCGCGACCGACGCTGAGAGATTTGAGTGACTAATAATCAGTTTAACCTGATGGAAAATATTTATTTAATGTTATCCGTGTTATATTTCATCTGCCAATACCAATGTGGACTTTTATAAATATCATATTGGCCATTAACTTTTAAATGCATCATTATGCATTAATATGAGGAGAGTTCTCCACATGAAAGAGATTTCATAATTCCATTATTTCGTAGTCATAATTTGACTACGTGTTTTATTCATATCAGACACACATAAGAAACTATAAAGTTTACTCTATTTTTCTCCCAGATCACCGGCCACTTAACGTTACTTGGATTTCGGGAGAAATTGATGAATTCAAGTGCTATAAATCCGACTGACAGGGCTCGCTGAACAGCTGCGCAAAACAAACATGGCGGCGCCCATCTCGCGTTATTCACCTTATTTTCCGCGACAATAAGGGTGGCGCCATTACGTTCGTTTTGTCATCTTACTTCCGGTTGAGGGACCTAAGCTAGTAGTCGCTAGCGGTATAGCTGTAACGGTAGATGAGTATTATATGCTCAGTTAGGGGCTGTCATAACAATTAGATTAAGAAGAGATAACAGTTGCATCAACGATGTTACGAATACAATGTAAAGCGATCGGAGTGTTGCGGCGCACTTTACAATTTACACCCACCACCTTAAGACGAGGAGCACCTGAGGCACTAACTGAAGGCGCTAAACTTGAAGTGCCCACCCAAGCGCCCTTATGTGTGTTCGTACCATTTCATGGACGGGAGGCCGACTGACGAACACCCTAACCCCGAGAAATGTCTCGGCTATGATGTTCCAGTAAAGAAGTCACGCCAGATTCTGAACAGGTTGTCATATTCAGGTAAGCTAATTTACCTAGCCATGTGCATGTTAGCCTAACGTTATATTTCGTGAAGTCCGTTCTATGAATACAGTTAAGATTAGTAACAAGCAGTTCACAAAATACAACGAATCTTGCATTATTACAATTGCCACCTATATATTTCATATGTAAGATAGTAATGGTACATATTTACAATAGGACTATGGTACATTACAGTCTAACAATAGCTTACTAACATTATTCCTGTAAATTACAGAGATTGCAGATGATAGCAGGCCAGTTAGCTACATCTCTCATATTGATATTGACCTAAGTATTAACACTAGAGTTAGAGATTGTGTATATACTGTCTCGTTTTTAATGCATCTCTCTCTCTCACACTGTTCTGTTAAACTATGGGTGCAATCTTATATTAATTCTCATGATGAATAATTACTAATGTAAAAATATGTGTATGGTTATTATATTATTTCCACAGATGCATTGATGAGCGTCAGTGGACAACTGTGAGGATGATCACATCCACATGCCCCTGAACTGTGATGCAGAAACACAATAGGAGGATCCATCGGTCTCTGATCACAACTACACTTCAAAATCACAATTCAGTCTGAAGCGTCCTACATCTGATATGAGAACACAATGTGTTGAGCGGGCACCGTTGTACACAACTCTGCTGAGAAACAACCACCATTCATTCAGTCCCCGAACACCTTACCAATATATACACCAACAGCTTCCAGCTACACACTTGGAATCAGCTCCTGACGACTCTGATGGAGCTGCGTCTTAATTTATTGCAGGGGGATCTTGCTGAAAGTTTTGGTGTTGTGATAAATTCATAACTGCAAATTCAGGGTTCCGGGAATACCTTCGTGCAGGTGATGAAGTAACAGCAGACAGAGACTTCACCATTACCGATCTCCTCTATGTCAAGTCACCTTTATTTATATAGCGCTTTTTACAATGCAGATTGTGTCAAAGCAGCTTTACAGTGATAATTGGTATATAATTTTGGCTGCACAGCAGCTCTTAAAGAAAATGGTGTCAGTCAGTATCCATCTTAAGTAAATTCAGTATTGATTCATTGCGATGTGAGAATCAATAGTTATTAATTTTAGTTAATTTATATCAGCATTGGAGCAAACGGTGATGTGATTATCCAGCTCATTTCAGTTCGCATTCAATGGTGTCAATGCAGGCAGATCAAAATATCAAAGGAAAGTGAAACTTGTCATTCCAGCATTCACCAAGAGACGCATGCAACTCCGAAGAAGACACCACCAACACCAGGTGCATTGCCAATGTACGCGGGTCATATGACTGAAAATCTTCAAAATCCTTTCTTGCAACAGTTCCAATTAACCTTACCCCCTAAAATTTATCATTTCGAGAATTTGCCCAGTTTAACCTTCTAAGCAACATCATTTCTGATGTAGAGGATGAGTAAGTGTTGATTTTAGGTATGTTTGTCTGTGCTGTGGTTTTGCTTTAACTAATCAGTGTAAATAGTGTATGTAGATATTTTTATAAACCTTTACAATATGACCAGATGTTATCTGTAAATTGTTATTTCTATAAACCTTTACAATATGATCAGTTGTGAAGTTTTTTTTTTTTTTTTTTTTAAATCTTTACAATGTGGTCAGATGTTATCTGTCAGTATCTTTTTATTAAAACCATATAATGTGAGCCCTTACAATGTAAAGGAATTAAGTCTTCTGATTTAAATAGAATAAGTCATGTCAAGTTTGCAAATTAATTCTATCTTGGTTTATTGCATATGAAAATTAAATGGTGAAACATCTCTACATGAAGGTCAGTAAAAGGTGTCTATCTTCCTGATAACAACAAACACTCTTACAACTGATTAAATTATAAATTTTCTAAAATACCAATCACAAAGTTATCTTGTTTAACAAAACTGATTTAAAATAATTCCAGTCTTCACATAACGTTACACCCTCTACATGCTGCTCCATCAACTCCTGACAGTCCCATGGTTTCCTCTGTCCACTTCTTCATATCGTCTACCGGTTACGGCCGTTAACAATGACGATACGAGACCATCTGATCGTCGTATAAAGTTTTCTCCGTGCTCCCAATTTAAAACATTTACTGCATTAACGTTATTTGTCATTTCTCTAAACTTATAGCTCGCTATAAACAATCTTTTAACTACCGATCTAGCTACCGGATGTGCCGCGTCAGTTTAGCGGAAGTCGGATGACAAAATGCGGAAGAGCGGAGAATTAAAAATGGGCGTGGCGAAATAAGGTGAATAGATTAAGATCATTTATTAACGTTTTTAAACGACAAAACACACTCGCTTATTCATCTCCAGCAGGGGCTGGCGCAAAATGCGGCATCTGCATCTCGTAGCGGCACTTCCGGCGGCATCTCCAGCGGCCAGGGACTTCTTCGGCAGCTCTCCCTACAGTGGTATCTCCAGCGGCCAGTGACTTCTTCGGCAGCTCTCCCTACAGTGGTATCTCCAGCGGCCAGTGACTTCTTCGGCAGCTTTCGCTAGAGCGGCATCACCAGCGGCCGCGGCATCGGCATCTAGAGCAGCCAGGGACTGTTTTCGGCAGCACCTGCCGCTGGCCAATATAATTTGATCTTGTTTTTTATTTTATTTTAAAAACTACATTTAATCAAAATAACACAATATACCAGAAGACTATATAGGTGATAAACCCACTATAAGGTGGGAATTATGACGCAATATTGACTGATGGATCGGCAGAGAATCTTTCTGCGAGTCATTAATAATTTTCTATTCTATCTAAAGAAATGTGTGGTAAACATATGAACACACTTCTCAAAATATGCGTAATTTGGCCTAAACGCTTGTGTTGTGTGCAGAAGCACTGTGATCAAAAATAAATCTGATCTTAAATAAACTACCAATTGATTTTGTATTACTATCAGAAAGAATTAGGCCTACAAAGCTGAAATTGCGGCATCTGCAGCCACGGACTTACTCCGGCAGCTGTCGCTGTTTGTGGCACCTGCCGCAGGCCATTAATTCGATGTAATATTTTCACTTTAAAAACTACATTTGAACAAAATAATAATAAGCTGCTATATACAGGACTGTCATTACATTATATAAGACTGCCATATACACACGCAGTAATTTCCGCGTTCTCTGATGGCAACTGCAGCGTCAGAAAAGGCCTACATATTAACAAAATTAATGATAAATGCTTACAAATGACAGTCCTATGATATATAATGCTATTTTGTTGCAATGTAGCTTTTTAAAATTAGAAGAATATCCGTGGCTGCTGGAGATGCCACCTGAAATGCCGCTGCGAGATGCCGCAATTTCAGCTTTGTGCAGCATAGTCTATCAGAAATTAATTTCTGTATAAATATCAGTTTATATTCATGTGCATTTCAAAGCAATGGATAACATTGCAGTTTTATTTTATCAAAACATGTGATTTAGCCTACTTTCTCTTATTCACAAAAATGATAGTCTTCTGGTATATTATGTTATTTTGATTAAATGTAGTTTTTAAAATAAAATAAAAAACAACATCAAATTATATTGGCCAGCGGCAGGTGCTGCCGAAAACAGTCCCTGGCTGCTCTAGATGCCGATGCCGCGGCCGCTGGAGATGCCGCTCTAGCGAAAGCTGCCGAAGAAGTCACTGGCCGCTGGAGATGCCGCCGGAAGTGCCGCTACGAGATGCCGATGCCGCATTTTGCGCCAGCCCTCTCTCTTCATATTTGAGAATCGGAATATCAGATAGTCGATATGGTAAGCAAGTTAGTGAATATTTTGAATAAAAAAGGAGAAACGAAATAAAAGCTTTACATCTGTCACACAGTGTTTATTGTGGCTGCTGTGTGTGACGTGACAAGCATGACGCGTCGCCATGGAAACAATAAGGGGAAACGTTCTAAAATAATGGTCGCGTAAAAAAACCTCAAATAATAAATATTTAATTCATAATTTATATATAATAAATAAATGCAAAGTGATAATATAATTGCACTTATTTTCTCTATTTCAAAGTTTTTAATACTGTTATTTGATGTAATGTTTTAAACTGTGATGTTAATAAAATAAATTAACACATTTTAACAGTTAAAGCCTAGTTTATTAACATTTTGTTGGGGCGATTGGGGATAGGTGGGGCTCCGAACACTTCCCTACCTCCAAAGTGGGGAATGGCAGAAAAAGTTTGAGAAACACTGAGCTAAATGAATCATTCTCGCGTTTTGGTTGTTATTGACATTTTAATCAAGCTACCCGCTAAAAAGGTTCACACTTCAACCCCGCAAATGTTCAATCCAAAACTTCGGCCGTGACGTCATGAGGTCCGAATATTCAGACAAGTAAAAAGGGTGTACAGATGTTTAGCTTGTACTATACCTGGTCTCACTCATACGAGCAGCTCAGATGTGTTGTGCTGAGTGACCGTTGAGTCCAAGAGACACAGCAGTGCGCAGTCCACGCGAAAGCAGCCCTGAATGATGCATCTGATTCATTCGATGTTAAAACGATTGCTTCCTTAACCGCACTTTCAGCCAAAGTGAAACTATGTTTGACACTCATGTTTCTGTCGTGGCCGTGTCAGGTTCCCTACAATTTTGGTGAAATAAAGATGGAAATTAGCTTACAGTGACATCTACCGATACGCTATTGGTGTGTTCTCTTCTATGCAACTTTTTTTTTCTGGAAACAAAAATGATATTTTCGTTATGACAGTTATATGTCTTAGATCAGTGGTTCTCAAACCTGTCCTGGAGTACCACATCTATCACACCTGATACTCATGAGCTCATTAGTAGAGACTGCAAGACCTGAAACGAGTGTGTCAGATATATGCAGACATAAGGCTACAAAATGTGCAGGGATGGTGGAACTCCAGGACAGGTTTGAGGACCACTGCCTTAGATGTTCATTGGTTCAGGACAGTACTAAATAAAAAAAATAACATGCGATTTTCATGATCCTTCTTATTTTGTTAAAATGATTAACATTTTTGCAGATTCTGCAAGGGGTATGTAAACTTTTGAGCTCAACTGTAAATTTTATGCAATGATGTGCATAATGATGTGAATCAAGTTTTGTTACTGTCCCATTTTCCCTTAACATGTTAGATAAAATGGGACAGTAACATTCAGCTAAAGTGGGACATATTAAATAAAAGCTAATGCATTGCTTGATGTGAAAAGTTGTTTTGTTTTACAGAAAATGTCACAAAGCTATAGACAGAAAGGGGAAAAAATTGGGAAAACATGTCAGCCAAATAGAAGAGTGGTATCAGTGGAGTGAAGAAAGAATGAAAGGGGCATCAATGAGTAGAGGGTAAGAGTGGGGCAGGCCAGGGACCTCGTTTTTTGGCCAGGGTGTGTGTGTTAAAAAAATATGGGTAGTGATAAAAAAAAAAGTTTAAACAAAAAAATGTCGTGTTTTGGCTAAAGGTAAACGTGTTACGCCTTCCCTATTCTACTTACGGAAAAAAACTAAACTGGCGCCGCGTTCGTTCCGTAAGTAGAATAGGGAAGGCGTAGGACTTACAGCGTAAGCGTTTTGAAGAATGCAGAAAGCGGAAGTACGTTCAAGGCAATATTTTGTGTTTGTAAAGCATTTACAGTTGTATTTTGTTCAAAAATGACCGATCGTTTCGCTACACTCTAAAAAATGTTTGGTTAAAAACAACCCAAGTTGGGTTGAAAATGGACAAACCCAGCAATTGGGTTGTTTTAACCCAGTGGTTGGGTTAAATGTTTNATAAAAAAAAAAGTTTAAACAAAAAAATGTCGTGTTTTGGCTAAAGGTAAACGTGTTACGCCTTCCCTATTCTACTTACGGAAAAAAACTAAACTGGCGCCGCGTTCGTTCCGTAAGTAGAATAGGGAAGGCGTAGGACTTACAGCGTAAGCGTTTTGAAGAATGCAGAAAGCGGAAGTACGTTCAAGGCAATATTTTGTGTTTGTAAAGCATTTACAGTTGTATTTTGTTCAAAAATGACCGATCGTTTCGCTAGATAAGACCCTTATACCTCGTCTGGTATCGTTTAAAGCCCTTTGAAGCTGCACTGAAACTACAAACTTTGGTGTTTCCAGTTCACACTCCACCAACATGTGATGTGGCCACTGAAGATGTGTGAAAGACTGTGGCAAGGCTGGATGCCATATCCGCAAATGGCTTATAGGCTGCTGTGAGGCTCAGGGAACCCTCCAACCCTCCAGGTGCTAAGGAAGTTGGCAGAATGCACAGAAAGAGCAAGGGCAATGGCAAACAAGAGGCCCCAGAGCCTTAAGAGTCAGCCTGTCCAATTTTTAAGAGCAGGACAGTTAGTGCAGAAATGCCCTCCTAAGCACAAGGCATCAATCCTGGCCAGTGGCAGGGACTGGTCATTACGAGCTGGACAGGCGGCTGTAGTTCTCCGCTTCTGTCACGCAAACCACATTGAGACTGGACCTTGTGTTGTGGTCCGAGATGAGCAAACAGGTGGTGCTAGTGGAACTGACAGTCCCCTGGGAGGCAAAAAATTCCAAAAATGTCACGGTACGCCGACCTGGCAGTGGAATGTGGGTGGGAAAGGGATGGAGAGCAAACAACATACCCAGAGGAGATATGGACCAGCCACTTCCTGAGGCGAGATGAGGTGAGGATCTTGCCGAAGAGGTGGTGAAAGGAAGCTTTTGGCTATGGCTGAGGAGTCCAGCCGCAGGGAGCGGCAGGGAGACGTTACTGTCCACTGCCCTATCACCCTGAGATGTTCAGGGACTAAAGGAGTGAAACATCGGTGAAGGGTGGCTCCTAGCTGATAACCCTGCGGCTGGTAATTTGGCACTGGCAGAGGCGTCAGGCAGTGATGCCCAGCAGGTTTTACCATCAGCCTGTTTCTAATCATGTAATTTTACTTTGGATGAGACAACTGTAAGGAGAAATAAATATATTAATGCAGCTTGTTTTCGTATGATTTTGAAACATGTATTATTGTTTTTTTATTATTTTATTTTATTTCTCATGCATCTGTTATATTTATTTTATGATTTTTTTAAATTTAAATTTTATGTAAAGCAATTTGAATTACAATTGTGTATGAAATGTCCTATGCATCATGATTTTAGGTTAAAAATTATTTGATTTTATATGGAACTGTGTCTATTTAGGTGCTGAAACCGACTTTTTGCCTTGTATTTTCCTTTTTTCATAATGTGTAGTAGTTGGAAAAAACACAAGGATTTGATGTTGAACAACAATTAAAATAAAAATACTAATTAGAACAGAGAAAAATACTAACATCCAACGATATAAACAAAACATATTCATTATATTATGCATATTATTGTGTACTACACTTTAATTTTATTACTGTGAAAATTAGTTTTATATTTATATATATATATATAACTAATTTTCACAGTAATAAAATGAAAGTTTCTTTTTAATAAATATATATATATATATGAATATGTTGTTGTCTTTCTCCTCCTGGCCTCTGGGCGCCAGTGTCGAGTTTAGCAGCCGCATTTTCTTTTCAGAAAACTACCCTGAGCGAAAAGCACGCGTGTGAAAGCTAATGATAACTAGAGAAAAATAATACGCTTAGTGATATTTCTCAAAATGGTTCGTAAATTGAAGTATCACGAGCAGAAACTCTTGAAGAAAGTTGATTTTATTAACTGGGAGGTTGACAATAATTTACACGAGGTTAAAGTATTGAGGAGATATCGCATTGAGAAGAGGGAAGATTACACCAAGTGAGTAAAGAATATGTTAATAGTAACGTTACATATAGCCTAGTAAATATGACTTTTAGTATGAATATTTGTTTCAAGCAAATGTCTTTAAAGCACATGGTAATTTCTATTTTAGAAGAGACAGATAATAATGCCTGTCCTCAGTCAAACCATGACTTTATGAATCTAATACGTGTATCATCTCTCTGTAGATACAACAAACTTAGTCGAAATATCAGAGAATTGGCACAGAAAATACGGGACTTGGACGAAAAACATGGCTTCAGAGCTCAAAGTACAACCATTTTCTTGGAAAAGCTGTAAGTTTGGGAACCTCTGCATGTTTAGTGGGCGCCTCACTGTAATTGAGCTGCAGTCATGTCTGAAGATCGTGTGTATTTCTTTTTTGCAGTTACAGTATCGGTTTGATTCCCACCAAACTGAATCTTTCCCTTGCAAATGAAGTCAATGCATCTACATTCTGCAGGTAAGATGCTGTGCAACATTTGGTCATAGAAATTAAAGTAAGTGCAACAATGTACAGCATATCTAAACCAATGAGGAAAAAGCAACAAAACAAAGTGCTAAACAGGTCAAATTCGAGTTGATAAAATAGTTTTATTGTTTTTTTGTTCCTTCTGCCTGTTCCAATTTGTACTTTTTTTCCCCCCTGATTGCTGTTGTTTTTTTAGGAGACGGCTTCCCACAATCATGCTGAAACTGCGTATGGCTCCGAGTCTAAAGATTGCCACAACCTTCATCGAGCAGGGCCGTATCCTTCAGTGATAATGTGTACTTCATATTCTTAAGTGTTGTAACATTTGTGTGTAAAAGTAAAAAAAAAAAAAATCTTTTATCTCCCTTTCCCCCCTCACAATTCTGAAAAAAGTCAAGAGTTGAGATATAAACTTGAAAGATAAACTCGCAATTCTGAGAGCAGAAGTCAGAATTGCTAGTAGCTAACTCGCAATTGTGAGTTTATAAACAATTCTCGCAATTCTGAGGAGAAAAGTCTAAATTCTGAGATATAAACTCGCAATTACGAGATGAAAAAGTTGCAGTTACCTTTTTTTATTTGTTTGTTCCATGGCAGAAAGAAAAAACTTTGAGAGATGTGAACAATTCTATAGGGAAAAGTCAGGATTGCGATATGTAAATTTACAATTACAAGTTTATACCTAGTAATTGCGAGGAAAAAAGTCAGAATTGTGAGTTTATATGTCTCAATTCACGCAAAATTGTGATATAAACTTACAAATTCTGACTTTGTTAGGTATAAACTTGTAATTGTGATTTCCCCAAATTTTTTATATCACATTTCTGAGATAAACGTTGCAAATTACCATTAAATTTTTTTTTTTAGTCCGTGGCAGAATAAAGCTTCCATACAAATGACTTGTTCACTGTCATTTCTTTTTTTGTTGTTGTATAATTAAATTGACTTAATCCCTGAATATACTGTATGTTCATCTCATTTTAAGATGTAATATTGTGACAAATGTTCTTTGCAAATTAATTTGCTTAATTGTGATCGAAAATACTTCTTGACTGAGCAACAGATATTCGTGTTGGGCCTGAGATTGTCACCGATCCTGCATTTCTTGTAACAAGGTTAATTATGAAAACCCCTAAATACCTTGAAGAAAAAAAATCACACAAGTTTAATTTTAACATTTATATGAGTCTGCAGCAACTGAAATGTATAGTTATTTTATTGTGCAGGAGTATGGAAGACTTCATCACATGGGTGGACTCATCCAAGATCAAACAACACGTCATGAACTACAATGAGGAGGTATGTCGAAGAATATTAGAAACATCATCCTTTAGAGTTTATACATTACTGTACAAAAGTTTGTGGTGGATAAGATTTTTTTTGTTTGTTTGTTTCTTGGCAGCATTCTGAAATATTGTTACAATTAAAAATAAACTTTTCTATTGTAAAATATTTTTACATTTATTTAGTAAAGAAACATTTATTATCAACATTGAAAAGCTGTGCTGCTGAATATTTTCAGGGAAACTGATATATTTTTCTTCAGGATTCTTTAATGAAAAAGTTCAAAAGAATAGCATTTATTTGAAATAGAAATCTTGTTATATTGCATATGTACATTTGATCAGTTTAAAGTGTCCTTGTTTATCATTAGCATTAATTCATTTTTTTTAAGTCCTACTGACTCTAAACTTTTGAACAGTACTGTACACAAAGCTTCTCCTTAATCGAATAAATTCAAGAAAATATTTTCATATTTCATTAATACATACCTCCCTGTATGGACTAATGGTTTGACACCAGAGACATGCTCTCTAAAGATTCTAAAATGCATAGAATGTAATTGTTTATATACAATATTTCATATAAACATCAGGAGAATCAGATTTTCTGCTCTTTAACCATTTCTTAACTAAAAAATAGTTTTTGAACTGATTTAACATCACAATTTTGTTGTTTTTTTCAGCGGGATGACTTTGACCTCGTGGTCTAAATCACCAAGTACAAATTTGGATTTCAAACAAAACTGGGTAGTGCATTCAGCAGCTGATACTTTGTGATCCATTAAAAAAAATTCTATATATTTATACCATCAGACATCAATGACCATTTATCATCTTTGAAACATGTCGAGTGAATGAATGGATTTGAGTGCGACTGTGTATTTTGCATGAATCATTTGTAAACAATAAACAATTACAATTCTTTTGTCTACATTTACTCTGGTGTTCCTAGAAAACCACCTTCACATTTTACAAATTAAAAAAAATGTTGGCCAAATATGCATATTTGTTTCACCACCAGATACAGATGTGATATAAACACCACACATACTTTGCATAGTTCTGTTATGAACATACTGAAGACATACAAGGCAACAAGTACATCATTAACACCTTCCACTGATATAAATAAAGCAAGGTACAACTGTAAAAAGACAACAGCATTTTGAAATTGACAAAAGCTACATTCAGTGTCTAAAACAGACACAACCTTAAGGCCAGAACAGACTCTTTGGTGTCCGAACCATTTTTGTGAGTAAGGCCCTGAGAATTTCTGCTTGAATTTGTCATGTATATTCACAGCCACCAGAAGCGGACATAAACAATGAGTGTGATGAAAATGACAGCGCCGGCAGCCACTTTAGCATAGGTGGAGCGCGTGTTGAGATATTTGGCATCACTGCGGTACTTCTTAGACAGGCTGGACAGGTTACTAGCTTTGGAATCCAAAGCTACACAAAGATAAAGCAGAAAACACACTTTTAACTGCATTTAAATAAACAGGGAAGAATACATAATGCTTTTACAAATAGTATTTTGAGACTGAAGCAGGTTGCAAAAAGTGTTCACTCACCAGATAAGGCTTCTCCACGCTGAAGCACTTCCTCTATATTAGCGACCATGATCCTTTGGACGTCATGTAACTCTGAATTGACGCTGCCCAGATTTCTTCGTGCTCTGCTGTCGATGTAAGACTTTTTGGTTTTCTGAATATATGTGTCTGGAGACAGATGGAAATTATTTGGTCCACAATGTCAACCAACTAATTTGACATAAGCTGACACTTTTATTCAGTAAAACGTGCATACTATAAAGACGGCAAGGTTAATGGTCTGACTCTTACTCAAGAACACCGTGGCAATAGGTTATATACTACTTTTAAAAGTTTGCGTTTTAATGTATTTAATTTCTTTAAAAAATTAAAATATTAATGCCTTAACTTTTGAATATTAGTGTATATAAACCTTGAGCAAGTTCATTTGCACATTCTAATTGCACTGATATAAATATGTTTCTCACCAAATTCAATAAAATAGTACGGCCGTGACACTGACGGGACCTTTGTCCCGTACTGCTCATTGAATTCTCTCTCCAGATCCTCCAGATAGGCAAACACCAGTTTCTTGGGGAATCCTGCTTCACACAAGGCCAAGTAACACACTCCTTTCTCAATGACATAGCTGGAAAACAAGATGGGTTTATGAAGTGTGATGTCATCCAGAATCGACCACAAACTCTATGCTTGTCTATCAGAGTTGAGCAAAATTCTGGTTTGAAAATTGGCCGCCTTTCAGGTTCATGAGTCAGTCTCAATTAAACTGGCCACATGCCCCACAGGACGTTAAATTGGATTGACAGGAACAATAATTTACTCAACTGCAATTCAAAACAGTCACACAACAGACAAATGTTCTTAGTTCCACAGATTTTGCAGCAAAAAATGGTAACACTTTACAATAAGGTTTCATTTTTTAATGTTAAATCAATTATGACCAATGCTTCTACAGCATTTATTAATCTTAGCTAGTGTTAAAGGGTTAGTTCACCCAAAAATGAAAATAATGTCATTTATTACTCACCCTCATGTCGTTCTACACCCGTAGGACCTTCGTTCATCTTCGGAACACAAATTAAGATATTTTTGATGAAATCCGATGGCTCAGTGAGGCCTGCATAGCCAGCAATGACATTTCCTCTCTCAAGATCCATTAATGTACTAAAAACATATTTAAATCAGTTAATGTGAGTTCAGTGGTTCTACCTTAATATTATAAAGTGACAAGAATATTTTTTATACGCAAAAAACAAAATAACTTTTTAACAATATCTAGTGATAAGCGGTTTCAAAACACTGCTTTGGAGCGTTGCGAATCTTTTGTGTCGAATCAGAGATTCGGATCGCGTATCAAACCTTCAAAGTCACATGACTTTGGCGCTCCGAACCACTGATTCGATTCGTAAAGCTCTGAAGCTTCATGAAGCAGTGTTTTGAAATCGCTTATCACTAGATATTGTTAAAAAGTTATTTTGGTTTTTTTGCTGCACAAAAAGTATTCTCGTCGTTTCATAATATTAAGGTAGAACCACTGTACTCACATGAACTGATTTAAATACGTCTTTAGTAGCTTTCTGGATCTTGAGAGAGGAAGTACTATTGCTGTCAATGCACGCCTCAGTGAGCCATCGGATTTCATCAAAAATATCTTAATTTGTGTTCCGAAGATGAACGAAGGTCCTACGGGTGTAGAACGACATGAAGGTGAGTAATAAATGACATTATTTTCATTTTTGGGTGAACTAACCCTTTAATCTCAACATTTATTAATACATTTTTAAGATCAAAAGTTATATTTGTTAACAATATTTAATGAACTGTGAACTAACATGAATATGGACATTTGTATCAAGTAACATTTATTTTCAAAGGTTAATAAATGCTGTAAAAATATATTTACTCAAAGTTAGTTCATCTTAGTTAATACATTAACTAATGTTAACAAATGAGAGCTTATTGTTCTGTTAGTGTGGCCCAAAAAATAAATACATCAATAATGTGAACTATGTGCATATTTATTGTTGACACTTTTCAAACCAACTAATGATTTTTGTTAATTTACAGAGTATTCTTTCCAGATAAGGTTATAAAGGTTTGGATAAATAAACACTTTAGGGTAAATCAGAGAAATAATAATGAAATTAAGTGTTCTTCCACTAAGGTTCACAAAATATTAATTTCGTTCAAATTTATTTATTATATACAATAAAATACATATTTATTAAATACTAATATAATTTTTGGAAAAAAATTGAGATGTATTATTGAAAATGACACCATTTTAATTCTATTTTCTTGAATCAGAATTACAATTCTTCATCATGTTTATTAGCTCAATTCAAATTCAGGAATGGAAGGTTAATTTAGCAGTCGTTCAGTTCTGAGCTCAGTCGTGAATGGTGTCTGTCTGTGTTGGTACTTACTGAAAGCTCATGACACCAGCCTCTAAAGTGCACCGTGTGGGACTCTGTTCGTTGAGTTTTCGGCAAAGCTGCTTGGCTTGACTCTGATACTTCTGCAAGTCTCGGCCAGACTGTAGAGTTCGTTACGTTAGTAACTTGAATGCATTATGTAAAAGTACAATACAATCACGGTAGCAATAGAAAACAGCAATAGACTCGGTAAGTAACACACTTCCCCTCATTTACATCACACTAAAACGTTTTGTATTTTAACTCTGTACTAATTTGGAAGTTTTCTGAGCTGACATGGATTCATTCATACCTGCTCGTCTTCTTGCATAGATGCAGCAAGTGGCAGACTGTCGGCGACACGAACAATCATCGTCTGTAACACCATTTTGGCTGTTGTCTTCACTTTTTAACTTCGGTCTATTTTAAAGTGAAGCGATCGATTATTTGACTGATTGTCATAAAGTGACACATTTGAACTGACAGCAGAGTACAGATGAGTTGGCCGGAAGAAGGAGTGTTACCTCAAATTCTTTCCGGCTTTCACAATTCGCGTTCCAAAAGTTCCCATACCAGTCCTAGAAATTAGATATATATATACAGGTCCTTCTCAAAAAATTAGCATATTGTGATAAAAGTTCATTATTTTCCATAATGTAATGATAAAAATTTAACTTTCATATATTTTAGATTCATTGCACACCAACTGAAATATTTCAGGTCTTTTATTGTTTTAATACTGATGATTTTGGCATACAGCTCATGAAAACCCAAAATTCCTATCTCAAAAAATTAGCATATCATGAAAAGGTTCTCTAAACGAGCTATTAACCTAATCATCTGAATCAACTAATTAACTCTAAACACCTGCAAAAGATTCCTGAGGCTTTTAAAAACTCCCAGCCTGGTTCATTACTCAAAACCGCAATCATGGGTAAGACTGCCGACCTGACTGCTGTCCAGAAGGCCATCATTGACACCCTCAAGCGAGAGGGTAAGACACAGAAAGAAATTTCTGAACGAATAGGCTGTTCCCAGAGTGCTGTATCAAGGCACCTCAGTGGGAAGTCTGTGGGAAGGAAAAAGTGTGGCAAAAAACGCTGCACAACGAGAAGAGGTGACCGGACCCTGATGTAGATTGTGGAGAAGGACCGATTCCAGACCGTGGGGGACCTGCGAAAACAGTGGACTGAGTCTGGAGTAGAAACATCCAGAGCCACCATGCACAGGCGTGTGCAGGAAATGGGCTACAGGTGCCGCATTCCCCAGGTCAAGCCACTTTTGAACCAGAAACAGCGGCAGAAGCGCCTGACCTGGGCTACAGAGAAGC
>RJVU01064619.1:1990852-2024224 GCA_003731715.1 Anabarilius grahami
GGCGGAATAAGTCCCGCCTTCTAAATAAGAGCCAATCGCCGACTGGTAAAGTCATCGCGTCACTGCAACGGCCGTTAGATGTTGCTGCATAAAAGCTTTTGAATTGAAATAAAGACACAGTTGTGTTGAAATAAAGTTGAATTTGTGTTTTATATATTGTGGTTAAGTTTGTTTCCTATACCAGCGGTAAAAAATTGTCTAGTAAATCTGTTATTGATTTTAGTCTTATTTTAGTCGACTAAAATACCAAGCAATTTTAGTCGACTAAAATAAGACTAAAATTAAAACAAATCAGATGACTAAAACTTGACTAAAACTAAAAAGAATTATAGTCAAAAGACTAAAACTAAATTAAAATTTCTTGTCAAAATTAACACTGCTACAATACAATACAAAGAAAAAGAAAATATATTCCATTATTTGTCAACAACATGAAGTGTATTAAATATTACATTAAGTCAGGGTTTCCCAAACTGGGGGTTGTGATTGAGTGTAATGAAAAGCTATTACGTAATTAAATTATACAAATGTAACATTTAAAATGAATAATTTTAAAACAAAAAAGCAATCAAAATACTGGGTCTCAGTTTTCAGTGATATTCACATGACTAGTGGCTGGTTATTTGCAATTCCAGAAGAACACCTTCTGAACATATATAAGCAGTAGTTTTTTTTAGAAAGAAAAAATTAAAAATATACATAAAAGAAGTAGTGGGGAGAATCAATGAATTATGAAAAATTTACTGCCATTTTGGGAATAACATGTTATCATGTAATCAATAAAAAAGTAACTGTAGTCTGATTACGAGTATTTTGAAATGTAATATAATCTAATTACAAGTACTTACTTTTTGGAATCTGATTACATAATCCAGATTACATGTAATCAATTACTACCCAGCTCTATATATATATACAGAGCTGGGTAGATTACTTATGAATTGTAATCTGATAGATGCTGATAGTAACACTGAATAAAACAAAATCACATGTCATGATTTTAAAATATATTTACTTAAAATTAAGTAAATTTAGAAAACAGCAACATTACAAAAACAAATATTGAAAAACATGAAATTCACAGCAATATCACTGCTACATCAAATATTTCATCTATATTTCATCTATATTATTATTATTATTATATTATTATTATTTCATATATATTTAATCTAGATTTCATCTGTATTTCCCCCTCACCGCCGGAAAAACTCGAAGAATCATGAACGTATATAAACGACAGGTTTATTATGAAAAAATATAAACGTTAAAAAAATTAGGAGAATCAATGAATTGTGAACAATTTACTGCTATTGTGTAAATAATATGTCATCATGTAATAAAAAAGTAACAGTAGTCTGATTATGAGTATTTTAAAAAGTAGTTTACTCTAATTACAAGTACTTGATTTTTGGAATCTGATTATGTAATCCAGATTACATGTAATCCGTTAGCTCTGGGTACACACCTGTTCAACTGCTTGTTAATGCAGATATCTAATCAGCCAATCACATGGCAGCAACTCAGTGCATTTAGGCATTTAGACATGGTCAAGACGATCTGCTGAAGTTCAAACTTAATGGGGATGAAATGTGATTTAAGTGACTTTGAATGTGGCATGGTTGTTGATGCGGGCTGGTCTGAGTATTTCAGAAACTGCTGATCTACTGGGATTTTCACACACAACCATCTCTAGAGTTTACAGAGAATGGTCCGAAAAAGAGAAAATATCCAGCGAGCGGCAGTTCTGTGGGTGAAAATGCCTTGTTGATGCCAGAGGTCAGAGGAGACTGGTTCAAGCTGATAGAAAGGCAACCAAAATTGGACAACAGAAGAGTGCAAAAACGTTGCCTGATGAGTCTCGATTTTTTGGTAGTGTCAGAATTTGGCAAAAACAACATGAACGCATAGATCCATCCATTTCTGTTGACCAAACAGTTATGTGGCTTTTATAGGTTATTTTTTTTTACATGTTCACAGTCATAAAATACAGCTTTAGAATGTTTAAAAGAATTATCTGAATATAATGTTTGGTGTAGTTTTCAAAAACAATAGCTAAATCTTGGCATCTAGCTAAATCTTGGTTACTAAATCTGCTTCAGTTTATATACAACTTGGAAGGTATCAGTAATGATTAACAATAAAGTGTTTTTTCTTTTCATAAATTTATAAAATAGCCTAATTAAAAATGCACAAGAAATTGTTCAGACATAAGTGTAAAAAAGTCAAATATTTTATAAATAAACAGTCCAGATGTCAGATGCAGATCAAGTCATCCGTTGAAGTAATCGCGCTCGAGTGCTTCTGTCTGTGCAAAATGATCGTTCCGCCCGACGATTGTGTGTGTATCGATTATTCACGGCTGTGGGCTGATCTGCATCGAGCTGATCCCGTTTGAGCGCTTTTTCCTGATCACGAACAGCGCGATTAAACACTGCATCTGCACTGAAGGTAAGATTAGCTAAAGAAAGTGCTTTATTATGCCCTTACCCCGTTCTGTGTTTATAATGTAAACAATTCAAATCAAATGTACCTTTGTGTCGCGACCATTGTTGTCCTTTTCTGGTGAACATTACCAACAAAACACATCCAGTTTGATTTATGTGCGTCAATAACAGTTTGTTGCTGCGAGAGATTGTGATGATCTGCAGTGGGAGCGCAGCTAGTTTGTTTGCTTGTTTATTGTTTCGTTATTAAGTCTTAATTATTATGCACATTGGCTACTAGGCCACAATGCTCGTTTGCTACAAGATGCAGTGTTAGTTATGAAAGGAAAACCCCGTCATGGGTGCTCTGCTCTATGATGCATATTTTTAATATTTCTGCTCTGCAGGCCATTTTTGTTATTCATGTTTCGTGCACAAATGTGTCGCACTGTTAACGAATCACAGCTCATCTTTATGTTGTAGGAACAGTTGTCACTTGTTTTTGAGCTCTGTGGATTGTATGTGGTGTGAGTTAACGGTTCTCACCTCGGAGAGCGATTAGTTCAGCCTCATTGGATTGGCTGCCACTGCTTGCAGCTCTTTTGATGCCACACAAGGCCGCTTTATGCGCGAGGCTCCAGCTGGACGTGCTTTATGTGTGCCCTGATTGGATGATGCTCGTGCACAAGAAATGACGTGTTCGAGCAATTATAATAGTCTGCTCTTTACTAAACACATTGTTTTAACACTGATGGCCACGCTGAAAAATAAATATTCATAAATGAGTATATATAATATACTTGGCCCCTTTTTAAATAAGATATTCAGATTTTTTTTTTGACTTTTATAATGAATTTAAAGGATTAGTTCACTTTCAAATTCAAATTTCCTGATAATTTACTCACCCCCATGTCATGCAAGATGTCCATGTCCTTCTTTCTTCAATTGAAAAGAAATTAAGGTTTTGGATGAAAACATTCCAGGATTATTCTCCATATAGTGGACTTAGAATGTCAAAATTACAGTTTCATTGCAGCTTCAAAGCGTTCTACACGATCCCATACGAGGAATAAGGGTCTTATCTAGCGAAACCATCGCTCATTTTTATTTTTATTTTTTTTTTAAATACAAAATTATATATGTTTTAACCGGTCAAAGTTTGAACTAATTGTTATATACTTGCACTAGCATATTGTATATGAAAATTTAGTTCAAACTTTGACCTGTGGAGGGCAGTAATACACTTAGCAGTGTCTACACTGCTGGAATTCAAATAGAGAAGAAGAAGAGAGCTAGTTCAAGATGAACATTTATGGTTAAAATGTATATAATTTTAAATTTTTTATTTTTTTTTAAATGAGCAATGGTTTCTCTAGATAAGACCCTTATTCCTCGCCTGGGATTGTGTAGATCCCTTTGAAGCTGCAATGAAACAGTAATTTTGACCTTCAATCTTTTGGGGTCCATTGAAGTCCACTATATGGAGAAAAATCCTGGAATGTTTTCGTCCAAAACCTTCATTTCTTTTCGACTGAAGAAATAAATACATGAACATCTTGCATGACATGGGGGTGAGTAACACTTTATTGGGTGTTTAAATTTCTCCCGTTCATTGTAATATCAGTATACACGGCTACATAGTCTCTGGTTAGGCTCACTTGAATTTGTTTTAGATCATTAGACATAATCTAAAAGGAAACTGGGAAACTGGTTTCAGGCAGGTTTCCAAGGTACCTTGGAAACCTGCCTGAAACCAGTTTCCTTAGGAGGAAACTTCATACATAGAAACAATGTCTAGTCATTGACTGACTGGGCAAGGAAGCTGCCTTAGGTTTCAGCTTCCAAACATAACCTAGGCCACATTCTAGTTGTCAACTGTCCATAGTTAATGTGGTTAACTGTGCCTGTGGTTACATGCAATGACATCATACTTTTTCTTTTTTTTTTAGTGTGACTTAGTGTCCAAAACTTGCATATCTGTATAGTTGTTTTTATTACCCCAAATATCTCTTCAAAATGTTTTGTTCCAAGTCAGTTTTATAGGTTGCAGTAGCTCCTATGTTTAGGGCCCTAAGATTTTTGCGATGCAAAATCTCGGAATCCAGAAACCATTGTATTTGTCAAAACTATTATGATATACACACAGAAACTGTAAGGTCTTCACTACAACCCGCCAAAATAAAAGTTTGGTTTAACTTGAAGAAATTGAGACATGTAAATATATTACTATTGTACAGTATAAGGTACTTCTCAAAGTAATAATACAATTATTAAACCTTTATTTTTTTTAAGGAATAATCAATTTTTTTCTTCCATGTTTTCATTTTAAATGTAAACCTGTTGTTCAGCACTTTTTTCTGGAAGGAATTGTCGATTACATAAAAAAATGAATTGTTAATGCTTCAAAATTTAACACCAATTTTTGTAGTTAAGTTGTTTAAGTTTTATGATTTACTTTATTAGACATGCTTCCGATTTAAGATTTAATTAAACCATTAAAATGGAAAGCAGAATTTGGAAAAAATAAAATGGAATTGTTACATTTGTTAATTGTTATAGTGACGAGCAGGGCGGGCGAGAGCCGTGAGGGAATGGCGCGAGGCCGGTGACGCGAGTGTTAACGAGTCTCGAGTCTCTCACGGAGGAGCTCCGTAAGCACAAAAGGAGGAGCGACGACAGTGAAGGTCGAGAGAGGACCAGGCCTGGACTTTATTTTATGATTTGTTATGTTTGTGTGGCCGGCAGTTGTCCGTGAGCGACTCGAGACCAGTGCAACGCGCAGCTGATGCTCATTAACACTCGCGTCACCGGCCTCGCGCCGTTCCCTCACGGCTCTCGCCCGCCCTGCTCATCACAGTTACATTTGTTTAAAGTTTCATGATTTTGATTAATTAGACTTGCTTTGTGATTACTAAAATTCAATTTAACCATTAAAATGCAGTCCGGAAAAATTCAAATGGAATCCAGAAAAATTAAAACAGAAATGGAATTTGGGAAAAATAAACAAAATTAGAAGAAAAATTGGCCTTGAGCACATGGAAAACTCATTTGTTTATGCCATGTGCATTTAATCTTCACAAAACTTCTTATTAGTTCATCCCACCATTTCTAGTCTCTTTTTCTAATGACATGCAATCTGACCTGAGATCAGGCCTCACTCCTGCACATAAACTAAATAGACGATGTCCAAACACACCAGCGTCGACTGCAGAGGCCAGTGTCCTAGTAACCCAAATTCATATCAGCTGCTCAGCACTAGAAGGAAACATAAATGTGACACACCCAGATATGAAGGTTAAGTTCAGAGTCTATCAGTACAGATAGACTAAGCTCCATGTTAGACTATGTGCCACTGTATTCTGTTTTGGTTTGTGTAGAT
Source organism: Anabarilius grahami (assembly GCA_003731715.1). NCBI lineage: Eukaryota > Metazoa > Chordata > Actinopteri > Cypriniformes > Xenocyprididae > Anabarilius > Anabarilius grahami. The sequence continues at coordinate 1,996,658 of RJVU01064619.1, forward strand.
TGCTTCATTTCAGTACTTAATACTTTAATACTTTTAACTTGTATTTTTGCTGCAGTTCTATGTGAACTCACTCTGTATTTGTTGGCTCAGGTGCAGTAGAGAGTGCCATGCAGGAAGGAGAGGAGAGGAAGTGAGGCGATGGGCTGCACCTCAGCCAAGCAGTTGTCATCTGTACCCAGTGATGAAGAGGGCCGGGGTAAGGCCTACAGCAACGGAGATGCCTTCTCCGGTCAGTGTCCTAGCTGTGTGTTCACATATCATCATGTTATGATAATCTGTAATCTATTAACAGAGACCGAGTTGAACTTAATTGAAAATTCCTGACTTTTAATTAACTGTATATTATAGTGACTCTGAATACTGAGGTAATGGCTGCTGAAAATCCAGCAAATTGTAATAATATTTCAAAATATTAGTTTTCACTGTATTTTTGATCAATAAATCCAGCTGTGGGGGCCATAAGAGACTTCTTTCAAAACATTAAAAGCTTTCATTTTATGTTTTATATACATGTACTTCATCTAAAACTAAATTCTAATTCTTGTAATTGTAACTAAATCTTGACAACATTTCTACTGCCGCAGTACATTGAAGAGCAAAAAATCATCAGAAAAAAGCCCCAGATGTGGGTCTAAATTAACTTGAGAACAAAGTGGTATAATTTTGAAGCTTTTGGTGGTCTCTCAGAGGGGAATACAGTATATTAAAAAGCAGTTTTTACAGCCCTATTAGTGTAAGTAGTGATTTAGCAGGTGCTTTTATCCAAAGTGAATAACACTTCGGCTATTACAGAGACAATCCCCTCTGGAGTAACCTGGATTTAATTGCCTTTGAAACAGTGATGACAGGTCATGCCTTGTTCTTGTGGGGCTTGAATAAGCAATCTTGAAGTCAGTCAATATAAAATAAAAAATTACTATATTTACTTTTTTAGTTCCTGGTTTTATTGAACATGATCCATTAGATAAAAAAAAGTGTCTTGTGGATATTGGTGGTTATTCAGGAGGGTTAATTATCCATAATCCACCATTACTAAAGTAAAATGGATTAAGAGTCCTGTTTCCAGTTGACTCTTTCTGTGTTTTAGATGAGTATAAACTGAAAGGAGTTGAGAAGGTGAAGTACATGCATGGAGAAGAGGAGCGGACGAACACACGAAACCAAGAGAACTTGGTAATGATTGATACTTAGTATACATGTTGCATTATTTATCTTCAAATAATCATTTTATCATCTGGAGAACATACATTTTTCCTCTTGTATGTGTTTCAGGAAAAGAGCACATTTTTGCACAAGGGCAAGCATAAAGATGGCACCGGAAATAGTAATAAGATAAGGTGAGTTTATGTTTGGTTTCAGCTCTTGAGTATTAAGGATTCAGTAAAAGAGAGAAGATGACCAATGAGATGTTCACCAAGCCTTGACTGTTCCTCAGTATCCACTCTTCAGACAGCCAGCAGGAGTTCTTCAGGATGCTGGATGAGAAGATTGAAAAGGTATGTGATGCAGTATCACTCATACAAGTCCCTAAAGGCCAAAGGTTGCTTTGGTTTTTACATGTACACTAGGCTAGGGTGTGCGTACAGTGTGTGTGATGTACATTTTATCATCACAGTATGCATGTAATCTATGCACGCAGCCAGACTTTTCTTCACACATACTCTGTACACTCACCTCACACATGCGCCTTGATTTTTTTTATTTATTTTTTTCAACCAATTAGTTTGTCCACATGGTGGCAACACTTCCCCGGTCACAGTCAACAACAATTGGAGATGGAACGACAACAAACTACGCCCGCTCACACTATTATCATTTGGCTGTACCCATGCGCTGAAGCCCAAAGTATACTCCAGTTTTGAAATGAAAGCTTAGCATATGCGTACAGCTGAAAACATACGCAGCGTCTGAATATGCCTACTTCTGTCTACAACCCTGCTCTTGGAGGGCTACCTTCCTGCAGACTTCAGCTCCAACTATGCTCCAAAATTTTAATTTTCAAGTAACCCTGAAGACCTTGATTAGCTGCTTCAGGTGTGTTTGATTAGGGTTGGATCTCAACTCTGCTGGATGGTAGCTCTCCGGGAGCAGGGTTAGAGACCCCTACGTGCGAAAAACAGTTTTCTGGGAATGTGTGAGACTTCCGATTTGTTAGCCGCTATAGGGAAATGACAAGGATATCAAAGTGCAGTAAACTGTAAAACTGTTTGCACTACAAACCAGCGTTTTTTATAATTAAGACACTACATCAAAATAATATGGTAAGAAATACCAGTTTGCCATATCAAGGAGCATAACAAGCTGTTTTATGCAGCTAAAAATAACTGGAAGCGAATGACAACGGAAGCCAGACACATTAAATTTACAAATGGCTGTGCTCGCTCTTACCTGAAAAATAAGGTGGATTGTGGAATGTACTTCAAATTACGTTTCAAACCAAATTTGGAACCTACTATACAGTTTGCGATTTCGGATGCAGTGAAAGATTTTCAAAGTATACTCCATTTATTAGCGCAGATACTGAACAAAGATGAAATGAAGTTTGTTTTTGTTGTTATTCCATATCAGTTTCTATTTCGACTGTGAAACATCTGGCCGGGGAAGCGTTGCCACCTTTTGGACAAACAAATTAGCACTAAAAATTAAATTCACGTGAGTATGTGGAGTTAGAAAAATCTCTCTGTGTGCATATAGTACACACATACTAAGTAGACAAAGACATTTGCGTCACAAATATGCATACAAAACTGAAGTATACTTATGAAACCAGACATAAACATTGGCAATTCACCCCACACTGTTTGTTATAGGCATGAACATTATCTCAAACCACACAGCTTGTTTAGGAGAGGTCCGCTATTAATTTCTTAAGGCCAATTCACACTGCACAGACAGGCGCCGACCAATGACAACAGACCCTGTCGGGGTTTGTTGGATCAGTGTGTCACCCTGTCTGCATCTGTTGCCGTTAGACGGCACGTCTTCGCCTGTTGAATCTGTGTTTGTCAGGTCGTGGAATGTCTGAGAAGTGACGTACTGTAATCTGGTGATTGTCCGCATTGGTCTGTCGGTGCAGTGTGAATTGGCCTTAAGCGATTTCATGAACGATTTTTGCCAAAGGCACCAGAATATCATATAGAGACTTTGAGCCCTAGCAACCACAGTCATCAGAACAGAACACTTTACACCGTGTCTACACTGGGCATGATCGTTGTCACACAGCACTGGACGTGTCAAAGTGACCGTTGCAAATCCAATTGTCCTTTGTATCAGAAGTGCACGGAGTACGTCAGAAATAGAACAAGGCATCAGTTTACTGTCAGGATTTGTCATGTCGCACTGCATCCAGTGTAGACCGTATGACTTATTATAATGGGTTCTGTTGATTTTTGTCACTTTGCGTCACTCACGTCCAGTGTAGACACGGCGTTAGCACTCTAGTTTGTGCGGGCAAAAACGTTCTTCACAGCGCTCTTCAGAAACTGAAAATCTAGTCTGTCCGTATTTGCCATTTATCCAGAGGTACTTTTACTTTTACAGGGACGGGACTACTGCTCGGAGGACGAGGATATGACATAGCATGCTGAGAAGTTTGATTTGGGCCAACATCAAGTCAATCCTATCCCAAAGTTCCTTACAACTCCTTTTCATGCCTCCTTACCCAACGGGTACTAATCTTCAAGAGCGTGGGGTCAAGAGACTTTCAGCCCTTTTATTCGCTCAATTTACAATCCACACTCTCCCAAATGTCTTATAGGTCAGTATTTGACACTCTTGAGGACTAGTATTTAAATGGTAGGGGGCACAGAAAGGCCATGGTTAAGGAGACTTGGGATTTGGCCCAAGTTTTAAATGGGGAAAGCCATTTTTAGACTGTTCCGCAATCCCTTGCCTTACACTACCCATAAGCCTTCTCCTACTCATAGTCTACATTTAGTGGAGAGCCATGCAGAGAATCCTGGATTTTGCCCTCCCTTTGACATGGGCACTACACATGGAGAACCAGCGGTGGAGATGATATCTCCTGAGGAGGACTTACTTACAAAGAGACTTGCGTGATTCTGTCCATGCTCGTTGAGACACGGGAAGTGAAAGAAAATGGACTCCAGACTCTAGCATTCCCTTTTTTTTTAAAAGTATGTGAACAAGTATTTTTCACCCACAGTGTTTTATGTATGTCTTTTTGACCTTTTTCTTTGAGTTAATGTTACAATGCTCAGGACAGCAGTGCTGTATGTATCATCACTAGATTTGTTGTTGGATGAGGGCAGTGCAGTTTCTTCAGGGCCGGTCTTGAGGACATGTGGGGCGGTGGAGATAGATCACAGGATCTAGCCATGTTTAGAGATGCCAGTTACAGTATCTTACGGTCATGTAGTTTGCAGAGTCATTTTGTTCTATATAACAGGTGGATATCATACGTTCTCTTGACATTTATATTCACTTTTCTTTAGTTGTAAACCAGTACAAGTTTCAAAACCAGCCTTCAGAAAGTTTTACATAGATAAGTTTTATTATCAGGAAGTGCTTCTTCCTTTTACAGTATGACAGTAACTTGCCATAGCCTTAAGCACACAGTGTTTTCTTTTCTGATATGAGACGACAGTAAGCCATTAATTTCTGTATTTTCACTCTAAAGTGAATAATATCCCACATGTATGCTTAGGTTCTTTATGTACACAGTTGGGCCAAACAAAGATGCCAAAAATGCAGTAAATGTGATGCCGAGTGAAAGAAAGAATGAATAAATAAATACACATTGATCAACTAAACAAGGATAAGCGAAGGCATCTGGTTTATTGATGTATTTTCCAGCTCTCTATTGTTAATGTTAAAAGGTTAATTCACCCCAAAATGAAAATTGACATTTACTCACATTGATCAGTGCACATACATGGAGCAAATCAAATATGGTAAATGGAAGCTCAACTGAGCTTGCTTGACATGCTAGAACAAACCTCAGTGGTTCTCGCACGTCAAGCAAGTACGATTGAGCTTCCGTTTAGCATATTTGACTAGCTCTACATATGTGTTCATCAATGTTTATATGTGAATCATAGAAAGTGATCACATCTCTTCAGAAGATTTGGATTAAACCACTTGATTCATATGGATTACTTTTTTTAACGTCTATGAACTTTTTGGAGCATCAAAAGTTTTGGTGGAATGGACTTTTAATGGAAACAGATTTAATCTTGTATTTCAAAGATGAACAAAGTCTTCTGGATTTGGAATAACATGAGGGTGAGTAAATGAAGATGGAATTTAAACAATAAAAAAAATATTTTGCAGCTTTCTCTGTTTTTTTTTTAATACTATGTAATTTTACACATCTGACATTTCAAGTATTTGAGTAAAAAAAGCAGCTCAGTGGTGTTGTCTTTGTGTAATACTGCAATATTCTGTCTAATAACACACAAATACAGTCCATTCCTAAGAATATCTTATAAATTCAGTCTCATCTTCATAAATGCATTTAAACCAGCCCACAACAGTCATACTACCCAATCCACACATCAGATCACAATCGGTCTGGGTGCTCATCTCACGTCTGTAACCTCCGTTTGCGATGCTGTCGGCGACTTTGGTCTTGGATGTCCACTGGAGGGTCAGGGGTCAGAAAGCCATCACACAGCCTCTGGTACACCAGACTGGAGTCAGAAGCCACCGCACATAAGAGCATCGGAACACCTCTGTCCAGTATAGTCCGCAACCTACAAAGATCCCAATCTCATTTATTAAAGCATAATCAGATTAAGTGATAAGGTTTATAAAGCGGTCATGCTCATTAATGAATTTGTCTTAACCTGATATTATCGTAACACCTTTTGATCAATAACTCTTTATAAAGCATTACCTTCTGTTCTTTTGAAATACTGTAGAAATGCATTTATGTGAAAGCTGCTGCAAGCATTTTTTTAAAATAATTACATGTAATAAATGTTTGTAGTACCTGACAAATACCCAGTAGGTGTCCTAAAAAAATATCACTTCAGTAAACAGTAAAAAAGAAATGGGAGATGGTTCTCAACCAATAGGATGGGGCTACCTGTTTGTTCGACCAATAGCAGACAGAGCGAGTCAGTTCCATTTTGTGTTGCTACTGCTAGGGACTGTGTAAATCTCTTACAGCTAGTGATGGGAGAATTCAGGGTGATTGGGACACTTTTTGCCATTGAGATGAATTGGAAAATGTGTCCCAATCAACCTGAATTCACCCCACAAAACATTTCATAATGGTTATTTTTAGATTAGACCAACCGCCTCAGAGCATTGCCAGAGAGGGTTATATATATATATATATATATATACACACACACATATATATATACAGTGGGTACGGAAAGTATTCAGACCCCCTTAAATTTTTCACTCTTTGTTATATTGCAGCTATTTGCTAAAATCATTTAAGTTCATTTTTTTTCCTCATTAATGTACACACAGCACCCCATATTGACAGAAAAACACAGAATTGTTGACATTTTTGCAATTTATTAAAAAAGAAAAACTGAAATATCACATGGTCCTAAGTATTCAGACCCTTTGCTCAGTATTTAGTAGAAGCACCCTTTTGATCTAATACAGCCATGAGTCTTTTTGGGAAAGATGCAACAAGTTTTTCACACCTGGATTTGGGGATCCTCTGCCATTCCTCCTTGCAGATCCTCTCCAGTTCAGTCAGGTTGGATGGTAAATGTTGGTGGACAGCCATTTTTAGGTCTCTCCAGGGATGCTCAATTGGGTTTAAGTCCGGGCTCTGGCTGGGCCATTCAAGAACAGTCACGGAGTTGTTGTGAAGCCACTCCTTCGTTATTTTAGCTGTGTGCTTAGGGTCATTGTCTTGTTGGAAGGTAAACCTTCAGCCCAGTCTGAGGTCCTGAGCACTCTGGAGAAGGTTTTCATCCAGGATATCCCTGTACTTGATTCATCTTTCCCTCGATTGCAACCAGTCGTCTTGATGCTGCCACCACCATGCTTCACTGTTGGGACTGTATTGGACAGGTGATGAGCAGTGCCTGGTTTTCTCCACACACACCGCTTAGAATTAAGGCCAAAAAGTTCTATCTTGGTCTCATTAGACCAGAGAATCTTATTTCTCACCATCTTGGAGTCCTTCAGGTGTTTTTTCGCAAACTCCATGCGGGCTTTCATGTGTCTTGCACTGAGGAGAGGCTTCCGTTTGGCCACTCTGCCATAAAGCCCCGACTGGTGGAGGGCTGCAGTGATGGTTGACTTTCTACAACTTTCTCCCATCTCCCGACTGCATCTCTGGAGCTCAGCCACAGTGATCTTTGGGTTCTTCTTTACCTCTCTCACCAAGGCTCTTCTCCCCCGATAGCTCAGTTTGGCCGGACGGCCAGCTCTAGGAAGGGTTCTGGTCGTCCCAAACGTCTTCCATTTAAGGATTATGGAGGCCACTGTGCTCTTAGGAACCTTAAGTGCAGCAGAAATTTTTTTGTAACCTTGGCCAGATCTGTGCTTTGCCACAATTCTGTCTCTGAGCTCTTCAGGCAGTTCCTTTGACCTCATGATTCTCATTTGCTCTGACATGCACTGTGAGGTGAAAGGTCTTATATAGACAGGTGTGTGGCTTTCCTAATCAAGTCCAATCAGTATAATCAAACACAGCTGGACTCAAATGAAGGTGTAGAACCATCTCAAGGATGATCAGAAGAAATGGACAGCACCTGAGTTAAATATATGAGTGTCACAGCAAAGGGTCTGAATACTTAGGACCATGTGATATTTCAGTTTTTTAATAAATCTGCAAAAATGTCAACAATTCTCTGTTTTTCTGTCAATATGGGGTGCTGTGTGTACATTAATGAGGAAAAAAAAGAACTTAAATGATTTGAGCAAATGGCTGTAATATAAAGAGCAAAAAATGTAAGGGGGTCTGAATACTTCCCATACCCACTGTATATTTTTGGACAACCTAAAAGGGAATTGTTAGCTGGGAGGCTTCGAACCTCTGATTTGAAACAAGAGATGTTTTGAAATTCCATGAAGCAGTGTTTTGAAAGCGCCCATCACTACTTACAGCAGATTTGATACCTCACAGCGTGAAGAGCTGCTTAGAAATAACAGTATTACAGTAAATGCTGACTGTGTTTCCTACTCTCTGTGTTTGATGGATCTGTGTGAAGGCAGTGGGTAGATCATCTGAACTGTTTCCCCTTCCTTTTCTCGACCCTCCAGCAGAACCGCCTGTAACTCTGGGCAGGAAACTCCAACCACCTCTTTCCATTTACGCACTTCAAAGGAAAGAAGACAAGCAAGACAAAAAAGGGTTATTTAGTCTCTCTTTATAAAATTTTAGGACTGCTGATATTTCCTCACCTTCCGTCAGTTCCATGTACACCAGGAAAGCAGCATATACTTGAGCACTGTCACCGACATCTAAATGCATCAGGTCTTGGTACTATAGAAATCAAATGAAATGTCACTTGTCCAAATATGCAGTGAATCAATTTATCATAACAGGAATATGACTCTGTCTTACGACGGCGTGCTGCTGGATCCAGTTCGGAGGATCTGCTCGATTTGCTTCGTCCATCATAATAATAAACTCTCCTGCTTTTTTTCCATAAACCGCAAATTTAAACAATGTATGTGGAAAAAAACGTGTTTTCAGATTAACCACGTGCACATACAATCGTCTGCACTCGTAAATTACGAATCCTACTACTGCGAAGGCATGTCTTATGAATATTAAATACGTTGCTAACTTTACTGAAGCGTCCAATCCATAGGTCCAATCACGTGATGAAGTTAATATTCATAAGGCAATATCAGAGACGTCGTCCATTCATTCGCCAGCTAACTGGCGTTTACATGCTAGCGTCTGCAGTGTGCTAGTAGTAGACTATCCGCCCTAAATAGTGTTTATGTCCGAAAAATAAGATAGCTGCCTCATTAGTCAATGATTTAATAGGTTTTTCATGGACGTAGCTGCTTTCAGACCAGCTTCCAAAGCGCTTTTATGCTTCCCTACATGTGTATACATCCTAATAAGTTAGCATCAAGCTTTTGAACAGATTGTTATTGTCCTACCTTTAATTGCGTCCGTGTGCAAAACACTACAGGATCTCAATGGGCCTACATTGATTTGAGGAGGAATCTCTCATATTTAGTGTCGTCTAAAGGTTGTACAGATGTGTGCGTCTGTCTACAGTCAAACATACAATTATCCATTCAAATTCTTTATTCGCCTTACAAAAGAATTGTCTGATTGACAATAACAATTACAGACTCCTAAGTATTGTATGCCTGTAGCTTATAAAAAATAACTACTTACATTCTTGTACTTACAATGGTCCACACTCGACATATACAGTCTAGCTATACTCTAGAAGACATATACACCAGAAATATTTCAAGTCTGAGTTGCTTAGCTTTTCTCTTTGGTACAGTGAGTTAATCCACAATCATTTTACTTTTTATTATCAATCCCCATTTGGAAAAGCTGTAACATATAAGCTTCATTGGCGTTTGGTTTCTGTCCATGTCAAAAGACTTTATTTTTCCAGCATTTTTCCTCTTTGAAATGAAAAATGTGTGTCACGTGATGGTAAATGATCTTTAAAAGGCTAAGATGGATTCAAAAGACTGTAAACTACCTGCATTCAATGTCATATAAATAAAGTAAAATCACTTGTGTGAAATATTTTTTACAATTCAAAATAGCTATTTTAATATATTTTGTAAAATGTAATATATTCCTGTGATGCAAAGCTGAATTTTCAGCATCATTACTCCAGTCCTCAGTGTCACACGATCCTTCAGAAATCAATCTATTACACTAATTTGCTGCTCAAGAAATATTTCTTATTATTTTTTATCAGTGTTGAAAACAGTTGTGCTGTTTAATATTTTTGTGGAAACCATTATACATTTTCCAGGATTCTTTGATGAATAAAATGTTCAAATGAATAGCATTTATTTAGATGGAAATCTTTTATGACAATTCCTGAAAATTCCTTACTGTCACTTTTGATATTTTAATGCATCCTTGCTGAATAATAGTATTAATTTCTGAGGCTTAGTGTGACATCATAACATTCACTTTTGAACACATCAGATATATCCAGACTGTTTTCAAAGTCCTCAGGAGCTGTACAGTTGGTATTGATTCTTCACTTCACTCTTAACCATCTAAAACCATAACAAAGATGCAACACAAACACGTTTTATTTAACATTCTTTCATTCGTTGAAAAAAAAAAAAGTTCACATATAGCCTAGTTAATAGTACAATAGAAGAAATGCTTACCTCCTTCTCTTCAGTAAGTAAAACTGCACCAGCCAGTGCACAGCAAATGGCCAGATAATGGCCAGCACTACAGCGATAGGGGGCAAGTTTAATGGCCACCAGGGCCACCTCTGAAAGACAGATACAGTTAATAATTTCTGTTAATATAAAGCAGTATTTCATACCATTGAATTCCATGTATTTGAAGTCACATAAAGAGACCTTTTTTGGTGACTTGGAGTTCAACGTTTTGAGAGGAGGGATTTCAGCCTAAAACCAAACATAAGCAAATAAATAATTAAATGATCAGCAACTGTAACTGTATCAGGGTTTTATAATATAATTATTAAGAAAGTTTACATCACGTTCCAAAATATACAATACCTTTCAAAAGTTTGGGGTCAGTAAGAGTTTTTTTTTTTTTCCATCAAAGAAAATTCTACTTTTATTCAGAATGTTTTTTTGTTTAACTGATCAAAAGTTTTATGAAAGATTTCTATTTCAAACAAATGCTGTTATTTTCCACTTTCTATTCATCAAAGAATCCTGAAAAAATTGTATCACAATTTCCACAATAAGATTAAGCAGCACTGTTTTCAACATTGATAATAATAAGAAATGTTTCTTGAGCAGCAAATCATCAAATTAAAATGATTTCTGCAGGATCATTTGACACTGAAGACTGGAGTAATGATGCTGAAAATTCCGCTTTGCATCACAGGAATAAATTACATTTTATAAAATATATTAAAATAGAAAAGAGCTGTTTTAAATTGTAATATTTCACAATACTGTATTTTTGATCAAATACATGCAGCCTTGATGAGCATAAGAGACTTCTTTCAAAACAATTTTTTTAAATCTTACCGACCCCAAATTTTGAATGGTAGTGTATATTTAAATATGTAGATTGGCTTCCAGTCTCATTTTGCAAACTGGTATTTCTTACCATATTATTTTAAAGTATTGTCTTAATTATAAACACACTGGTTTGTAGCACACAAAGTTTTACCATTTACTGCATAGGAAAAAAAATAAGGTGGATAAAACAGATCTAGTCTTCGAATGCAAAGTGCACTAATCTACAGTCTAGACTTGTGGTTACATGTATTGAGCCATATTTTGACGCTGGTCTTACTTGTGATGCTGTAAGAAGTTCCAGTGTGGTCAGTCTGTGCAGCACATCCTGCATGTTGTCCTGTAACTGTGACAGTATCACTGCGATCTCTGTGTTAAATGCTCTTTTGTCCGTTCTGTCTTCTGTCTCCCAGTGCTGACCATCTCCTTGGTAACTGCACTCATGTTTGTCAGGTAGGTTAGTTCCCATTAACTGACAGCCTGAGAGTATATGAAAAAAATCATCCATTTATGCTTTCACTAATTCCCAGACACAGATCAAATATTCTCAGGCAGAGATTCTCTACTGCTGACATTGTTATATAACTAAACACTGTATATACTTAAAGGGTTTGTTCACCCAAAAATGAAAATTCTGTCATTAATTACTCACCCTCATGTCGTTCTACACCCGTAAGACCTTCGTTCATCTTTGGAACACAAATTAAGATCTTTTTGATAAAATCTGAGAGCTTTATGACTCCTCCATAGACAGCAATATAATCAACACTCAAGGTCCAGAAAGGTACTAAAGACATTGTTAAACAGTCGACGTGACTGCAGTGGTTCAGCCTTAATTTTATGAAGGGACGAGAATACTTTTTTAATTAATGTAATTAAATAAAGTAATTAATGACAGATTTTTCATTTTTGGGTGAACTGACCCTTTAAATTGCAATGACTAAGCATTTAAATGTCATCTTACTAAGACATAATATTGGTAAATATAGCACAACACCTGTTATTTATACACATTTTATGCAAGTCATCTGCTATACTGTAATAAACTATCTAGCTATTACAAGCTATCAGAATTTCTTTTAATCTTTTCGCTATAAATATCAGCAACTGCACCAAATTGCATATCTTTTCTCAGTTTGGCCTCTGAATAAAACTGAGGTGCTTTTTTCCTCCTTGAATATGAGCTACAGATTCTCCTACATCATACTATATGAGCCATAAAAGCCTGATGTATCAAATATGATACTCAACACAAACACATGCAGAATTATTTTTTTAGTATTTTTGTCTAAAGATTCAATAAACTGCTCCAGTTTTTAAAAAATAGATTTTTCTGACTATTATTTCATATCCTTTACAGGGTTAAAATAATCTAAAGTGTGGATTCTTTTTTTCTATAATACAAATCTAAGCCGAAAGTTAATAAAAATCAATATAAACTATAATGAATGCCACAATGCAATATTAGAGTCTCGCCTTATAGGGAAATTATTTCCTAGGAGAAGTATTATAGTAGTCATTCGCATTGTAAGTTTATACAAATGCTGGTGGAAAATTGGCTTGTTGATCACATTATTGCTTGTTGACGTCATGGTGCTCAAGACTTATTCAAACACTGACTCAAGCCCAACCTCTTCCACTGCCTGGTGAGATTCTGTCAGTTTGGACGGTTCCAAGTGTCGGCGGGTGGGGGACGGGGGGTGTAAGTCCCTGTGGTTTTCCATCCTGACTCTCACACTGAGGCTCTCTGTTTCCCCCTTGTTGCATGTTGGCCCCAACCACGTTCACTTCTGCCAAATGGACCCTGGGAACTCCAGAACCCTAGGGACAGCATTGCAAACTCCCATTTATTTTGCTCTGACATGACATGACATACAAATGCATTTCTTCCTTTGGTTCTTTCTCTCTCTCCAAGAAATGTCACATGCCTATCCTTGTGCTAACTATCAATTGGTGGACTCCAGCTGATATCACTTAATCCATGTTTTGCCAAGGATTTCAAGTCATACATTGTTTTTGCCAGGAATCACACAACACTTCCAAATCTCTGGGGATGTATGATGCATCAGAGTGACCTTAAATAGCATGATGGATTCTATGGATTAAAACCAGTTATAGATCATTTTAATGATAGAGGTTTCAAGGGTTTGCCTGAATTTGAAAACTCTCAGTCAATACTTAAGTATTAAATAAGTTAATCAGCTTATTAATAAGAACATTGAAAGAACTTACAAGTATTGTACTATAGAGGAAATCTCATAAAACATGTCCATGTCACATTGCACCCCAAAATTAAAAGAAAACAAATTTGATTTGATAAACTTTATTTATTTATTTAGCATTGTGATTGCATTACTTTTTAGTTATTTTTGTAATTGCAATTATTATATTCATTTACACTGCTGATGAAAAGTTTGGGTTCAGTAAGATCTTTTTTTTTTTTTTTTTATTGAAAGAAATTAATACTTTTATTCTCCAATGATGCATTAAATTGATCAAAAGTCACAGTAAAGACTTTTATAATGATACAAAAAAATTCTATTTCAAATAAATGTTGTTCTTTGGAACATTCTATTCATCAAAGAATACTGAAAAAATGTATTATTGTTTCCACAACTGTTGGTAATATTAAGAATAATGTCTTGAGCAGCAAAACAGCATATTAGAAACATTTCTGAAGGATCATGTGGCACTGAAGACTGGAGTAATGATGCTGAAAATTCAGTTTTGACATCACAGGAATAAATTACATTTGAACATATATTAAAATGAAATTAAATTGTAATAATATTTCACAATACTGCATTTTTGATCAAATAAATGCACCCTTGGTGAGCATAAGAGACTTCTTTCAAAAACATTAAAGAATTTTACCAACCCGAGTAATAAAATATGTTTTTTTTATTTAGGAAAAATGTAATTGTTTTATTTATTTTACTTGATTTTGGGCTGTAATATGTTTTTGAGCCTGTGAAAGAATTGAAAACATCAGTAAAGACTGTACCTTCTCTTGTGTTGCTGATTTTTCCATTGAATCACTGTATATCTCATCATCCGAGTTATCTGTGTGATATTTGGTAGGAATGGTGTCATCAAATAATATTTTTTAAACACAGATTAAAACAGACACATTATTTACTTTACCTGACAATGTAATATTATTAAATTACTGCAATTTTCTTCTAATCAGAGAGCAAAACTTGGCCCCTAAGAGTTTTGGACGCTCCAACACAACTGAAGGTTGGGCTATACAGTATACCTTGGGCCAGGACACAAAAATGGAAACTAACGGAAACTAAAACATACCATAAGTCAGTTCCTCCTCTTCCTCCTCAGAGTTTAGAGAACTATGAGTGTCATTTGTTGAAGAGGATACACTGTTATCCTCACTTCCATTACACACTGGTAAACTTCCTTTCTCTGCTGCAAGAGTGCTTGAGTCTGCAGATTAGAAAATACCTACTAAGTTCTTATGCAGTAGTATGAATCATTTCAGGAGATTTAAACTCATTCTACACACACACACACACACACACCAACAGATCTGTCTTGACAATGATTTCACAATATAAAGGCACAAAGTTGTTGCTGTACTTTTCTTCTTCTCATCCATCTCCATGTCATCCTCTATATTTTCCCCATTACTTTTATTTTCCCCCTCTTCGTCTTTCTCAGCTTCATCATCATCAGCTTTTACAGCTTTAGCGCTTCCTGTTTCAACATTCATCAGATCTTATGGTTAAGAAATTGAAATACTTTTAGGAAAAGTACCTGTGGATAATTGTGCAGCTTTACTGGCAACATCTTCATCATCATCATCCTCATCCTCCACTATCTCATAAAATGGATCAAGAGCTTCCAATAATTCTGCCATCTTCTCTGTGACCGGGAGGGTTTCTATTATCTATGATAAAGCATTTGATTGTTTGTGGTTTAAACTATATATTAATTGATACCTCAATATGAGCTTCATCTCTGTAATCTATACAACTACCAACCAGTTGTATTTCCTGAACATATTCCATCATGGCTTGGTCCTTTGTCATGTTTCCCAAGGCTTTCCATGCCTCCCTGCAAAGAACACGTGTCTGGGTTTAATATACATATCTGGCTTGTTGCGGTATACTTTAGATATAACAACATGTCAACATTTCTGTTAAACTAAACCCTAAATTCAACTTAAAATGGACATGTAGCTTTAAGTTATAAATCATCTGAAAAATATTTTTTTCAGTGGATAATATTTACCATTTAGCTTTGCCAATAGGATCCCAAGAGTTTGGTTTTAGGGTGTTACAGGGTCCTGCTGTAGCTTGTTTGTAGTAACTGTATAACACAACCAGCATATCATCAGACAGGTCATAAGAGCCTGTGTGAAATAAATAAAGAATTATTAAACTATTTGTATTGTTATTTTTTAAATAAAACCATGAAGTTTATTACTTGACATTCATATTTAATATTCAATATTAAAGTATTACCATCTTCAGGTAAACTTCTGATCACTTTAACGGCAGCTTCAAACCTCTTCTGAATAGATTTGGGATCTTCCATTGTCCTTCGTGTCAGGTCTACACATCATGATGGATTGACAGATGTCAGCAAATGAGATAAACATGTATCAATAGACGTGAATAAAAAAGCAAATCACGTTAATAAGGTAATAATTTAAATGTAAACATAACTCTCATTTGATATGTTAAGAATATTTGATACTGTACAACTTTGGTTAATTAGTTTAATATCAGCAATTTAATTAACCTTTCGCCATACTAAGAAATCACCGACTAAACTCTGAAAAATTGCCTTCAAGAGTAGGAAAAATACCACTGAACAACTGAAATGAACAGAAAAACATGAAATACTACTGAAGAACTCACCTCCTGTGTTTCGTCCATCTGAAAATACTGTCCTAGGTATTAACTGAAACAGACGCAGTTTGGGTGATGTAGTTTTCAATGAAGCTGGCCTCCATAGTAATAAACAGAATGTAGCGCGCTTTAGCCTACAGGATCCATAATCCCTAGCGAAAGGATATTTAAACGTCTTTTACTCATGCTAAGATTGAAGATGCTCTCTCCACTAGATGGATTTATCAATTTTTTTTGACAAATTCAGAATATATAATAGTATATAGAAGAGTCTCTATTATAAAACAATATCCAAAGGTTGCCTTTTGTTTATTCTTTTAAAAAAAACAGTTGGTATTTTAGATAATTTTGCATCAAGTTTAGTGCTTAAGAGGCATGTATAGTTCACACTTCACAATATCGCATTATTCCTACATTTTATAGGATCATCATTGTTAAATCATTATTACCACAGTATAGAAGTATAGCATTATTTTAATATTATTATCACAGCCGTTAGACATGTGGCTCACTGAAAAGCTCATGGTGATCTCTTTACATACATCAGAGCTTAAAACAATAACACATAAAGTCTTATGTGCTTAAATGCTAAATAAAACGAATGCCCACTACAGTGGACAAAAACGCATGTTTAGTCTTCACTGCTCGTCAATATCACAGATATTCAGAACGCTGTTCTGTTTCGCACCGCTGAGAAAAACGTACTCCTCTCCCATTGGTCCAGAACCGATTCTCAGAGCCAGTCACCCAATCACAGAACAGTGCGTAAAGCGCTGCGTTGAGAATTGTCATCCTGCTGAAAAAGAGGAGCCAACGGGAATCCCACAATGCCAGGCGAGGGACCTCCTGTCGGAGAGTGAAGCTCCGCTGGTTTCAATGAAAGAGGGGGAGAAGAGTAATGCAGAGGGATGTAAGATGGCAGAGCTACAAATGTTGTTAGAGGAAGAAATCCCGGCAGGAAAAAGAGCCCTTGTGGAGAGCTACCAGAACCTTTCAAGGGTTGCGGAATATTGCGAGAACAATTATGTGCAGGTATGGATTGGAAAAAAATTACCTTTGCCTTTCATGTATTGTGTGAATCAGTGTGGATGTGATTGAAATGCGAGCACTGCATTTGTAGCATTACAGAGGATCCTCATCTAACGGTTATGAGGGCGCATTGAGGCATAATACGGCGATCAGTTCATTTAATCTGAATGCTGAGCGTTTTTATTTGGATGATATTGGCGTTGTTTGAGCCTGACGGACACAATGCACGAATTCACTTTCGGAGGGTGTGTCAGAGACGTGCCGCTTTCTCTACGATGGATGGAGACAGATGAGCTTTAAAATAAAGATATAATAGTTTAATGGTCAAAATATCGCCTAACAGATTGTTAGAAACCAAGCTAGTTTTATGATATCTAAAAGCTTATTGCAGGTCAGGCAGCGTCAATGTATCGCCTGCATATGTGTTCGAAGCCAATACGTCATTTTTCGAACTAATACGTCACGCTCTGAATGTTCAGATGTTTGATTTGCAGAATTCTGCTGTTTAGTTTGTTTCGAGGTCCAGACGGGTGTCGAGCCCCATGGGTGACAGTATGTGATGAAAGCCCCGATATTCGGTATTATTTCTGTCCCTAAACGCTTTTGAACTTCATCCACGTTTTGGAAACGGTATAATATATGTCAGTGGAACGTGAAATAAAAGTGTTTCACCTCCATGGTTTTCTTGTGGAATATCTTGTGTGTGTGTGTGTGTGTTGCAAATGTGTATTGGCTGAAGTGGAATGGCGAGACGCCTAGACGCGAAATGTCGGTGATGGTGTGAATAAGTTATTGCTGACACACCTGTGTTAATGTGTCTCTCACTGAAGCCTTTTCACTCACACACCTACAATAAAGCACAGAAACTGTTGGAAATGTCCAAATGTTGTAAGATAGCCTTTGAGAATATAAGAAACTTGTTATGATGGATATATATTGTAAAAGATAGGAATTATGTTATTAGGGCATGTGTGTGATACGTATTGACATACGCAATTATAATGAGAAGAATAAGTATGAAAGAATAGCCTAATTTATATGTATGATTTAATCACAGTCTATATATTATTGTTAGTATTTATTTGTTTTACCTTCAATACTCTAGATAATGTGAAATATCATCTCTGAAGTTAATAATATGCTGTGATTTTGTAAAAGCTAGTAATACAAAACAAGTTTTTGAGAAACAACATTACCTCTCGCAGATGTACCATTTGATTTGATTTTCATCTGTTTTTTTCCCCCTAATAAAGCCAGCTGTTCTCAGATCATTAGAACTCAAAATATATATTAAACTTAGGAAAAATAATATAAACATCTAGACCTATTTTTTAAAGAAACATTACTAATGTCTTGACAGGAGGAAGAGTGTCTTTTTAAAAATATGTATTTTTATAAGGTTTCACAGCTCTGAACCTACTCTTTGTCAAAATGATAAATGTGACATTGTTTTGGGGAATATTTGGTTTGATATTTGGATTTATTAGGAATATAGATATATTTTGATAATTTATTTAATGAAAAGGTTGTAAATCGGATGACTTGATATATGAAACATTTAAAAGTTGTATTCACAAATACATTGTACATCCAAAATATAACATGATCGTTTAATTGAACTCTCTGAAAATTGAAAATCCAGTACTCGATAGACATTCACAATGAAATATACACTTTATTTTTTTTAAATAATATAGAAGAATAAATAATGTAAAAAAATCAAGATCATCAATCGTCTGATGACAGCTCATTAGTGGATAGTGCAATGAGATGCAATGACAACAGTCGACAAGTCTTTCAGTCTTTGTGCTTTGTTTAAAATGTGCAAATGTAGTATCCTCATTTAGACATTTAAGACATACACAACAAAATGAGGTACCCAAGTTGTTGAAAAAATTACTTTTCTTCAGAAAAATGCATGTTAAATATATATACTTTGATTTATTTCTTTTTTTACATGTTGCATCAATATCAAATGGTTAGTTATTTGATTGATGCATCAATCCATATTATCCATGTATCATTACACCCCAAATGTAAGGAGTTTTTGCAGTCTCACAGTATGTTGGTACATTCTGACTATGAAGACTTTGTAAAAATACATTTAGAAAGATACAAGTCATATGAGACTAAGAATGTGTGAATTATATGTTTTGCATATTTAGTGGGGAGCCACTGTCTTTGAACCCTCATGTGAGTTAGTTTAGCAATGATACATTCTCAAATATTCACAGAGGACTCATAAGAGGACTAAATGACTCAAAGATATTTCTCTTGTGGCTTTAGTGGGTGTATCATATGCGAGAAGAGGTCCAAAGCAGGGATCTTTGGCACTAGACTGAAGTTAGTCATGTCTTACAATGACTTGCACCATACCCTTTAAATCAGTATCAAAACCATTTGTGAATGAAATCCAGAATGCGTCATGTGAGTGAATCATGGATTAGTAATGTGTTAATTTGGGTGTGACAAAGAATATGTACATTACCATTCTAAAGTTTGGGTTTTTCTTTAGAAAGAAATTTAGGGATGTTTTCAACAATGATAACAATAAGAAATGTTTCTTGAGCAGCAAATCAGCATATTATGATTTCTGAAGGATCATGTGACACTGAAGACTGTAGTAATGACTTTATAATATTACTTTGTACTGTATTTTTAATGAAATATATGCAGCCTTGGTGAGCTTAAGGGACTTCTTTCAAAAACACTAAAACTGATTTACCAACCCCAAACTTTTAAATGTTAGTTTTCATTTAGAAATGTTAATAGAAATCAGTCTAGACTTTATAGGACATTTTGGACATAATATGTGTAAGACAAGCAGTTCCTGATAATCTTAAGAAATGATCAGATGATCATATGTTATTAAAAACATTATGCTTTAATGTCTTGCACCATCTGACCGAGATGTCATAAGTATTCATTGTTTTTAAAGCTGTTGGCCAACAGTCTAGTAGGACATAGTGGAAAACCACAGACAGGACATTCATGGGTCATTCATCTGTATCCCCTTGTGGCGACAGACACATGGTCTTGGAACAGCTGAGAAGTACTGACGTGTTGTAACAGGTGACATTTGAAGCAGACCTGGGGTCAGTGGTGCATGCTTGTCGCAGTCTAATTGTTAAAGTCACAATGAAATCAAAATGGACAGTTCTTGTATTTTTATGAAATATTTCAGTATTATAACTTTTTTTTGTTTTAAATTCATGTGCCCTCGTAATTTTTTAAATAAAGAGGGTACCTTCCTCTTGCAGTGACATCACTTCTCTTCTCTGATGATGCGTTTACTGGTATGAGGGCGGGACAACCTGTCACTCACATGTCATCACAGCAATTGCAAACCACATCCATCCAATCAGTTCTCCATGGAAAAAATCAAGTCCCGCCCTACATTTTTTTTCTTGTTCAAGAATCTGTTTCACTCGGATATACGTCTCAATAGGGAAGACGGTTGCAGCTTCTGTTTCATGCCGACTTTAACAATACAATTCAAAGTCAGCTATATACAAGTCAGCTATTCATGTAATATATTCTGAGATGGAAACTATATTAGTATCCCGAAAGCGAATTCCCTTACATTTTTAGTTTAAGTGCATGGAGTGCGAAGAGTGCATTGCTATTTATAATTGCAGGATTCAAGACGGTTTGGTAATTATGCAGCAAAGTGCTGCTTGCTATTTCTCATATTTGAGGTTAGGGCTTGAAACAAGCCCCTACATTTACATTAAAAGAGTGAAGTGAACAATATTTATGGACCAGAATTTTATAGACTAGAGGATGGGCTCTTTTGACTTGAACCAATAAACATCCACCCACAACATCCAGAAACCACTTAGAAACGTGCCAAAAACTACTCAAAATGTTATTTCCATATGTTTATTTGCTTTTAATGGCTTTAAAAGTCCACAAGTGTTTAGTTTTAATTTTTGTTTTTGTTTGTCATGCTAAGCTATCTAATATGTCATTGATAAAACAGGAAATTGTTTAATATGTGAAATGTTTTGAATTTCAAATATAACAGGATATGGATTATAGCTGTCTCAGTTGCATCAGGCTCTTGTCTGAATATAGTTTAACCAAAGTTATTTGTTGCCTGTTGATTTCATCAGATTTTTTTCAGAATCATTTGTCAGATTAGTTTACAGAATAACCTGCTTTATTTCATGACCAATTAGAAGTATTTAAGAGAGTCATTCACAACATTCTGTGGTCAAATATTTTTGTAAATGACTGCTAAATTATATATTTGACCACCTATCTCATATCTTTTGCATCTCTGCAGTTTCTTTCTTTCCACAAATTTAACTCCATTCAATATATCTTGGCCATTTATTTAAGTAGTCATGATCACTTCACACTGGGGTCCTGATCACCATGTTTGGCTTTCATCAATAATAACTTATGAGTTTACGCCATTGTTATCACAGAATAAACCCCTTTAGGGTGATGCAATAACAACCAGCTGGATGTACATTATCCTGCTTTTTATATGGCTACTTGCCACATAAGTTAATAATTACACACAAAATACTGACTTGAGTTGAAATATTTAATGAGGTCTTTCCAAATCCAAATGTAGTTCCAATCCTGTAAGACCTTCGTTCATCTTTGGAAAACAAATTAAGATGGTTTTGAGGAAATCCGAGAGGTTTCTGATCCCCAAAAGAAAGCAACGTAATTAGCAGCTTTTCCAGGTTCTACGTCACAATTCTGACTCAGTAGCCGGCCAATACTGAGCCGCCGTTCTGACATAGAACCTGGAAGCACTGCACTGTCTATACACCATGAACAGCGTAGGAGACTGACAGGGAAGAGACGAAATTGTTGAATAAAGTAATTATTTTTGTTTTGTTTTTGTGCACAAAAAGTATTCTCGTCGCTTCATAACATTAAGGTTGAACCACTGTAGTCACATGGACTATTTAAACTACAGTACAGTCCAAAAGTTTGGAACCAATAAGATTTTTAATGTTTTTAAAAGAAGTTTCGTCTGCTCACCAAGGCTACATTTATTTAATTAAAAATACAGTAAAAACAGTAATATTGTGAAATATTATTACTATAGTTTTCTATTTGAATATATTTCACAAAGTAATTTATTCCTGTGATGGCAAATCTGAATTTTCAGCATCATTACTCCAGTCTTCAGTGTCACATGATCCTTCAGAAATCATTCTAATATGATGATTTGCTGCTCAAGAAACATTTAATGTGTACAATTGTACAAAATATTTGTATACAATATTTTTTTTCAGGATTATTTGATGAATAGAAAGTTCAAAAGAACAGTGTTTATCTGAAATCTAATCTTTTGTAACATTATAAATGTCTTTACTGCCACTTTTGATTGATTTAATGGATCCTTGATGAATAAAAGTATTCATTTCTTTAATTTCTTTTCAAAAAAAAACAAATTCTTACTGACCCCAAACTTTTGAACGGTAGTGTATAATGCTACAGAAGCTTTGTATTTCAGATAAATGCTGTTCTTTTGAACTTTCTATTCATCAAGGAATCCTGAAAAAAAAAGTACACAACTGTTTTCAACATTGAAAATAATCATAAATGTTTATTGAGCAGCAAATCAGCATATTAGAATGATTTCTGAAGGATCATGTGACACTGAAGACTGGAGTAACGATGCTGAAAATTCAGCTTTGCATCACAGGAATAAATTACTTTGTCAAATATATTTAAATAGTACACAGTTATTTTAAATTGTAATAATATTTCACAATATTTCTGTTTTTTACTGTATTTTTAATTAAATAAATGTAGCCTTGGTGAGCAGACGAAACTTCTTTTAAAAACATTAAAAATCTTAGTGGTTCCAAACTTTTGGACTGTATGTCTTTACTACTTTTCTGGACCTTGAATGTGGTAATGACGTTTATTTCTCTTGGGGATCAGAAACCTCTTTGATTTCATCAAAAAAAAAAAATTTTCATCCTTGTATACGGTACAGTCATATCACTTATTACAAGGCATTTCGCCACATAAATATTTATGGGGATATTAAGAGATATTGATTTGAGATTAAACTGTTTTAAAATATCTCCTGTTTGTTATCTTACAATCCATTACAGTGTAGAAAACAATCGTTGCAAAATGGCAGCAGCTACGTTTGTATGAAACAAGAGAGCGAGTCCGCGATACCCAGAATACATAATTAAATAATTGAACACAAAATATTGATTCAAGTTTTAATATTTTATTTGCTCACCAAGCACAAAACTTCCATGAAGAAAAACCGTTCCTAGCAAGCGTATAGCGCTGACATCAGTTACCTAAATGAGTCTGTGTTATCAGTTTTTACCGGTTGTTATCGGTAAATAAAAACTTACCTCTGGATTCCAAAGTTCTGTGACTTCAGAACCACGCCCATGCCCAATACATCACCTTGTGATTCCCCATCCCTGTTCCGCCCTGGAAACCCAGTTTGTTGTATGTAGGGTTTCCGACTGAAAGGGATTTTAGGTGTAAGGGTAGGTTTTGAGTGGGTTTTGGCGTCAGTGTTTGGTGTAGGCAATCAGTACTGTAATTGACATGGCCAATAAAATTTTAAGAATTGGCTGCAGGATGACAAGGGCGTGGCTTCTCGTCATACTTGGATGTGGGCCGGATGTCCATTGCGGCCTGCAGCACAATCAGAATCAATCCACAGAGCCGTGTAATAACCAGGTTTAACTGACCACATTTTTTAATTAGTAGATTTAAATTTTTAAATCTACTAATTCATACACTACTCTACCCAGTTTGGGGTCTGTAAGATTTTTTTTAATGTTTTTGAGAAAAAAAAGTCTCTTATGCTCACCAAAGGCTGTGTTTATTTGATCAAAAATACAGTAAAAGCAGTAATATTGTGAAATAATGTATAACTGTTTTTTATTTGAATATATTTTAAAATGTATAGTTTAGTGATGGCAAAGCTGAATTACTTTGGTTTCCAGTGTCACATGATCATTCAGAAATCATTCTAATATGCTGTTTTGCTGCTCAATTTCTTCCTATTATCAATGTTGAAAACAGTTTTGCTGCTTTAGTATTTTTGTGGAAACCGTGGTCAATTTCTTTTTCAAGATTCTTTGATGAATAGAAAGTTCAAAAGAGCAGCATTTATTTGAAGTAGAAATCTTTTGTAACATCACAAATGTCTTTACTGCCTCTTTTTAAACAATTTCATGTGGAAAAAAAGCTGAAAAAAGTATTAATTTCTTTTAGTGTACTTGGGCTCAATAGTGAAGTTCATGGGTGTGCTTTGTGAGGTTCAAACTGACAGTTTTGGATTGTTTTATGGGTAACTGTATTTAAAGGCACAGTAGTGATAAAGTGATTTCTGCATCCAGAATGTAACTGTTACATCCCTTAAATGTTGGGAAATATTGGTTAGGGGTAAACGGGAATATAACATTAAAAAGAAGTGTGTGTGTGTGTGTCTCAAAATGGAGATATGGCTGTAAAAGACGGTAGACATGATTCAATTTGAAAGGTTTATTATTCCCAGTGCAACGTGAAAAGGTGAAAAATCAATATTCACTGTATTTACAAGGAACAAATAAGACTAATACAGCTAACAAATTAAGGTGGGAAGGCGAGCCTGAGAGGCTCCAAACAAAATAAATAAATAGAACAAAACACCTTTAACTAGTTTTATCAAAAACTAAACTAACTGTCAAAAGAAAATGTAGAAAAGAAAAGTCTTAAGTGTTAAACGTCCTAACTGAGCTATTCTAACCATCCAAATAAACAAAATACAGGTGGTGGCACTCTCTCCTAAAGTGTGTCTAATACAGTTGGACATTCCTATGTGATGCAGTGTATGTCGCACAACTTACCTATACTTACTCCTTCCCAGCCATACACATAATATACAACATGACAAGACATGAGAGGAGAGACAGAACAAATATAGGTTGGTCAAAACTGTACACTCTAACATAGAACGTACACAATAGAACGTTCAACGAACATCAAGTACAGTACACAGTACACACATATACAATAACTCTAGCAACTGCAATAAACAAGAACACAAACTCAGGCTAACAAAGGGTGTATGGGCATGGCAACAACAAACAGAAAAACAAGCAAATAACTGCCGACACGTTACGGGTATTTAAACAGGAATGGTGCAAGGTGATTGGTAGCGTGAACGGGGATGTCATCTTCCCTAATGAAGAGTGACAAACTGTTCGTCCAATGGAATTTAAGACATAAAAACTGGCTAACCACATATACACTCGCATTCTTCCATGTACATTAGTGTATGTAACAGTTACTGACCAATCTCTTCTCTTTTTCGCGCTTTGAATCACAAGCTTTCAATGGGCAGCCAATGTCTTTTTCCACATGATTTGATTTGATGTGATATTTCCTCTGGAGTCCATTAGGAATTCCAAGATGCTTTACATTATCATTCACAGAGGCACAACCGCTTTAGTAGTGTGAGATGCTTTGGAAAATAATTTATTGTGCATGATTTGGTTGAAACTATATTTCACAAGCTTTCTTTTCTGGAACATAAAAGAAGATATTTTGAGAAACATCCGTGCAATGGATGTCAGTGGTGACAAAAACGGTTTGATTACCAACATTCTTTAAAATATCTACTTTTGTGTTCTGCAGAAAAAATAAAAGGTTGGAACAACATTAGGTGTGAGAAAATGATGACTGAATTTTCATTTTTGTGTGAACTATCCCTTTAAGACTTGTGTTTTTTTGTTTTTTTTTATCTTTGTTTAGGCACAAGACAAGAGGAAAGCCCTCGAGGAGACCAAAGCCTACACCACCCAGTCCCTGGCGAGCGTGGCCTATCAGATCAATGCCTTAGCCAACAATGTGCTGCAGCTGTTGGATATCCAGGCTTCACAGCTGCGCAGGATGGAGTCCTCCATCAACCATATCTCTCAGGTCAGCCCTGGGCATTACAACACCAACAAAAACAACCAGGTGTTCCTTACCCAGCATGCTTTGATTCAGTGGTTCTCAACTGGTGGATCATGAACCCCCCAAAAATCTTTTGACTATCTTCTGACTACTTTTATCACAGTGAAAAATTTTGCATCTGGATTTCTTTTATTGTTGTGAATCCAGAACTTAAACCAGAATTTAATTTTAAAAAGACAAAAATATAAGGACAAAATCATATACTTTTTTAACAATATCCTAGATTGGTAATATAATACAATTTATATAATGTTTATATACTGCAAATCTGCAAATAAATAAATTGTCATTCATTCATTCACTAATTCCTTTATTTTTTGTAGTTGTGGTAAAATAAATAAATAAATAAAAATTCAATAATGGTAAAAAAATATGACATCAGACTATTTGCTACCCAGCTAATTTTCACTTAAGACAATTGATTGTATCTTAATTGTTGCTTTCTTAGAAGTGTTTACTCTTGCTTACGACAAAACTTATTGGCATAAAATTAACAGAAAAATGTTTGACATAACAGTATAACCTTCTGTAAAGCTGCTTTGAAACAATGCGTATTGTAGAAATTAATTTGACTTGACTTAAATTTTCTCAATTTACCTGCGGCAAAAAGTTAATTTTGGACCCTTGCTATTGTTTCCCATGAGTCATATTTGCGTGTTGAATTTGAAAGAAGCACCAAATGCAACAATGTTGTTAAATCTCCAGTTGACCTCACATGCTCCGCTGTTCCTGACTGCCATCACTTATGCATAAATAATTAGATTTACATGGACTAGACTATGGATTATGCAGATGGTGATTAACTACATTGAATATGTTGGAAATTAAATAATCATAATGCTTGACATGCCGTAATAACTAGAGCCTGAGTTCAGTCATATCCAATGCGAACCTAGTTTTATTGTAAGTCACAATTTGTAAAGAGCATCTCCGACACTTTTAGTTCTCTCTGTAGATGCATCACCATTTGAACACAATGTCAGTGTGATTTTTTTTTTTTTTTTTTCATCCAAAGCGGAGGATTGGGTGTATTTATTGAGGGTCATAAGAGATCCTGTTCCCCCATTATTTGATAGAGTAGATTTTCAGAGCCTTAATGGAAACTAGATCTAATGATTTGCCTTCTACTGAAGTTAAAAGGCTTCTGCAAACTGGTTTGCCACCACTTGTCTCTAAGAAAGATAGACAGAAATGGCAGGCAAATTACGTAAAAAATGGCAAATTCTGCTTGGATCCCATTATTGGTGTCCATCATTGGTACAAGTGGACAGACTGACTGATGTAAGAGCTGTTGTGTCTGTGGCTTGATTGGCAGCTTGATCAGTTACTGAGAAAATTCACCCAAAACCATGAAAGTGTCCTTCTCAGAAGAAACTCTTTTAAAATATAGTTCTTGGGCTACAAAAAAATTAAAAAACATAGTGCTAGAAGTATTTCTGAGACCAAAAAACCACTTCAGTCATATAATGCCTGTGTCAATATAATACTGATATAATTTGATCCAGTGAGAAATTGTTTGTTCTAGAATATTAGATTCTGAATCAAAAAATATTTAAATAGTCAATGAGAATTCAGAGCCCCACAAAAAAGTGTGAAAATTAGACTC
>RJVU01064619.1:2024271-2072438 GCA_003731715.1 Anabarilius grahami
TTCAAAAGTTTGGAAAAGTTTGGAATTTGATTTTAGTATTTTCCAGGTCTGGAAAAGTACGTAAAAAGGAAAACAGAGTATGGAAAAATATTTGTGTTTCCAGACTATTTTCCCTATTCAGTTTTATGAAATACAGAATTAAGAATTTCTAAAAATAAATCTCTGCACATATTTATTATGCAAAACTGTTTGTCTTTACTATAAGCCAGTCTCTTTTTAACTTCACTAATCACTCAAACCAGCAACACATTACAGTATCAAACTGATGTGTTAGAGGTGAATATGTGCAGGTTATAAATAGGGCTGCAAAAAACTATTATTTTGATAAGCGATTAATCTAATGATTTTTAGAACAGTTAATTGACTAATCGACAATTATTTCACTGATTAATCAGTATGTTTAATCGATTACTACATTACAGTTGCGTTACAGCACCCCACTGGTCAAACTGTGTTATTACAGGCCCTAAAAATAGGTCATATGAGTTCAAATGAATATTCGACAAAACAAAAATATTTGTCCACAATTTTTTATTGCCCACGTTGACGATAATGTCAACTAATCGTTTCAGCCCAAGTTATAAAACGTTTTAGGTTTCGTCTCATCATGTAAGCACGTTATCACTTTGAGAAAACCAATGGGAAAGTTCCTGAGAAAATATTTACAGATGATTGTACTATATACCAGATATAATGCTGTATAATAAACCGTTTATGTTAAATAGGAGAGGTTTGGAAATTTGAGTCTGGAAAAGTATTGCATTTTGAAATTGAAAATGTGTAGGAACCCTGTAAAATCTATATGTAATGTTTTTGAAAGAAACCTCTTATGTTCACCAAGGCTGCATTTATTTGATCAAAAATACATTAATATTGTAAAATATTATTACAATTTTTACAATTACTCTAGTATTCAGTGTCACATGTTCCTTCAGAAATCATTCTGATATGGTGCTTAAGAAATATTTCTTATAAATGTTGAAAACAGCTTGCACCAGCGCAAACCCTCTTTTGGCATTAAAAAACTACTGTCAGGATTTACTAAAAACATGCAGTGAAAAAAATAGAGCTGAAAAGACGTGGACAGTTATTTTTGTGGCTGACCTTAGTGCATATGCATTTTGTAGAAGTTCAGATGCAAAATTTATGGGAAGAGGAGTATTTAAATGAATAACGCAGGATGATTTACTAAGGTTTGCGCTCGTCAATTTACTGGTATTTACTTCTCCAAAAAAGCATGTCTTAAACCAGATGCTAATTTGCGCTGCTCTTGGTAGATTGCCTTGGTCATTATGGAAATGATCCAGCTGTGTCTGCATTTCTTTAATTTGTGCATCGTCAGTATCACTCGCAGAGCTTTCCACTCCCATTGGCACTTTTTTGGAATTGCGCTCATACGCTAATTTGCCCTGTTTAGTAAATATGGCACTTAGACATTCATACATTTTAATAGACAAATTTAAAATGTACAATAGAAACATTTGGAAAATGTAAATCATTTTACTTATGGACAACTTTAGAGATGTACAGATTTATATGAATCCTCTGTTTTGGTTAATAGATGTTAAATTTTGGGTAATACATACTTCATTACAGATGTTTAACAGCATTCAATTTATCCATCCTATCCAAATGTATGTGTGCAAGAACCTCAATTTACATATAGAAATACCTACGAATATTAATGAGGTCACATTTCATCAGTATTCAGACACCTAATTTGAAGAAATATATACATGAAGGCTGTGATTGCTCACAACAAATCCCTATTTTTTTCATTTAGACTGTGGACATTCATAAAGAGAAAGTTGCCAGACGAGAGATTGGGATCCTCACCACTAACAAAAACACCTCTCGCACCCACAAGATCATCGCCCCCGGCAACATGGAGCGACCCGTGCGCTACATCAGGAAGCCCATAGATTACACCCTGTTGGATGATGTGGGTCACGGTGTTAAAGTAAGTTAGTCCTAACGTTTTTGGATGTTTGCTATTGCAAGCATCATTATTACTACTGTACATACTTAGGTTTAGAGATTTTGAAGTCAAGACTTGAATCCAGAAGTATTAATGACTTATTAGCAGCATAGCTGTATTTTCATTTAGAGACCCAAAAATATGACTTTTTTTTTTATAAACTAAGGATAAAAAACAAGAACTTAAAAAGACATGACTATTACAAAATGCTTCTCAGGTAAAAAGAGTTTAAGCATACAGAATAGGCTATATGGCTTAAGAATCCGATGTTTGAATAAAACATCACTGTTAGTTTACAATAAAATAAGAAATGTGATTTCTATCAGGTTACTGTTTAATTTCAGATTAAGTGTAGTTTAAACAGTCTAGAACTAGGACTGGATCAGTATTTAAATGACTTTTCCTTGATGAAATGCATAAAAAATGTGCAAAAAAACCCAGCATCTGACTGCTTTAGATAACAGTATTCAAAAGGAAAATCAACAAACTGATAAAGAAATTGATCCTTCATGGTCTACAGTGTGTGTGTGTGTGTGTGTGTGTGTGTGTGTGTGTGTGTGTGTGACCCCTCTTGGGTTTCCCTCACTATATTCATGTTATTAAATTATTCATGTCCATCAGTGTCAGCTCTGCGCTGTTATAACGACATCAATTTGCTCTCTGAACCCCCTGTACCGATGTTATCACATTAGATTGTCGCTATCTGAACTGGGATGTAATTAAGAAAGATGTCTTAGCATTTTTACTTTGACCTTTATGTGTCTTTTGTGTCTTTTATGGCTTTTATGGGATGATGCCATGATTGGTCTGGATGGTGTGTTGTTATGACACAGTGTCAACATTATTCACTCATTGTTCAGCCTTTTCATTCCCTATATACATATAATTGAGCCAGATCCTGAAGCCATGTGCCTGCAGCTCTCCCCAAAACCTGTTTTAAATGCTTCATTAGTTTGGTGCTGATGTGCGCTGGCCTTTTCCCCCCTCGGCTGAGTAAACGGCCTGCAGGCTGCCCTCATACTGCCCTCATACTGCTTCTGTAATAAGGACACTTAACTCATCAAATGTTGATCTCTCTGTGTCAGTCACCCCTGACTGACATGCCCAGAGGACACATACGTCTCTCCTCTTCGTCAGTTAGAACTTCATGTTGCGATTATCATAATTGGTGGATGTCGAATTGTCACAATGCCAAAATTTCAAAATTCTAAATGAGTACCAGTAAATTTTTACAGTTATCTATATCAAATTCAATGACACAGCAAAATATGTTATATGTTAATCAACATAATATTTTATTTACAACTTGGAAAATTAACTAATTATTAAAACATAATGGCATGTAGCCAAGTATTTCTCATGTTAAAAATTCTTAATTTATTCTTAATTAAATGGGAACAGTGATGGAATCACTGGTAATGACATGGTACTTTTTTAAATATATGTAAACAATATAGATCTGTTTAAGTTATATATACACATACTGTTTAGACAAAAGTATTGGGACACCCCTCTTAAAGAGTTAGTTTACCCAAAAATGAAAATTCAGTCATTAATTACTCACCCTCATGTTGTTCCACACCCGTAACACCTTTGTTAATCTTCAGAACACAAATTAAGATATTTTTGATAAAGTCTGATTGCTTAGTGAGGCCTGCATTGCCAGCAAGATCATTTCATGTGAGTACAGTGGTTCAACCTTAATATTATAAAGTGATGAGAATACTTTTTGTGCACCAAAAAAACCCAAAATAGCTTTTGTTTGAAGCTTTACAAATCTTTTGTTTCGAATCAGTGGTTTGGAGCGCCAAAATCATGTGATTTCAGTAAACGAGGCTTAGTTATGTCCTAAGTGTTTCGAAATTTCAATAGTTCATGTGACTTTGGCAGTTTTATACATGCTCCAAACCACTGATTTGAAACAAAAGATTCGTAAAGCTTTGAAGCTTCATGAAGCAGTGTTTTGAAATCGCCCATCACTAGATATTGTTGAATAAAGTCGCTGTTTTGTTTTTGTTTTTTGCCGCACAAAAAGTATTCTCGTCGCTTTATAATATTAAGGTTGAACCACTGTACTCACATAAACTCTTTTAAATATGTCTTTAGTAGCTTGATGTTGAAGGCAATGCAGGCCTCACCAAGCCATCAGATTTTATCAAAAATATTTTAATTTGTGTTCCGAAGATGATAGAAGGTCTTACAGGTGTTGAATGACATAAGGGTGAGTAATTTAAAGACAGATTTTTCATTTTTGGGTGAACTAACCCTTTAATTATTGAATTCAGTTGTTTCAGTCAGACCCATTGCCACAGGTGTATAAAATCAAGCACCTAGCCATGCAGTCTGCATTTACAAACATTTGTGGGGGGAAAAGTGATGTTCTGAAAAGCTCAGTGAATTCAAACATAGTACTGTGATAGGATGCCACCTTTGCAATGTCAGTTCGTGAAGTTTCTTTCCTGCTAGATATTCCAGAGTCAACTGTAAGTGGTATTATTAGTAAGTGAAAGCGTTAACGAACAACAGCAACTCAGCCACAAAGCGGAAGACCACGTAAAGTCACAGAGCAGGGTTACCGAGTCCTAAGGTGCATGGTTCGTAAAAGATGCCAACGCTCTCCTAATTCCATAGCTGAAGAGTTCCAAACTTCCAATGGCATTAATATCAGCACAAAAACTGTGCGGCGGGAGCTTCATGGAATGGGTTTCTATGGCTGAGCAGCTGCACACAAGTCCACATCAAGTACAATGCCAAGCATTGGATGGAGTGGTGTAAAACACAGTGTAAAGCACTGGACTCTGGAGCAGTGGAACATGCTCTGTGGAGAGTTTCTTCTCGTCCAACATCAGTGCCTGACCTCACAAATGCCCTACTGGATGAAGGGCAAAAATTCCCAAAGAAACACTTTTTGAAAAGTGACACATCTTGTGAAACATCTTGTGGAAATCTTTCCCAGAAGAGTGGAATCGTTGTTTTGTTTTTTTATGCCATGACATATTAAATCATATTTAGCCTAGCTAGAAGAATGTGGATCAAATACCAAAAAAACCTGCAAGCTAACAAATATTTGAGGCAGTTTGAATTGAAAGATTGTTTACATGTTTGCTGTAGAGCAATGATTATAGGTATGAACTTTTAAAATGTATAATATATAATACGTATTAAATTAAATCCACATATGAGCTATTTACTGACAAAATGCTTGCAATTATGTCACATTACTTTATAATAAAGAACATTAGGGATAATTATACACAATAAATACAATGTAAGCTAGAAAAGATATTTGATTTTATTCATAATTTTTCTTTATAGAGTAAATGGGCTTGATTAGATGGTAATTATGACTGACATTTATGTGATTATCATTCATTTGTTTTGTGTAAGCAGCTTTGACTGTTCTGCTCTGTCTCTCTAGATTCTAGATCAGTATCAGATTAGATCAGTTTTTGTTTGTTCTTTATTCAAAGGTCTTTTGTTTCACTTCTCCTCTCTCACTTTTTCATTAAGTTAAAGTAATTAAATAACATTAATTATCTTCTCTCTTCCTCAATGCTTTCACTTAGTGGCTTAAAGCAAAGGTAAGCACACAACCCACAGTGCTTTCTGGGTCCTGTATCACTACCATCTTTCCCTTGGTTCTTTTTTTTTTCCAGACATCAAACTTATTTATAATGTTGTGTAATGCACATTATAGTTCATTTCCATAACCTGATATGAGAATATATATATTGTAGTTTACATCATGCTGTATGTTTGAAAAACTGATTAGCATTTTGAATAATCAGATATTATCATGACTGTGAAAGTTGTCTTAATGTTGTTGTCCTTGTCAAATGTCTTCAGCAAGGGAATAACCAGCCAGCTCGGGCAGGTGGAGGAACATTATCCAGGACCAACCCACCCACACAGAAGCCCCCAAGCCCCCCCATGGCAGGGAGAGGTACCCTGGGGTAATTCACTATATTTCACTTTTCATGTGTCCATGCTGTTTTGTATGTTACTAGAAGGTTATAAAATATGTTGTGCTGTCTCCTGTAATTTTTGTAAATTATTGCCACAATTATTTTGTTAGGGGTCTGACACCTAATAACACCATTTTTTTTGCATTTAGTTTGCATCTTTATTAACAAATTTGTGTTTGTGTTTCTCAGACGAAACACACCTTACAAGACCCTCGAGCCAGTCAAGCCTCCTGTGGTGCCTAATGACTACATGACCAGTCCAGCACGTCTGGGCAGCCAGAACAGCCCGGGACGCACAGCCTCACTCAATCAGAGACCCAGAACGCACAGGTACAGATCACACATGTATACGCAAGACAATGCAGGCCTTCTAAGAGTTTGACACACTGTGCTGGAAGAAATAATGCTTTTATTCAGCAAGGATGCTGTAAATTGATCAAAAGGGACAGTAAAGACATTTGCATTGTTACAAAATAAATGCTGTTCTTTTGAACTTTCTATTCATCAAAGAGTCCTGAAAAAAGTATCACGGTTTCCACAAAAATATTAAGCAGCACAACTCAATATTAAATTTCAATATAATAATAAGAAATGTATCTTGAGCAGAAAATCAGCATATTTGTCTGATCTTACTGACCCCAAACTTGTGAATGGGTACTGGACATTGAATGCTGGGTTTCAAGGTGATATATTAAAGGGTTAGTTCACCCAAAAATTTAATTTCTGTCATTAATTACTCACCCTCATGTTGCTCCAAACCCATAAGACCTTCGTTCGTCTTTGGAACACAAATTAAGATATTTTTGATGAAATCCGTAAGCTTTCTGGCCTCCGATAGATTGCAACATTATTACCACTTTCAAGGCTCAGAAAGGTAGTACAGACATTGTTAAAATAGTCCATGTGACTGCAGTGGTTCAACCTTAATGTTATGAAGCGATGAGAATACTTTTTGTGCTCAAAAAACAAAACAAAAATAATGACTTTATTCAACAATTTCGTCTCTTCCCTGTCAGTTTCCTACGCTGTTTACATTGTAGACTCAGTGCAGCGCTTCTGGGTTCTACATCAGAACGCCGATTCATTATTGGCTGACTCCTGCTTCATAGACTGTAAAAAAAAATATGGACGTAGTGTCCGTGACGTCACCCTTAGGATTCTGAAGAGCATTTTTGAAGGCCAAAGTGGGCGGAGCCAGCCGTCGCCATCTTGGCAGCGCGCCACCACTCGTCACTCCTGGATAACAGAAAATGGGCAAAGAGGCGGGATGTGGGTGGAGCTGAGTTGCCTGGTTGCTGAAACCACGCCCGCCTAGCTCGACGTGATCAAGTAAGCTCAGGCTAAAGAAGCTATTTATCTATCTTAGACACTATCTAAAATATTATTAAAGATAACAAATTATATATCATTTGAACGTTCTAAGGGTCTACTGTCAATCTACGGTGTCTGTTTTATGATATAGATGCTCCAGCAACAGTAATATTGTAATTTGTGTCAGGTGTGCAAATTA
Source organism: Anabarilius grahami (assembly GCA_003731715.1). Lineage (NCBI taxonomy): Eukaryota > Metazoa > Chordata > Actinopteri > Cypriniformes > Xenocyprididae > Anabarilius > Anabarilius grahami. Next base: position 2,031,725 of record RJVU01064619.1, read on the forward strand.
CTACACAAATTAAAAACGGGAAATAGTGATCGCAAGATGAATCCAATCCGTCGCATTTGGGTAAAATGTCCATGATAAGCGTCCATTGAAAAACATCCAACTGCACTTTTTGTCCACAGAAGCCTTAAATCTTTGAAATATTGATATATTGTCCATTGTTTGCATCATATTTCTTCTGAAAAATCTGCTTTCCGTCATCTTTCTTCAAGAAATTATGCAATCTGAGCACTGTATATGTTGTAAAACTGTATAAGATTGTATACATCGGACTCTCACAAACAAATAAGCCCATGTCCAAAGTATATTTTTCAAAACAGTGCAGCAGTTTTAGTTTAAATATCCAAGCAGTGCTGTCGGATTTTGTGGTGTCTTGAGAGGCATATTCTCCAGCCATTGTCATAGTAAATCTGACAGACAAAATTTTTAGCCAATGCCAAGACGATCCAACAACGTGTGTTCTGTTTATCTTCCGCATGTGTGCACATGTACGCAGACATACATAGAGATGCCAAGTTCAGCAGCTGGAATTAGCTGAGGTGACGTGACGGCTAACAAGACAGCAGACAAACGGCTAGTAGTGACAGCAGCGGCAATCCACTTGTCACTCAAATGGCCACGCCCTTAATTATGCAGAACTTTAAGGCTTAATATAATTTAAATGGATGAGAAAAAATTCACCCCCCTCACAGTTGTCATGAAGGGCAAAATTAGCTATATAGACCAAAACCAATTTTTGTACCAGGCTGTAAGCATATTTTTTCTGCTGTAAAGTTGGGCATTTTAACATGGTGGATATATGGAATTGACTCCCTTTTGGAGCCTGTCTCTAGCAGCCAGTCGATGAATTGCAGTTTAAGTCACTTCCGTGTTAGATCCAAGAGAGAGACCGGAAGGTTGCTGCTCGGTCAGCATCACACGTATGCGGAGTGCTGCTCATGTGTACAGCATTGGCCAATACTGATTTGGCGTTCTGATGTAGAACCCTACACCTCTGCTCTGTGTGTACAACGGAACAGCATAGGAGACTGACGTGAAAAGAAAATTGTTGAATAAAGTCATTATTTTTGTTTGTTTTTTGTGCACAAAATATTCTTGTCAAGAAATAAAGTCTCAGTTTCAAGAAATAAAGTCTCAATTGTGAGATAAAGTAACATTGTGAGATATAAAGTGAGAATTATGAGAAATAAAAGCTAGGAAATGGGCTTCTGTGTTTTTAACCTTTAGAAATTACTTTTGTTGGTATTACTTTTGTTGGTAACCTAATCGAGACATCTATAAGCTGTCTCATGATGTTTATCTTTATTTTATTTTCCTCTCACAAAAAACTGATGCATCAGTGAAGTTATGGCATTCATTTATATGAATACATTGGCAATTTTTTTTTAATTCTATGGCAAGGTTTAAGTACAAGTATAAAGAATCTGGAAGTCTTCTTCTCTTTCTCATAAACTTGATTCACCACTGTCATTGCTTTCCCAGTGGGCTTGTTATTCAATGAGGAAAGCTGAAGGTGAATAAGGTTAGAAATAACTGTAAACTGTTTCTTAACCTTTGATTTATCACATTTATTCTCCATATTCAAGTTACATAAGGTCTTGATGGTGTCATAAATGACTTTTTGGATGGGCTCAATAAAGTTCACTTTGTGAATTTATGACAATGCATGCTTGTTTCTTTAATAGCTCTTTGTAACCCTATTGTCTCTCTGTGTCTCAGTGGCAGTAGTGGGGGCAGCGGCGGTCGGGAGAACAGCAGTAATAGTATGGGAATCCCTCTGGCTGTGCCAACACCCTCCCCTCCCAGTATGGCACCAGGTGACAATTGACATTTTTCACATATTATGTTATTTTGTAGGGCCGGGTTGAAAATACTGATTTCTTATTCAATTCTCATTTTGATTAACTGACATCTGTTCTTAAGTCCCCAGAATCACCATAATCTTTTAATCTATGGTATTTTCAGTTGATGCATGAACAAAGCTTTACAAAACATTATTTGTAGTGTGCCTTCCAAAAAATCGCAATAAGCTGCGCACTTTGTTATTTATGATATGAAACAAAGTCTCAGCTTTAAAATTCTACAAAATTCAAACAATAAATACATTTTTCATGCTCTTTAATGTGACGTGACAGATCGCTGTAGCCGTTCAAATGAAGCAGCATAGCAGAGTGCATGTGACCTGATCATCTCTTCCTCTTTACTACTAGTTAGAGCACAAAATAAACAAATGAGCATCAGAAGGTAAATTGAAAGATAAAGTAAAACTTCCTGAAATCTTGTCTTATGTAATCACTAAATCAGTGTTGCAAGAAATACATCAATAAAACAGTTTGTAAAAACAATGTCATATAACATAGCCATTCAATGTCTATACCTTGATAGTTAGCTAGAAAAAGGCAGTTTAAATTAAATGTTATAATAATGAAAATTATATATTTTCATTATATTTTTAATTAACATTGTGAGTAGTATTAAATGTATGCTTGAATCTGTCATGAAACCATTTTTTATGACAGTTTAAATGTTAATATTTAAAAAACTAATTTGAATAGAAACAATTATATAATTAAAAAGTTTATTATAATGTTATTATTTTCAAAACTGCCGTATGTGTGATTTAAAAGCTTTTTTATCCTTTAAAGTCTGCATAAAAAGGAAGTTGAGTCATTATTTCCTTATTGTGATATATATTCGAGTAAAACGGCTTCTCGAACAAGAAAAAATGTAGGGCGGGACTTGATTTTGTCCATGGGGAATTGATTGGATGCATGTAGTTTGCTATTGCTGTGATGTCATGTGAGTGACAGGTTGTCCCGCCCTAGCGCCAGTAAACGCGTCATCAGAGAAGAGATGAGCTGCAAGGAGGGGAAGTTGGTTTGATTAAAGATTGGCACATGAATTAATATGCGCAGATAAATAATTTATAATACATACTGCCATATTCCATAAAAAATAAGAATTGTCAATTTTGACTGTATGGTTTACAGCATTTGTTAAGAGATATATACTGTACCTAATTTATATACAGATTAATCAATATCGAATCAAATTAAATTAAGAGTGGAAATGAATCAAATTGCTGGCTGATGAATCAAAAATTATTCAATACCTAGCCCTATTATTTTGGTCATTCCACCCAGCCCCTAACTGAGTGATCTTACCTTGTGTGACTGTGCTTTTTTCCCTGTCCTCTCTGCAGTAGTCCCTCCAGGTCCAGGTTTGGGCCCAATCCCAATGTCTCAGTTCGGAACAATCTCCCGGCAGATCTCCAGACACAATTCCTCCACTACTTCTTCCTCCGCCTCTATGGTGTCAGCTACCGGCACCTACCGGCGCGCCCCTGCTAGCTCCTCCCAGTTCTCTGTGTCTCAACCCCACCTGAACGGAGGTCCCACGTACCCCCAGAACACAAGTGAGTTCAGTTCCATGCTTGGGAGTGCTATTCAGTGGCCCCTATTTGGACACTAAAGTTTCACTTTAAAATTCCTGGATGCTATTGCATTAGATAACAAATATCAAGCTCGAGTGTTTTATTTCTTCACCACTAGCAGCACCAAACACTTTTCAGTAAAAAAGGAGGTTACTAGCAACTAGCAGACCTAGTAACCCATGATCTGCCTGCTTTCCTGCTTTTTATCTCTCCATGTCCAACTCACAATTGCTTTTACCTTCTGTCTGTTTATCTGCCTATGTATAACTCTTTGGGCTTGTTTTTTTGCCTGTTATCCTCTTTCTGTGTGGCTGGATGTGTATGAATGTGTGTGTATCTGCGCTCCGTGTGTCTCCAGTGTCTGTCGCTCCACCGCCTCCTCCCATGGTGCAGCTGACGCCCCAGATTCCCCTCACTGGCTTTGTAGCAAGAGTTCAGGAGAACAGTGAGTAATGCACACATTAGCATAGACCTTCATATATGGTCTCTGTTCACCTGCAGCCTGCCGTGTATGAATTATTCTCTGTACCTAAAATGTAATATTTATGTAAATATTTGTATTTATTAAAATATAGGTATATTAATTGTTATAATTTAAAATGTAATAAAATTGTATGATATATACTGTTTTTGAATTTGGAAGGTGACTTACTCTATATTACTATTGCTTATATTTAAGGCCAATGGCAATCTATTAATTTATTCAAATATACATTGTATAGAATCTCTACATTTTATGCATCTCTTATTATTATTTCTTATTAGAAGCAGTGAAGCAATTTTGTTAAAATACCATAAAAAATTTAAAAACTTTTCTTGCCATTTTGTTGTATTTGAGAATTATTTGATTGCATTAAAAATGGATTTCTTTAATGCATACTGTGCCATTTTCAATAAAGTATCTCTAAATTAGGTTTCTGTCTTTAAAGCAAAATTTTGTCATAGATGATGTCATAGTGAGGGTTTCCTCCCTTCTTTGTCCTCCAGTAACGGACAGCCCATCTCCTCCCCCACCTCCTCTACCTGAGGACACGCCCATGTTTGAGGAAGCAGCTCCGCCCCCTCCACCTCCACCTGTGGATTATGATGAAGAAGATGCAGCTCTGGTGCACTACAATGACCCCTATGCTGATGGAGACCCCCACTGGGCCCCAAAATCCTATATAGAAAAGGGTGAGTGAGTTTCCATTTAGAGTTTTTACTTTCAGATTTACTTCAAAGGCAACAACAATATGATTTGTTATTTAATTTATTTTTGATTCTTTTTAATATACGAGTTTGGAATTGGGAATGCCTTTTCCAGTTGAGACAATAACCAGGATGCAGAAAGATAGCAAGCTAGATAGATAGATTTAAATGACAGATTTTTATAATAATGTTATAGTAATACATTTTGAATGACAATTATGTTTCTACTTGTTTTTTTGTAATTTTTTTAATATAAACATTAAATGGTGGCTGTCATAAAAATATGAAGTATTTATTCAAACATTAAATATTGAAGAACAGGTAAAAATATAATGAATATGCAATCTAGAGCATATATTTATCAAAATGCTCCTCTCTAGAGTTATTTTTCTAGCTAACTTATCGAGTTTATGGTCATTGAATGGCTTTTCTGAGGTAAATGTGATGTTACACGACATTGTTCACAAGCTGTTTTATTGTAATTTTTCTGCGGTTGAAACACTGATTGAGCGATTACATGAGACATGATTAATTTCAGTAAGTTGTTCTGTATCTTTCAACATTCCTTCTGATGTTCATTCATGTTTATTTGCTGCTGTAACTACTAGTAAAGAGGAAGAGATGATCGGTTCACGTGCGCTCTGCGCTGCCGCTTCGCTTGAACTGAGGCGCTACAGCACATTAAAGAGCGCCAAAACGGTATTTATTGTTTGAATTTCGTAATAAAATTGACCGAATTTGAAAGCTGAGACTGTTTCATATCAGAAGTAACAACGCACAAGCTTATTGCAATTTGTTGGATTGGAGGCGCTACAAAGCTTTGTTCATTAATCAACTGAAAAGAGCATAGACTGAAAGATCAATTCTTGAGATTCAAGAATCGATATCGGTTCTTCAAAATGAGAATCGATTAAAATCGAGAAATCAATGTTTTTTCTCAGCCCTAATAGATAGATAGACAGACAGACAAGTGGATAGATAGACGGACGGATGGATGGAGCGAGTGGTACGTGCAGTAAAACAAATGCGGAGGAAAAAATCAAGACCCTCAGAGAGCTCTTTTGGCCTACAGATCAACTCCATTAGATCATGGGATCTTACCTGCAGAACTCCTGATGGGGAAGAGAATAAGGTCATTAGTTCCAGTTCCACCTAAATCTCTCACGCCAAGATGGCCAGAACTGAATGTACGAAACGAAAGACAGGATGTTATAAGGAAAGACAGGATGTTAAAAGAGACACGACAGGAAACATTCAGATCAAGACGCAGACCGAAAGATCTACCAGTTATCATTCCTGGACAGAAAGTGTGGATCAGGACATCAAATACACTGGAACGTCAACGGAGAAGCATCAACGCCCAGTTTGTTTCAGGTAGAAACTGAGATGGGAACACTGAGAAGGAACGGAGCTTATCTTACAGTACTTCCAGAACCAACACAGCAAGTTGTCAATGGAACAGTAACAAGGTCGGGTAGGATTTCCCATCCAGAGTTGAATGTTAACATAGAAAGACCTGCTATCAATCCCTTCAGCAGAGTCAGGAATGTCAAGGCAGTCTACCCTGGCTTCAAGCTTAGGAAAAAAAGTTCAACGTTTTATGTTGTTGAGATGTTTGTTTCCAGAGAAAAGAAAATATGCAACTGTGTGAATATATAAGTATGCAGAATAATAAAAAGATGTTGAGACTAAAATAAGGGGGGTGTAGTGGAACCCAACGTAACAATAGAGGGCGCTCTAGTTCAGAAAGAGAGATACAGAGATGTGTATAGGAGGAGAAAAATAATAAATTGATGTTCGCTAACTGAGCTGTGTGCGTGTCCTGATGTCTCACCTTAGAATGTTTAAAGGGTTAGTTCACCCAAACATGAAATTTGTCATTAATTACTCAACATCATGTCGTTCCACACCTAAGGCCTTCGTTCATCTTCGGAACACAAATTAAGATACTTTGATGAAATCCAAGAGGTTTTTTATCCTCTATTGAAAGCAACAAACCACATTCAAGGTCCAGAAAAGTAGTAAAAACATTGTTAAAATATTCCATGTAACTGCAGTGGTTCAACCTTTTATATTATACTTTTTGTGTGCAAAAACAAAACATTTACGACTTTATTCAACAAATTTGTCTCTCCCCTGTCATTCTGCTAAGCTATTCACATTGTACAGCTTCAGTGTTTACATCCGAACGGCGGCTCAGTATTGGCCAGCTCTGGTCTCATGAGGAGCACGACACATGCGTGTGATGCTGACGCAGGAGCCGGCCAATACTGAGCCGGCATTCGGACGTAAACACTGAAGCTCTGCAACGTAAATAGCTTAGCTTAAATTTAATTGCTTTCAATAGAGGATAAAAAAACCTCTCGGATTTCATCAAAATATCTTAATTTGTGTTCCGAAGATGAATGAAGGTCTTACAGGTTTGGAACGACATTAGGGTGAGTAACTAATGACAGAAATTTCATTTTTGCGTGAACTAACCCTTTAAGATACAACTGTCTGTTACATCATACTAACCCTGTCTACTCCTCTTTCAGTGGTGGCCATCTATGACTACACAAAGGACAAAGATGATGAGCTGTCCTTCATGGAGGGCGCCATCATCTATATCATCAAGAAAAATGATGATGGCTGGTTCGAAGGCGTGTGTAATGGTGTGACCGGACTGTTTCCTGGCAACTACGTTGAATCCATCATGCATTACGCTGACTAATACTAAATCCCAGAGACAGCATCCAATGCAGCCAATCAGTTACAAACATTGCAAAGTGCATTAGAATATGACTGAATGTTTGTTTTTGTCCAATCACCAATGTATGAAGGGATCTACAATGCTCACTGTTTGAGGAGACAGGGCTCGTATTGCCTCTACAAAGAATATGAAAAGAAACAAACAAGTCTCACTACTTTCTGGTTAGGTTGCCTCATATATTTTGTACATATATTACAGTGAGACGTTGCCTGTAGGCTGTTGCTAGTGTTTGTTTTTGTGCGTGTTTTGTCATTGTACTGAGACCTGTATTTGCCAAGTGTCAGCTAGGGCTAGTTTGTTTTGTTTTTTTTCCAAAAACTATTCTCTCTCTCCCTCTCTTTTTTTTTTTTTTTTTTTTAACTGTCAAGCTCTTCCTTTACAGAAGGAAGAAATGTTTGAATGTCATTTTTGGAATATTGTTATGCCTGGACAATAATTAGGCAAAAAAATATATATACAAAAATGACAATTGTGTCTTTACCTACATTTCGCCTTCAGGATTTGCTAAAATTTTCTATAATTTTACCTCATGACTGTAAGGGAAAAGACAGATGCAGTAATGTGCAGAGATTCTTCTGCATATCAAACAAAACTTCATATAAACATGTCCACGTTATGTATTTCAACCCAAGATAAAAGAAATAATAATAACAAATTCTGTTTTAGATTTTTTTTTTTTTTTAATTATATTATTTTTATGAAAATTCAGCACATTTTCCCCAAATAATAATATGTATTATTATTACTACCATAATGCAAATAAATCTCATTCTCATTGCTGTAATGTGAAAAAAAATATATAATATTTAAATTTTTTTATACATTCTGGCATACATACATTTTATACATTTATTATACTCCCATTAATTTATGCTGATTTAAATGCATTACAGTAATAATAATCATCATTGAGTGTAATGGGAATTATTTAAAAAAACAAACAAACTCAAAAGTAAATTATCCATTACATTATTAAATGCAAAAAAATCTTAATGGTCCTATAGGCTTTGTTTCCTTTATGCAAAATATATCTATTTTCTTCTTCTTCTTTTGTGACCTGGACATGTTTTCATGAGATTCCCCCATATAACTGTGAGTTTTATCTGTGCCAAGCTGGTCTTTGATATTGTTTTCGTTTTAAACTGCTGAAGTATTGTGAACTTGATTATGTTGCACTGACCGGGCGACACTGGCTCACTAGCTGAACGAGTCTCATTGCCCTCAGATTAAAATTTGTTACATGAAGAATTTTTTATTTTTTTTGGTCATTGTAAATAATATGTAGGGGGACCATGCAAATCTGAATTTGTGTCTTTCTATTTTGACCAGTTCAGAAGTTTTGCTGAATATAGGCGAAAATCCATAGATTTCATGGAAAAATCAAGTTTAGTGTATAGTATTGACGAATGTGAGCTCATAACTGTTAGCATGGCACAAACATCAAGATGATTCTGGTTTCTGGTTTTTAGAAGCGTCTCAAACTACTGTTGAAGGCGAGCAGTGTTTTAATTTATTTAATCCAATGAAATATCTGTGAGAATGTAACTCACGTAGAGCTGTCTGAACAATGACCACTTAATGTTAAGCATTGCAAGGCCTTGTCATAAGATGTGCAAGTGATCTGTAATTTAAATGTTCCTTTGCAGAATATCTGCAAATGATATAATCTCTATTATCGTTTTGTATATATAATCTGTTTTTCTTTTTATGTACAATCTCTTTTTATAATAAAGCACTCTCCTGTGCAAAACATTGTGTTAGATGTGTTTAGGGGCTGGTTGACAAAAGTATTGACTTGATTTCTATATGTTATAACACAAACGCAAAATTTACACATTTTAAGCACCAGTCCATGGCAGGATTTAGTCAATACAGTAAGAGAATCTATTCATCTAAACGGACAGCAGAGGGTGATATAGGTCTAAAAAAGAAAATACATTTCTATCACGTCACACTGATTCTTTACCACTGGTACTGTGGTACAATACTCAAGTTTTTTCTGATTTTCCTTTAAAGGTGCCCTAGAATAAAAAAAAAAAAAGATGTAATATAAGTCTAAGGTGTCCCCCAAATGTGTCTGTGAAGTTTCAGCTCAAAATACCCCATATATTTTTTTTAATTCATTTTTTTAACTGCCTATTTTGGAGCATAATTAGAAATGAGCCGATTCAGGGTGTGTGGCCCTTTAAATCTCGTGCTCCACACCCACGGAGCTCGCGCTTGCCTTAAACAACATAAAAAAAGTTCAAACAGCTAATATAACCCTCAAAATGGATCTTTACAAAGTGTTCGTCATGCAGCATGTCTAATTGCGTAAGTACAGTGTTTATTTTGATGTTTACATTGATTATTAATAAGTTTGAGGCTATGCTCCGTGGCTAACGGCTAATGCTACACTGTTGGAGAGATTTATAAAGACTGAAGTTGTGTTTATGCATTATACAGACTGCAAGTGTGTAAAGTGTTAAAGTGTTTTAAGTGTTCTTGTCTCCGTGAATACAGTAAGAAACGATGGTAACTTTAACCACATTTAACAGTACATTAGCAACATGCTAACGAAACATTTAGAAAGACAATTTACAAATATCACTAAAAATATCATGTTATCATGAATCATGTCAGTTATTATTGCTCCATCTGCCATTTTTCGCTATTGTTCTTGCTTGTTCCAGACGTCCTGCTCTTGTCTAATGCCTTTCATAATGTTGGGAACATGGGCTGCATATGCAAATATTGGGGGCGTACACCCCGACTGTTACGTAACAGTCGGTGTTATGTTGAGATTCGCCTGTTCTTCTGAGGTCTTTTAAACAAATGAGATTTATATAAGAAGGAGGAAACAATGGAGTTTGAGACTCACTGTATGTCTTTTCCATTTACTGAACTCTTGTTATTTAACTATGCCGAGGTAAATTCAATTTTTGAATCTAGGGCACCTTTAAATTATGATTAGAACTAAGCCAATTTAATAGAGGTACTTTAAGAGATATTTTAAGGAATTGTATGCAGACACTTGTCCAATCACAAGGCTTTAAGCTTGTTTCCGCCAATTCACTTTATGTCTGGTAATTCTAAGTAATTTTTTCTTATACTCGTGGCAGAAACCATTCCATACGTTCTACTTGTCAGACGTTTTGCGCATTCACAGCTGGAGTTCCATATATGGGAAAACGGAAGCTGAGAGCGTAACATATGAACATAACAGAAGTGGTTTTTCAAGAGCTCACGCTTTTCATCTGTCAGCAACAGGTTACACATCCAGACGTACTAAAATAAAGAATACAAAGGAAAATGCACAAAAAGCAACTGGTCAAAAAGCTTCTGCTTGTCAGGTAAAAACATGATGAACAGATTGAATTTAGGCTTATATTCACATAAACATTCATCAACTTGTACATCAGTTGGGGTAAACGGAAGCTCAAGCATGTTTCCTTGACGTATGCGAGAACCAATGAGGTTCATTCTCGTGTGTTACGCAGCATGTTTGAGCTTCTGCTAGAGGTTTGTTGAGCTTATGTTTATGTTTGCTGATGATCAATGTTCAGAAAATTTTTATTTGTTACAGAAAAGTTTTATGAACTTTTTGAAGCATCAAATTTTCAGTTGCGTAAGCAGACTAAGGAGGGACAGAAAGCTCTCAGATTTCATCAAAAAGATCTTCATTTGCATTCCGAAGATGAACGAATGTCTTATAGGTTTGGAACAACATGAGGGTGAGTAATTAATGACAGAATTAAAATTTTTGGGTGATCTACCCCTTTAAATTTAGAACAAATTTAGCTGTGTGTATGTATGTGTATGTACTGTATTCCTGTCACATAAGGGTTCAGTCACTAGCTGTTTCCATCCACCTATTTTTAATGTGAATTTTGGGAAATCACATAAACAATGATGGATGGAAATGCTAAGATGCACATAAATTCTAAAAAAAAAAAAAAAAGTGCACAAAAAAAACTTTTTCGGTTGAGGCGGATAATGTTTTTATACGATAAGAAGACATGCATAACTTATTGGAAACACATTTACCACATAAATCAACTTGATGTGCAATATAAAAAAACTCATGTGACTTTGCCTCAACAGATTGGATAAGTGAACTCATTGGCATCATCATAAGGGGTTGGTTGTACCATTTTTAATGAACTGTTATCCCCACCCCAAACAGCTATAACATAGCTAACTGTTTTAGCTTATCGATTTGAAGTTAGAATGAATGCAAAGCTTTAAATTAAACTGAGAAATGGCTACTTTAGGTTATGTGAGTCAAATAATTGTATCTACAAAAATAATCTTGATAACATTTTTATTTTATTCTTAAATTTAGGCTGTTACCAATCAAAAAATAAACAAAATCCATCTTTGCACTTCAGAGGTGACACAGGAGCTGCCTCTGAAGTGGCATCACTGGTGTAATAATGTAAACTGAAGTCACTGAAAAATCCCACCATAACACACAGACTGAAAGTGACGTGCAGAGACAAGAAACAAGTAGAGTGATACAAAGGGTGAAAAGTCCTAGTACTAATGGTGAAATATCAGCACACTTGCAATGTCTCTCGTCCAATCAGATTTGAAGGCTGAAAATAATAGTTGTGACTGAGTGTATATAGACCTCACTGAGTTCCGCTTGTGTTCTTAATACACTATGCTTAAAGTCCCACTGTAGTTATATAATTTTATCCCTTAAAACTCATCTGTGATGACCAAAACTGATCTTTGATCACCAATATGCAAATTAGCTCTACCTCCACTCAATCACACAAGCTCAGAATACCTGATCCACTCGTTCAAAATCAATATCCTTAGAAATGCTTTGAACAACTCAGTGGAGACAGGCATATAGTTCATCATAACATTGAAATATAGCCTACATCAAATACATAATTCACTCGCTATATTGCTAAATGTACCCGATTTTTTTATATCAACAAAAAAATATATTGGAATAATCTGGCTTCTCTTCAGCCCCCAATGCTTCGCAGCATAGTTAATGATATGCTAAAGCCCGCCCCACTTGTTGACGGGATTGGTTACACCTTATTTGTGACGTAGAGAACAAGGGTGATTTCAAACCGTGCATTTGAGACTGTCTTTGGTAAACTGCAGTTTTAAGGGGAAAATCCTCAGCAATGGTGTTATGAATTTGTACATGGTTTGTCTTAAAGGGCCGCTATTATATGCCCCTTTTTACAAGATGTAAAATATGTCTCTGATTTCCCTAGAGTGTGTATTTGAAGATTTAGCTCACAATACCCACAGATCATTTTTTTATAGCATGTTAAAATTGCCACTTTTTGGGGGTGAACAAAAACACGCCTTTTGTGTGTGTCCCTTTAAATGCAAATGAGCTGCTGCATCCAGCCCCCTTTCAAGAAGAGGGGGGGGTTTCAAGAACTCATGCAACAAACAAACAGGACAATCTCGTGCACTGAAAATGTCAAAACTTTCTGCAGCGGAGTTCAGTTCGAACCAGAGTCAGACAATGATGCCTACTGAGCAAGAGAATATATGCTGCGTGGAGATTATTAATAGTTAATTATAGTTATTAATTATCTTGCTTTATCCACTATTAGTACAAGCCTGTTGTAGCGGACCCTGTCCGAATGATGGCCAAAACTTTACTGATGAGTTTTATGAAATTTATTGTACATCCACCCTAGAAAATCACAGTAAGAGCTTAATAAAACACAGTACAAGAAGTGTGCATTAAATTCTTATCCATAAACTCTCTCCCCCCTGCATTATCATCCACATACACAATGATCGAATTACACAAAAACACTCGTTACAACTAACAGTAAACAAATATATACAGACCTTATGCATTTTCGGGGGTGTTTGATAAACTGGTAAACTTTTATCCGTTAAATAACTCAATGTTCTAATAAAGTGGGTGCTCTCCCTTTCATTACTGCCGTAACCAGTATCGCTCCGGAGACTATAAGCTGGATCACGAAGAGTTTGTACTGATCCATCCTTGAGTAACAACTTTTTAGCAAAACCTGTTTTCTATTGTCCCTGTATTGACCCTCGTTCACAAAGCAGTCTGATTTAAAATGATTCGAATGTAACTAATTTAGGTATAAGGAGGCGCATTCTCTTTTTAAAAACAAAACAAATCCACTGCATCTTCAGCGGCTCTGATGTCGGGAGTACATGAAGACTGTTATGTTCACTCTTACATCCAACAACAAAACACCTGAGTTGCTTACCTACAGCCTGGAGAAAATGGCAGACTGTGTACAACTCCCTCATGGCGAGATCTATGCTAATACGGCAGAGTCCGTCAGCAGTCATGGGCGGGGCCTGTGCAAGTGATGTCACTTTGTCCAGAATCTGCAAACGGCTTGTTTTATGGAGATTAAAAAAAGAGGAGCGGGTGGATTTTTATCATTATTGGGTGGTTGTGTACACACACTGCCAACACATATTTATGTTCAAACACCATGAAAAAGTGAATTTTGCTTAATAGGTGTAAAGCATTTTAAAAACACCATAGACCAGGGGTGTTTCCTCCAAGGAGGCAAGGGAGGCAGTGCCTCCATAAAAATTAGGATGAGAAAATAATCCATATTACAAAAATAAAACAATGCAAAAATTATAGAATGTGACAATAAAAAGTGTATAAGTCACATTTTCCTAAAGGAACAGTGTCCAACAGTGACACCCGCAGGTAAAGTTACAGCGGGAGTCACGTCTCTCGTGCCTCCCTTCCCTTCATAGAAAATCAAAAGACCCCTAAAGCGTGCAGTGTTTTTTTTTAGGAGGGTAATAGAGAATGAATGGGGGAAAGTCACATAAGAGGAGGCAATGCCTCCATCGCGCTATGATTGGATATGATTGGCTATGATTGGATGTGATTGGTTTGTGCGATAAATCCCGCCTCTTGTTTACGTGCACGTTCCGCGAGTCAGATTCAGATTGATTCTGATTGGTCAATAGCTGTGTTTTATTCATAATAATTTTGTTCACCCAACGGTTCTGTGTATCACTACACAACACCCTTAGCAACCACTCTTAGCAACATAAACTGTATGTTCTCAATTGATATTCAAGTCAGTCTTATGTTCATAATAAAAAATCTGTTTAAATCCGATGTCCGATGTATTATCTTGTCCTTTTAACATTTAAGGGGATTTCCCGTGACTAAAAGCGCTAGTCAAAGTATTTGTCAGTTGTGTCTTGTTCCGTGTTCACAACAGTTCAGTCTTTTCAATATAAAAGTCTTTACTACTGACTGACACACTCATAAAGACAGTCTCTGCCACCATCTAATGGGATAAAAATGTAACTTCTGTTGCTGTTCACAGTCAGGGACTATTTTTCCGGTGGAAGGAAGGCTTTTGGTGAAAGTTTACTTCATGAAAGTTGCATTGATACATATTTCTGGCTTTAATATTTCCGCTTCGCGTCATGCCTAACAACACCCTTCAGCCGTGACTTATTCACGATACAGCACAGCCTCTCGTACCTTATTGCTTATGTAAATTTAAAAATCCTTAAAACACTAATATGATGAGATTGACTTGGTTTTAATAAATAGAACATTAATTACATTGTTCATTTAAAAATACAAAATAGAATTGTATTTGGTTTCTTTTTTCTTTTTTTGACGTAATATAATGTTCATTTAACAAGGAAAATGTGACAATGTTAAAAGTAACGGACATGAATTTACATTTTATTTATAAAAAATAAATAAAACACTGTGAGGTCCTCATTTCAGAACACCACTGCATGCCAGTGCCATAGACATAAACAACATTAACAACTTGATTTACACCCCAGGGGGTCTTTAAGTTTTATAAGGCTTGGCTGATTTTCTCATGAAAACCATTTTATAGTGGGAGTGGTCCTACTTTGATGTACTTGGAGAGGAAGCTTTATAATACTGACATTTCTTTCAAAATGCAACAAAAAGCCTGCCAACTACATTGCAAGAATGAACATTTTCTAATATAAAGTCATGTTTTGTTAAACCTGTTCGTTTTCAGATATCAAAAAGTACAAAATATCAATTTGATGAGTAAAACAAATAGGGAACAGAACACTACACTATGTACTACATGGCACAGTAGGCTAAATGTAAATTACCTTGCAGACCATAGAATGTTATAGGCCTATAATATCAAAAGAAAACAAATGCTGTGGATCAATAGAATTTTGACACAGTCTGTAAATATAATACAGTTTTATTTTTACCAGACAGTCATACCAAGAACACATGCAATATAAAAAAGAATGCAAGGAAAAACAGACATCCATTAGGTTTTAATGATCACTTTTAAGATAGAGGACAACATCTATTGTTACCATATGAAAGTGAAAACAGGACGTAAACAGCCAGGTCTTGTTTCTCCTGTGTTGCCAAGAGCTCAGCGGCCACATCTGTCTGTTCAACTTGTGAATCTTTGAGGTGTTTTGGAGCCTCTGTTAACCACATGCTCTGGGAATAAAATGCATGCACTTTGACAGAGAAATTATGGAAAGAATCATTAAACACTCAAAAACAATGATTAACACACAGATAAATATTATTATATTACAAATCATTATATTTACTATAGTGGGGCTGTGTAGGTTTATATGCAGTGCTTGTGCCAAATCAAATAGTAGATATTACATGAAAGGGCATAATAAAGACATAAGGATATAATATATACATATGTATGTTTATAAACATATAAACGTATAATTCACAGTTGCATTAGAGATGTGTGCACAGCCAGTCATATATGTGTGGGAGCCTCCTCTAATGGTTTTCAAAACTAACATCAGAAGCTTTAAATGATCCCACAGTAGGTTATGGATGGCAGATGAAAACAAACACATGTCGGTTGTAATTAAAGATGTCGGTTGTAATTACAGATGCTTAAGCATAGAATTAACCCTGTACTAAAATGTGAAAGGGCTCAAAGGATGATTTATTCTCATTTATGTAATTCTAGAACACTATTAAATATATGCATATATAATTTGCCTATCCTTAAACAAAGGAACAAATACATTTGGGGAGACAAATATCAGTGAAAAAAATAGTAAAATATATTACATTTTCAGTTTTATTCACTTTAATAGGTTGGGATCAATATTTATACATTATCTGATAGAAGACTTTATGAACTTTGTGAGAATTATTGTGATTCCATTCATTCATTCAAACAAATTAATGTAAAACCAAAACAACAACAATAATAATTGATGAGGATGGTGATGTTCTCTTTGTTCTCTACATTTACCTGTCTAATGTGGAGCAGATATTTAAATTCTTTAAAAATCTGACATGGAAAAGTATCATGGGAACTCTATGGGTTAACTGAGGCTTGGGGAAACCTGTTGCCAATTAAGTGTGTGGAATGCCACATATAGACATTTCCTCAGAACTTCCACCACAGGTTGCAGAGCACATGTTCCCTTCCAGACAGAAAATATTACTGCTTTAAAGGTTTAAAATGTTTGTTTTATTCAGATTTTTGCTTTCACAATTTGGAAACAATTGTCGAAACTCACCATATGGACACTGTGTTTGACTCCGCTTTGATTCATTCTCTGGATTACAAGGGACCCACGTTCAAGTGTCTTTAGCATTTTCCTTTACACAGTGCACAAGCTGCGATGGAAACTCAAAGGTTTTTATTTCTCATTTGTCTGATGATGTGTGGAGGAGACATTGAAAGTACATCTGAAATTTGCTCAGGAGTGCACTGCCAGAGGTCTCCATCCAGATCACCAGATCACCAGAGCAGATCACCTCATGTCCAGAGCAGATATTCAGTTTATGCTCCAAGACGCCCATCGGTTCCCTATACAGTAATACATCCAGAGAACAGCAGAGCAGGCAGTCCTAAAGAAAACCCAAGGACCATCACGGCTGAGGTGTTCAACCCACAGGGATGCACGGGAGGAGGTTGCCAAGGCTCGCCAAGACCAACAAATAATGATACGAAAGTGTGCAAAGGAATTGGTTGTAAACTGCCTGTAAGGATGCGACAAGATCCCAAACAGCATTCCTGTGTTGGAGATGCCTGCACCACAGGGTCAGATGCTGAAAGAAGCAGACTTTCTTTTGTCCATATGCAGGACAGAGCCGAGCAAGTATTGGGGGAATTTCCGGAGTTGGGAACTCGAGGGAGACCATCAACTGGAATTCAGTTAACATGCGACATTAAACCAGGTAAACAGTGATTGAATGATTTATTCCAGGGTGCTGAGTATTATGATACCAGTCCTGTGTTTTTGTAATAGTGATATTACACTTGCTAAATTGCAAACCATGCAGTCATGAACATGCAAAATCGATTACATGTTGGATTGTTGCCTCCTTCCTCAGGCAGTCTGTGGAAGCATGTCAATTTCGTGACACGATTAAAGCATGCATGTTATCAGTTATAAAATGTGATTCAAATCTGAAACATGATTTCAACAAAAAAGTCATGCTAAATTCTCTTAAATTTTAACATAGGCACAAATGAGGTCCATTCTGAAGATGCATTGGTGTTGCATTTGCATTTGGCAAAAGGTCAAGATAAACTGGTGGCCCAGCTGGAGGGACAGCAAGCTGAGGTTAAACAACTTCAGAGCACCCTAAGAGAACAGCAAAGTGCTCTTTTAACCCACCAAAGGGAAATAATGGACCAGCAACGGATTATGTTTGAAAAGATGGAAGAAGTCAAGTCCCAATACAATCTTCTTCTTGACAGCGTCAAACAGCTATCTGTACAAAGCCCGCAGGGAGTCATTGAGAGCCATTTGGATGGTCTCCAATCCCAGGTTAGAACATATTCTCAGGATGCCTTCACAATGCAAAAGATGAACATGGATGCTAGTGTTACGGATGCTGGCAGACCTCTGTTTGGTTGTGGATCCTGCCGAGCAGATGAGTATTGCGACTTCAGTGCAGATCGGCCACGTTGTGAGAAATGCACTGTCTGCCCTCCAGGATTCTTTCTGGTGGCTCAGTGTTCGATTCATGCCGACAGGATTTGCCAGGTACGTTGTTGTCATTGAGGTTTATGTATATTTAAAAAGGGTTATTTTGATCATAGATACATATTGCAATCAAATACAATTGATGTAATTTAAACAAAAAAATGAATTGTGTCAAAAAGCTTTTAGTCAAATTATTAGTTAAACAGCTTTATAAATACAAGATAACAACTAAAATTGTCCAATAGGACAGAGACGAATGCCTAGAGATTCCAAACTTATGTAAAGAACGCAACCAGTGCCTCAACACACCAGGTAAGTTGCCTACCAGATTTCCAGACTTGTTTAAGATTTACTTCCTAAGAAATTAAGCATAGTGCATTGTTTCAGGAGGATTTCGCTGCTCCGGCATGTCGGAGAAGGAAGCAGTTGCTGGAATGTGTGGGCACTCTTATTTTTACAATTCTGAGATGGAGGAGTGTCAAGCCTGTACAGAATGCGATTCTCAGCCAGTGACATCCCCATGTTTGGCCATGAGTGATGCGGTGTGCGCCAACCCCTCAGAAAGCCGACTCTCTCTTTCCTGGTCTGGTAATGTTGACCTAGCCAAAGGTAGTGAGCTTCCTGATAAGCAACTTCACATCCGTGGCAATAGTGATGGAAGCCTTCTTTCCTGCACTGATGGTTGGATAGTGCTCCACCAGCATGGTCTTGTTTGGGTTGACCATAACGTTGCTTTAAAACATGGCTGCCGCAGCTTTGTTCAGGCATGTTTACGACTGAATGCCAGTGAAGATGAAGGTCGGGATCTGAGTGGCATGCGTTTGGAGCAGCGGGAGGGGAAGTCTCTCCAGAGTGCCAGTGTGAGTGGAGCAGCTGCTGTGGAGCCAGGTCATGTACTCTACCTTTCTCTCAAGAGTGCCACCAACCAGTGTAGCCAAGACAATGAAGATGTGCACCTTCAGAGCAGCCTAATCTCACCATTCAGCCTGCTCTGGTTGTCTCATGACACAGGTGCAGTTGCTATGACTGCTCAGGCCATTGCCTCTGCGCACTACCACACCAACTACCGTCCTGCCTTCCGTACGTCATCCATCTCCGACCCTTACATGGTCGGCCTGACCCATGACAATCGTGGGGTACGCTTCAGGGAAAGTGGCACTGTGAAGTTTGTCCTTCAGCAAGCATTGTACTCAATGGGTCAAGCCTGTATCTCAGAGGGCTTCTACTTACTTGCATACGTGAACCACAATGGAAGCAGTGCTGAGCTGACCCGTGCATTCAAGCCCGGTGTTCATTACAGAGATACGTCTATATCTCTGTCGGCTGCCACTACTGTGGATTCTGGGGATATGCTCACCTTCGAGATCCTTGCACCTGCGCAGTGCAATGTGCGCTACTTTGGTGACGACTCTGGGATTAGCATGCTCAGTCTGGTGTGGATCCCTTCAGCTGTGTCCACTGCCTTGTCAGCCTCCGTGTCCAGGAAAAGTCTCCCCTCTGGCGCAGTGCGGAATAAGGCCTTGTTCTTCCATCAGACAACTCCAGCGGTTCCACAAGTTGCACTTGCTGGAACCAAAGATCACAGAGACTTCATCTTTCGGGAAGCAGGGACAGCAAGTGTGGCCTTAGATCTGCGGCTTATCCACTCATGCAGTTTAATCAAACTCACCTTGCTCCAACAGAGTGAGTCTCGGGGGGATCAGCCAGCCCCTGTAGCTCAGCAGATTGGTGGACACATGCCGGAGGGAAGTGTATGGGCAAGTGTGGGACTGAGGGTATCATTCCAGGTGCGTAACGGCACTGTAATCTTCGCTACAGTAGACTGTGTGAGAGGGCGCATCAACCAAATTGCTCATGATGCAGGGAGTAGCATTTCTATCCTCTGGACAGCTGCATGATCATAGCATGATTCAGCTAGCATGACATCAAGCTGGCATGCTGATGTTTTTACTTTCTTTATGCATTTAGCTGAGGTACTTTTGGATGATGGTTTTATTTAGGCATCAATCAGTCGTTGATTAAGCTTAATTTCACAATCTTAATTTCTAACCTGTACAACCAAATAGTACAAAAAGAAAAAGTTTGCTTCAGAGTAGATTTCTGGGCTTTAAGTAGCATTGTGTCATCAAGTATGATTTAAAAACATTGCAGAGGGAAAAAAAGATGTGAAAATACATTTACTCTGTATTTTTATTAGT
Organism: Anabarilius grahami; assembly: GCA_003731715.1. Classification (NCBI taxonomy): domain Eukaryota; kingdom Metazoa; phylum Chordata; class Actinopteri; order Cypriniformes; family Xenocyprididae; genus Anabarilius; species Anabarilius grahami. Next base: position 2,052,222 of record RJVU01064619.1, read on the forward strand.
ATTATTGACAGATCTTTATGGTATAATTTTATTAAAATGTTATTAAAATGTTTGCATCTACCAGTTCTGTTCAACTATTTTCTTTTCATTATATTTGCACTCCATAAAACAATGTTAGCATTCAACAAATGTATTATCTAAGTATATTTCTCTAATTATTTGGATTGTTTTCCTCACCTTAAGTGAGAGGACATCTTACGGCATGTTTTGTATTTTGCCTGTATCTTCGAATAAAAATTTCAGTGGTAGCTATATGTTGTTGTTATTTTGTTTTTTAATTCAAAATAAAACAACAAATTTCCTATAGATTATAGTAGTTTATAATAGTCACAGTATTTACTATTATAACCACTTACTATGTCTTTCCAAGATTTAGTTTTAAAACTTTTTTCAAATTTCAACCCAGAACCCAGAAAAAGGTAGTAAACATTTTCAGTTGTTAGTGGGAATCAAATGCAGGCATCTGTGGCACACAGAACCAGATGTCTTTGATTGCGCTCTTTAATATGCAGGTTTTGAATAAAACAAAATAAAAGTAGCCTTCATTTATTTTTGTGTGTTGCTGTTCTTAAAGCAGAAATTGACATTTAATTTATCACAAATAATATCAATAACACACCAAATACTTCCTCAGTTTCTTAATGTTTCTATAAAAAGACCACAACCGAAACCATATCCTGAAGTCAAACTAGGACTGAAAATAGGTTTATAATCTTAGGAAGCATGTACACAGACTTGCGGTTTTCCAAGACATTTGGTTAATATTAAAAGCTTTACTGGGAGCAGGAGATGACGTTGATCTAAAGTTATTCCATAAGGAGTAGAGTGATAGACTGAACCCTTCAAAGGGCTAATGTGAAGCCCTGAATTATGGCTACTTTAACAGGGTCAGGTCAGTGCTCACAGACAGCCCTCACCATACAGCCCCCTCTAAAATTTCACACAGATGGAAATTAATCAGTGGTTAAAAAAAAGAAAAAGATGCTTAACATTTGATGTGACGATGATGAGACGTGACGTGAAAGCGAAGTATGGTAACCCATACTCAGAATTTGTCCTGTGAGCAGTGAGTAGTGAGCACACACTACAAGCCATGGAAACACACACCCAGAGCAGTGGGCAGCCATTTTGCTGCAGCACCCAGGGAGAGATTGGGGGTTATGTGCCTAGCTTAAGGGCACCGTTGTGGGTGGATGAGAGCGCTGTTCATTCACTCCCCGCACCTACATATTGAGAATCGAACCCACAACCTTCAGGTTACAAGTCTGACTTTCTAACCATTAAGCCACAACTGCCCTCATTTGATTTAACTGTTATTTGTTCAGATCCCATTGATTTCGAAAATCCGACATGCAAATATACAATTGTCTACCGCATTTTGAATAGTGTGTTAAATGTTAGCAACATAATGTGTAGAGATTTAGATGCTAACATGAGAAATGTGTCAAGAGTCTGTTTTGCTCTGTCAGGACAGATAACATGAACCTTGAGGCCTTCTGTCAGTGCAAGGGTTAAGTGACAGTACAGGTGTTTGGTGTTAGAGGATGTGATAATACTACTGTTGTGTTGAAGCCTGTACTTGATTTGAAGTAGAACATCTGGAAGTGTTTAACGATCATTTGGGGAGGTTAAAGCTTATTTTTACACTATTCCTATACACTAAGGGTTTGGTGAACCGTTCTCAGCTTGTAAGGCTGAGAGCTGATTATTTAATTATTCAAATATTATATAATTTTAGCTGATGTATCAGAGAGTAGAAGCTTTCAAAGGGATGGTTCATCCAAAACTCTCATGTCATTCCAACCCTGCATGATTTTCTCTCTTCTGTGTAACACAAAAGAAGAAGATTTTTTTTTTTTTTGACAGTCAATGGAGTATAGTGTTAGTTGGAAGGAAAGTCATACAAGTTGGAAATAGCATGAAGCAGAATTTTTCATTAAATTTTGTGAATTTACGTAACATAACTAAGGTAATGAAAATAACATTTACAGCACTGTGTGCATCCATACAAGGGATCTCCAACCCAAACTCTCAGCCAACCCAATATGATAAGAGCTACATTTGGTTACACTTTATATCAATATTTCACTTTAGACATTTTACTAACTCTCATTAATTTGCAACATGTCAACTAACTCTAATTAGAGTATTAGTAAACTGTTAGGTTAGGGTTATGTGTTAGGGTTCGGGTTAGTACTTGACATGTAGTTGCAAAGTTACTTATAGTCAGTAGACCGTCTGTTGGGGGACCGTCAAAATAAAGTGCTAGCAAATATTAAGCAGACAGTCTACTAATACTCTAATAACAGGTAGTTGACATAAAGTTGCAAAGTTACTTATAGTTAGTAGAATGTCTAAAGTGGACTATCGAAATAAAGTGTTACCCTCCATTTTCTTGGTAATACTTTTAAACTTTCATTAGTAGTATTAACAAGCATTATAAACATTTATATTATACAAATATATCATCAATTAATGTTCATATTTTTTTTAACTTTGAATTTTTTTTAAGAAGAATGTATATTTTTCTGATCGCTGACCTCTATGCTATCTTTTACAATCCCTGATCTCAAAGAATGAATAACTAAAAATTAAGATTAAGATGAATCAAAATTATTTTTTTATTTTATAGTTCTTTAAAAAAGAACCCACAACAAGAGTGTGTTTAGTCTAATTCAACATGCTTTATTGATAATGCACATTTAATATTCTTTGGCCACTAGTGGTCTCTAATATCTCTGATATTAATCATTTCCTTCTAAGTACTTTTCATATTAAAAACAGATATATTCTGAAGCATTGCAATAACAGGTTGACAGCGCTGCTTTACAATATTAACAGTCACCACTGTATACTGTAACATACTGCTGTTCAAAAAAATAAATGCCCAGTGATAAAAAGCATTATCAAAGACTGAAGTACTTAGCACTTAAGCTAGCTGCTTTTAATATTAATATGTAACTGGTACAATATTTGTAAGTAATAAAGACGTCAGCCATACACCTATACATATCTGGGATATAGATACAAATATTCCATGTGAAAAGACAGAGTTGTAAATGAAGGATCACACTTTGATCATCATGGTTTGTCCTGTAAAAGAATCATCATGGATGATGGAATACTGAGCTGTTACTCATGACTTTCTCAAGGCACGTTTGTAGTTAATGCAGAAGTCAAATTTACTGCAATAAAAACTCTAAAACTGTCAAACTGAGCAGCTCTTTAGTTTTAGGAAAGTGTTATGGCAGTAATGTGATTACAATGATGTTTTACCCAATTCCTAAATTGCACCAATGACAAAAATGAGCAAATGTGCTCCCTTGTACAGAAAGAGGTGATCCTAAGTATGTATTTTCAGGCAGTGTTGTAAGATGATTCTTTCAGCAGTTAATGTTAGTTATTGGCTCCACCTGACAGTGACTCAGTGAAGTATTTCTATTAGGAGGCGCTTGAAGTCACCGCCGCACTCTGAGTTCAGGGCATCCTTTAGGGTAACATCATATTTCTCCAGGTACATGTCTTTGATGGTCTCCAAATCCACCTAGATGTGAAAGTGAACATGGAAAGGAAAATATAATTATTCTTTCCAGTATTTCCATAAAAATTGTCTTTGTATTCATTGTGTTATCAAGCCCAGAATAATCTCTACCTCAGAGCGTCCCGCAATAATACGTATGAGCGTGTCCTCATCTGTCCCAGCTCCTTTCATGGCAGCGTTCAGACGACGTGCGAAATATAGCTGCGGGTTTTTAGCACATCGCACTGTTCAAACAGAAACAAATCACAGTATGATGCGTGTTGCGAGTAGAAAAGGCTATCAAATAGCCCTATCCTTTCATAGTAGCTTACGGTCACTACTTTGAACAGCAATATGATTCTTTGATTCAAAAGAAAGAACAAATTTCCTAAGGGCTTTTCAGAGTTTTGAATAGTTTGGATGGTTATAGTTACCCAGAGTGATGTAACAGTCCTTTAATGTTCCAGTAGCCTCACTGTCTATAGCATCCAGGATATCTGTTCCAGAGAGCTATGGAAAGAAAACAAAAGAGAAACCAGAAACTCAGAAAGAATGTTGAAATGGTTCTTGTAAAGCAGTGATGGGCATAGCTGGTGTTTGACCGTACAGTTTCATATATCTTGAAGGTGGCCTGAAGCTGTAGGTAGTTCCTGTGAGTGAGGATGTAGCTGAAAGTGGACTCATCTGTTCCGAAGCGTCCTTCACCTGCCTGTTGAAAACCAACCACATAGTCATTCATTCATTCAATCAACAAAATAACTAGGGTTGCCAGGTCTGTTTGACAAAGATAAATAACCAATCAAAAATAGTCCAAAACCAGCCCAATGACCAATAAAGACCAAAAGCATCCCAATACCAAAACACAAAATATGATATACTCTCAGAAAAAAAAAGTTCAAAAGCTGTCACTGGGTGGTAGTACCCTTTCAAAAACTACTAATATGTACCTTTAAGGTACTAATATGTACCCTTAAGGGATACAAAGGTGTATCTTTTGAATGGGTACCGCCCCAGTGACAGCTTTTGTACCTTTTTTCCGAGAGATTTTAGAGTGCCATTAAAGACATTTTCAGATTTTCTTTGATTTGAAGCTGTACAATGTAAATAGCAGCAGTAAAAATCTGCAAAGTTTAAAAAATGTTTAAAAAAAGTTCACAAACAAAAAATAATTATCATGAAAATGTCAACGTCATCATTGCAAGATGTAGTACAGTGTTATTTATATACTATTATAGTATTTATTAATAGTGCTTTTATTTTTATATTTTCAGTATTTTATTTCATTTTACAACCCGAATTCTGGAAAAGTTGGGACATTTTCTAAATTTGAATAAAATGAAAACTAAAAGACTTTCCAATCACATGAGCCAATATTTTATTCACAATAGAACATAGATAACATAACAAATGTTTAAACTCAGAAATTTTACTATTTTATGCACAAAATGAGCTCATTTCAAATTTGATGCCTGCTACAGGTCTCAAAATAGTTGGGACGGGAGCATGTTTACCATGTTGTAGCATCTCCTCTTCTTTTCAAAACAGTTTGAAGACGTCTGAGCATCGAGGTTATGGATTTCTGGAGTTTTGGTGTTGGCATTTGGTCCCATTCTTGCCTGATATAGGTTTCCAGCTGCTGAAGAGTTAGTGGTTGTCTTTGATGTATTTTTCATTTAATGTTGCTCTAAAACCTTTATATACCTTTCAGCATTCATAGTGCCTTCCAAAACATGCAAGCTGCCCATACCGTATGCACTTATGCACCCCCATACCATCAGAGATGCTGGCTTTTGAACTGAACGCTGATAACACGCTGGAAGGTCTCCCTCCTCTTTAGCCCGGAGGACACGTCTGTGATTTCCAACAAGAATGTCAATTTGGACTCGTCTGACCATAGAACACTTTTCCACTTTGAAACAGTCCATTTTAAATGAGGCTTGGCCTACAGGACACGACGGCGCTTCTGGACCATGTTCACATATGGCTTCCTTTTTGCATGATAGAGTTTTAGTTGGCATCTGCAGATGGCACGGCGGATTGTGTTTACTGACAGTGGTTTCTGGAAGTATTCCTGGGCCCATTTAGTAATGTCATTGACACAATCATACCGATAAGTGATGCAGTGTTGTCTGAGGGCCCGAAGACCGGTCAACCAATAAAGGTCTTCGGCCTTGTACCTTACGCACAGAGATTTCTCCAGTTTCACTGAATCTTTTGATGATGTTATGCACTGTAGATAATGAGATTTGCAAAGCCTTTGCAATTTGATGTTGAGGAACATTGTTTTTTAAGTATTCCACAATCTTTTTACACACTCTTTCACAACTCTGCCCATCTTTACTTCTGAGAGACTGCCTCTCTAAGATATCCCTTTTATAGCTAATCATGTTACAGACCTGATATCAATTAACTTAATTAGTTGCTAAATGTTCTCCCAGCTAAATCTTTTCAAAATTTCTTGCTTTTTCAGCCATTTGTTGCCCCCTGCCAACTTTTCTGAGACCTGTAGCAGGCATCAAATTTGAAATGAGCTCATTTTGTGTATAAAATTGTAAAATTTCTCAGTTTAAACATTTGTTATGTTATCTATATTCTATTGTGAATAAAATATTGGCTCATGTGATTTGAAAGTCTTTTAGTTTTCATTTTATTCAAATTTAAAAAACGTCCCACCTTTTCTGGAATTCGGGTTGTAGTTTGTTTTTGTAATTTTTTTGTGTGCTTTTTTGTTAACTAATTTGTTATTAGTTTTATTAGTATTAGTTTTAATAGTGTTACATGCTTTTTATTAGTTTATAAGTAACATTTTTATTTAGTTGTTTTTCTTTAAATATTTCTATTTAGCTTTCTTTTTTTTTAATTTCAGTTTTAATTTTAGTAAACTTATTTATTTCATTTAGTTGTAGTTTATGTTTTTCATCTAATATTTATATTTTATTTTATTTCAGCTTTATGTCAATTACCAAAATGATTTTTGATCGTTTTAGTTAACGATACCAACACTGATAGTATACACAAAGTAAGGCAGGGCAGGCTTAAGGGAGTTAAATGTATAAAATAATATAACATAATAATATAATATAATATAATATAATATAATATAATATAATATAATATAATATAATATAATATAATATAATATAATATAATNGGAAACCTTTTATAAGAATGCCAATTCTGTGTGAAGATCATGGACTTGGCAACCCAATAATAATGTATTGTACTTACAATAATAATGTAAAATACTTATAGAAACTAATTTTAAACTACTTACATCAGAGTTTTACCAGCAGAGTAAACCTCACCTCAAACAAAGATGTTGCATCCTGTTCTGCCAGATCTTCATCCACTTCATAAGACTCATCCCTGCTGGCCTGCAGGTGAAGGTTTGACACATTTTTCCTTGTTCATTTTGCACTATAAACTGCAGATACTGTAGCATGCAAACACAAAAATTAGGAATGGAATTCTGCACCATTCATATTCCAGTGAACAAAAGCCTTGATCTTATCAATCAGTGGTGATGGAATGGAATGCAAGTTTTCATGACTACCACAGGCTGCATCCGAAATGTAAAAAATGCTGCCTTCAGAGGATGCATTCCAAGGTAAGAAGGCATTATGGCACGTCCGAATCTAATGTTAGCTTCACTTCCTGTCTCCTGAGATAGATATAGATATATATAGATATATTTAGAGCATAGATATATCCTTCGTTGCCTTTGATATCCCACAATCTTGTGCGGTCCATTCTGTGACAGTTAAACTAAATTTAAAAAATGGCATCTGTAAGTTGAGGTTGGTGATTAGTTTGTGTCTAAATGTATGTTTTTAACCAATGTTTTCCACTTTTGATGTTATTCCTAGCGAGAAATTTGTATTGTAGTAATTAAATATTAATTTGGTTATCACCAAAGCTCGCTCTGTTTTGCTGTAGATCATTAAACAATATGCTGCCTCAGAAGTCTGTCTGAAATCAGTTTCATGAGGTACCTTCATGCGCAAATGCTGCCTGCTGAGTCACTGCCTGATAGGGCAGCGAGGCAACAAGTCATGCTCATAAAGTACTAATTTGTGATGGAAAATGTGTGGCCTCAGACCCAACTGAACATGTGAAAAAAAATGAAAAAAGTATCCACCCCATTTGTGCCCTTCTACATTCTTCCTATCAGTACAAATAATTGCTAAATACTATAAATATCAAACTCATTAATTGTATTTTACCTGTAGGAGAGAAATTAGAAGATTCCTCACATCTCCACTAGTGTCATCTTCAATATCAGCCTCCAGATCTCGCTCATGCACTGGTGATCAAAAGATCTGTTAAATGACTACAATAATGCATTATTTTATTACTAATAATATTAGCATCACACACAGCACTTCATAGTATCAATAATGAGCCAACAATAAATCATGTCTCTTTATAATTCATGATATCATAAAAAAAATTTTATCTGATCAAAGCTTACCTTGCATATATGCCTCTTTGCAATTCAAAATGTCCTGTTAAAGAAAAAATATCTATTTTGTAAATGATGCTTACAATCAAGCAATGATTTCTTTTCTTTTTTTTTCAGATTTTCATGCTTGAAATTTGGTGACTATTCTTCCAATCTAATAATTAATGATGTAAATAATGAATAACCTGATTGGTGCTGGTGCAGAGGATCTCCACCAGCACGTCCTCATCTGTCCCAGCACCCTTCATGGCTCTCCTCAATTCTTTAGCCATGAAGATGTGGGGTGGGTCCAGCATGGCAATAATTGCTTTCTCAAAGTTTCCTGTGAGTTCATTCTTCAAGACTTCCTCCAACTCCTTGACAAAGACCGAAAAAACAAACCGGAAACCAGACTCAAATAGATTTATATTGGTTCAGTCTATCAAAAAATTATGATATGAAGTAAACGTTTTAAATTTTAAAAAATCAACTAAAAGTTATGTTCTCATATAGTGTTATTTCCAGGGATTTTATGCAAAGTAAAGAGTGATATGAAGAACATCTATGGTTCAATACAATACTCCAGTTATCCATGAGCTCTGGATGATGTTTAAAAGGCATAATGGTAGAAACTACTCCAGTTACATAATGCAGTCTAATGTGATGTGAGGAGAGGAAAATTAGAAACCATTGGTCTATGGCTTGTGTATATGAGAATAGAGTGTTTGCTCTTATAAGCCACTTTAAATTTAGATTAACACAAACTATTTTTCCACCAAATTAGATCAGTTTAAATATTTTACTTTTCACAAAAACACAATTTCAAATATCATGATAACACTGATTAAATATGTATGTACTATTTTGTCATTTAACTGATATTTCAAAAATCTGACTCACATCGTCATATTTTTCAAAGTAGGCTTGTTTAATCTCCATTCGCTGGACTGCAGAGCGGTTTGCTAGAATGGAAATGATGGTCTCTTCATCCGTTCCTGTGAACAATAGCAGATGAGCTCATACCTTATAATGTCAGTTATTCCTACATCAAGTTAAAGGGTTAGTTTCACCCAAAAATTAAATTTCTGTCATTTATTACTCACCCTCATGTTGTTCCACACCCGTAAGACCTTCGTTCATCTTCGGAACACAAATTAAGATATTTTTCATAAAATCCTATGGCTCAGTTTGAGGCCTGCATTGCCAGCAAGATAATTAACACTTTCAGATGCCCAGAAAGCTACTTAAGACGCGTAAAGACACGCTCCGAACCACTGATTCGAAACAAAAGATTTATAAAGCTTCGACGCTTCATGAAGCAGTGTTTTAAAATCGTCCATCACTAGATATTGTTGAATAAAGTCGTTATTTTGTTTTTTGGCACATAAAAAGTATTCTTGTCGCTTCATAACATTAAGTTTGGACCACTGTAGTCACATGAACTGTTTTAAATTCGTCTTTAGTAGCTTTCTGGGCATTGAAAGTGTTAATTATCTTGTTGGCAATGGAGGCCTCACTGAGCCATCGGATTTTATCAAAAATATCTTAATTTGTGTTCTGAAGATGAACGAATGTTTTATGGGTGTGGAACGACATGAGGGTGAGTAATTAATGACAGAATTTTCATTTTTGGGTGAACTAACCCTTTAACGGTAAGTTTACACGACAACAATGTACTACAAAAATTTTGCATTTTTGAAAAGTTTCACGTACAGACGACAACATTGTCAAAACGATCCCCGTTCACACGGATCCGTGAAAACAACTAAAAACGCTGTATTATCAATACGTTCAATACAATTAATATTGTTAATGTAAAGTTTTTTTCTTTGTACAGATGACATTTCCAAAACTATCCCTGTTCACACGGATCCGCGCAAACGTTTATAAACGCTGTATTGTGCATGCCAGAGAAGTAGTTGGCGATGTCACTTTGTAAAGAAAGACTACGCGCCTGCGCACATACGCATTCTTTTACAGATCTTAGTCATTTTTTTGTCATTTTTGCAGATCCGTGTGAACGGGGATAGTTTTGATAACGTTGTCATCTGTACAAAGAAAAAAAGTTTCCATTTTTAGTAAATCGTTGTCGTGTAAACGTACCTCAATATATATATAAAAAAACTTTCTTTAAGGGCCATTTACATGACACCATTTTTAACTAAATATGGAAAACTTCATGCCTTTTGGCCATTCATTTACACGACAACGGCAATTTGGGGGGCTGAAAACTGAATATTTTGAAAACGTGTTTCAAAGTGCAAGTTTTAAAAACGATACCAAGCTACTAAAACACCAATTTATGAAAATGTTGACGTCATGCCCATGCATATTATGTGTTCAGTCTATAGGCGCATAGCGTTTCTTTACAAAGTGACATCGAATAATACAGCGGTTTTAGTTGTTTTCGCGGATCTGTGTAAACGGGGATAATTTTGACAAAAACACAAAGGAAAAGTTTTTCTATTTTTAGTAAATTGTTGTCGTGTAAACATACTTTTAGTTAAAATGCTTAAAGTCAGCATTAAACGGTAGTTTTGATCATCTTTACTTCTCTATTGTGACATACATCCGAGTGAAATGTCTTCTTAGACAAGAAAAATGTAGGGCGAGACTTGATTTTGTCAATTGGAAATTGATTGGATGGCTGTGGTTTGCTATTGCTGTGAAGTCATGTGAGTGACAGGTTGTCCCGCCCTCGCGCCAACAAACACGTCATCAGAGAAGAGAAAAACAATGTTGCTGCAAGAGGAAGGGGAAGTTATTTTGATTAAAAATTATTTTTAAAAAAATTTGTAAATTACATGTGTAAAACATTTATAATAAACACTGCAATAATCCATAAAAAATAAGACGGCGAGGAGGACATTAAAATCAAGCCCTGCCCTCTATTTTGTCTTTTTCAATATTCTGTTTCACTCTGAAATACGTCATAACACTGAAGTAAAGTTGGTCGCAAATTCTGTTTCATGCAGACTTTAAAAGTGCTACATCATATTGCAAGTAAAAAAAGGCAAACACCCATTATTTATTTTTATTCAACCTACCCATTCCTTTGCAGGCCTTACGGATTGCCTTGATGTCTGCCACCACATCAAAGTCCTCAAAGGGAGTTATTGTGGGCTGAAATAAAGGTTGTTTAAGAAAAATCATGTGTTATGCAGTTAGTTACTGCAGTTTAAAATTAAATTTACATCTGATTTTGAAATAAGTTAAACAACTAATTCCTTTTATATTGTACAAAGACGTGATCAGGATGATTTTCAAGGGTTTGGTATATTAGATCACAATGCAGTAGTCTGTAGGGGGAGGGGTTCTGTATCCAACACACAGCTGAGTCATGGGATCTCTGGGCAAGGACAGGAACAGAGTAAGCCTTCCTCTGCCTCGCCCACTGCCATAACAACAATGTCCACTTATTGGTAACAAAACAGTTATTCTTTGATAAACATTCCTCTTCCTCTGACAAGAGTATAAACTACTGCTCAAATCACAGTAAAATACAACAAATAGGCTCATAGTAAATATAAAATGAATATATGGTAAAAAAAATAAAAATAAAAAAAAAATATGACAAAACACATTCAAAAATAATTAGTTTAGTAACGTTAATAATAAAACTTGTGGAAAAACTGTTAAAGCATCAACATAAAACATCAAAGTTTCAACCTAAACTCGTCTGCGCATAAACACATTTATTTAGTCTACGCAGTATGTTGCATCCGTAGCAACCTAATAATAATCAGTATCGTTATCTGTAGTGAAAGAAACTGCGAAAAGTGAGAAAAGGAAACTTCACTGTTTAACTCACTTGAACGTTGCCCATCTTGTGATGCTGATGTGAGTCTCTGAATGCGCGCTCGCTCTCTCCAGCCAGCCAGAGCATCTTTTTACTACATCACATCCCAACGTCACTGTTGGCGACGTCATCAAATTTACATTTGTATCTGATTTTTCTATTCTCTTTTTGTCATTAACCATATGCTAAACAGAAATGTAAAAAAAGTTAAATAAAATAGTTTAATATAGGCTTATGCCTATTTTTAAAATGTTTTTCCAAGATATACAATACATTTTTTTCACACAACAGGAATGAAACAAATGTGCGTAGGCTGATACAAAATTTATGAGCGGAATCCTTTGAATTAAGACAAGAAAGTCTTTGTTAATTGTGTCCCAGCAGCATCAACCTACTTGCTGCATGAACAGTGCTTTGACTTTGTTGACCAGAATACTAATATTTTCGTCATTTCGGCATATTTATGTTTCCTAGTAGGTCTAGCAGCAAATGATCAAATATTTTTATATTAGCCTACATTTATCAAATTTATTATCAGAAGTAGCTTAGGCTACTGAAAAAAGTAGGTAATTGCTCAATGAAATAACTAAATACAGAGGCATGCACGTGATCTCTTGTCCTGCCTGAATATTAGGATATAGTTCTATTTATAATCTGGATATAAATATTAAAAGCTCACTTTCAGAATTAATGATGGATACAGGTAGAATTTGCAGCAGTTGTGATGATTCTGACCGATGAAGTAAGACACTTATTTCACGTGAGCTGATGCATGCGGTAATGTTTATCAAACATCTCTGTCTAGAGTTGTGTTGGTCCATGACCTGTTTTCTGACATTGAGAGCAGTTATTCACATCACGCCAGTATCCGCATTGTACTACGACGACGACTTGGCTCATAAATATTAATTATGTTATTGGGCGCTTCAGTGAGGTTACCGTCGAAAAACGGCTCTGGAGGTTACTAAGCAACGTCACTTTACGTTAATAGTATTCATGACCTGTTTTTTTATTTTGAATAAATACAGAAAGGAATATAGTATAATTATTTATACAATAATAAATTAAAATAATATAAATGCCTTCTATCTTTTTGCTTAAACAAACGGAAATGCAAAATATTAGGTTGCGTTGTCGATTGAAGTGCGCATGCGCACTGTCAACGCTGTCAGCTGACTTCCTGGCCGAGGGAGGGATTGCTGCTAGTGTCCCGCTAATCCATTAGATCCCAAAAAAATTACCACGGTCGGAGAGGGAACGGTCCATTCCGCGCCTATTCGTGCGGATATTAAGTAGGTATGGTCACATTTTTAAACTGAAAATACCCGAGGACAGAAACTGTTTGTATTTAAGCCCGGAAGAATTGGTTTCATCATCGAAATGATCGGTGAAATTTCGATACAGGTCTCGAGGGAAGGGATAGAGCAATTCACGAGCTCACTTACTATTAATGACTCTTCGTGCATTTGAATAATTAATATTAGATACGAGATGTAGGACGCGCGGTTGACGATTTAAAAGCGCGAATGTTCAATGGAACATGTCTTTCAGTTGGCAGACATCTTGTACTAATTATGCCGCGATTAAACCAACTGGACGGACACTTCCTGTTAAGCGCCTGTACATCGAGTGAATACTAACATCATTAGCCATTACAATGTTTGCAGAACAAACACTTATATTTACAAAATCTCGCGTTTTTGCCTACATCACGACCTTTTGTGATTGAAAACAGGTCATTTTGTCTGTCTAGGCATTCACTAACAGATATACTTTTTCCAGTTTCAATATTTTATTATTATTATGTGCTTTTAATATGGGTGAATTAATTTCTTTTAGAATCAGTAAGTCTTTTTAGCTCCTAATTTATATTATTTGGGTTGTCACAGAAGCCCAAACCGTTGAGACTAAACCATCCTGGCTGTTTTATCTAGTCTCACTTGTAGGGCTGGATGCCTCTCAAATCTTATCAAGGTCTCACAGAGCTCTTCTATAATCAGCCAGTGAGCTTCATGTTCATTTTCATTGTCCTGTGAAATATAGGAGTGAGAGCCCACCATGGAATGTGAGGTCTGAGGGGCAGCCACCATGATTGGAGGACTGTTCATCTATAACCATAAAGGGGAGGTGCTGATCTCCCGCGTCTACCGCGATGACATAGGGTGAGTGAGTTCATCGTGGGAAGAAAATGCTCTTGAAACTGCTTCTGATTTCAAGGACTAGATAGGGTATGATAGAGAAAATGTGAGTTGATCATTTTCTGGGTTTCTCAAAACCATATTATCTGGGAACAGGCCAGTAAACAGCCATCCAGAAGACACAACAACCACTAAAAACTGCTCAGCAACACCTTAGCAATGATGTCTTACTACTGACATTTGCACAGGCAAACACTTAATCTATTTATTTCTTAAGTTAGAAATATTAGAATACATTTTTTTTGTTTGACGTAAAAAATACTGGTCTTATTTTCATCATGCGTGCTCAGCAGGGTATAAACTCCAAATCATTGGGGTTATCCTGTTAGGGAAGAGGAAAGATGACAGGATGTTAGAAAGCAGGAAACATTGCTCCATTCCATAATCATGACAAACTAAATTTCATTTTTTGTAACCATAAATGGGGAAGTGTTTTTTTTTTCTCTTTCTCTTTATAAAACCCCGTATCAAATGTTCTCATAAAGATTTAATTGGTGTGTGTTTGCATTACTGTTGTCCATTTACACATGCACCCCATGTTTGTCTTTCTCCTCTTTCCTTGTCATTATTCCCCTCATGCTCTTTGTACTGTTTTTCTCCATGTTCATTGTGGCTACTGTAGCAGTAGGTAAGCGCTCCTACTATAAACAATGACCAAGCATGATTTTAGACCCCGACAAACAACCAACCAATCACTCTGACGCATGTCACCAGTGACCCCCAATCTAGGGTTGGGCAATATAGCTAAAATAGGCCTTCTAAGCCTTTTAATAATGTATTGCAACCTTTTTGTGTTTGCTTAAAGGGCCAATATGAACAAAGAACATAGATTTTGATCTATCTATCTGCCCATCCATCCAATAATTTTCTGTCTGTCCATCTATCTTTATAACCATTAAAAAAGATTTAGAAAAGTAAAAAGACTTTTAAATTCCATGTACAATTCATTAAAACCTTGAATTAGTGTTGTCAATGGATATATTCAAATGAACAAAAATAACTGATTTGTATAAATTAATCAAACTTTAAACAAAAACAACATTGACATGTTCTCAAACAATATACTCACAAATTGAGGCACTAGTAGTGGGCATGAAACTTTCCTACTTGCATGGTTTTTTGGAAACGTAGGTTTACGGCCCCAAAAAAAGCTTGTAAAACTGCAAAAATTACTATTTGTTTGTTAATCATCTATAACATAATATTGGATATATTCGTAAATATTCATATGATCTATTGCCCAGCTCTAATTAAAGCATGTCACCTGACATACTTCAGTCAATCAAATATTATGAAGATATGCAAGTGCACCAGCAGCAGGTTTACCATGATGCCCTTTCCCTTTGATTGCACTCAGGCATGAGATGACAATCTTGGTCATTTTTGGGTTTGTGTATGTTGGATATTTTGACACATTATGCAACTTTTCTGAAGGAAAGTGTTTTTCTACACATGATGGAGTAAAATATCTATCAGGAAAATTAATTTAAAAAAGAAATGAAATTGCAAAGAAAAAGAGGAAGTTTTATTGGAGTCTTTGTATAGTTCTCTTTTGTTTGTTTTAGACAGCTCTTTTGTCTAAAGGACCTTGTAACTTATCTTGAGGTTCCTGAAGGTTTGAATCAGCAGGGAATATCCAGTCAAGTATTTAATGCTTTGTTCGCAGACTGAAGAAATATGTTTGTCTTAAAGGGTTTACTGGCAGATGGTGACCATGTGCTCACTCTTCCTGCCCAACTCCATTATCTCTTTCTTGACCTCACGTTCTTATCCTTCCTTCTCCACAGGCGCAACGCTGTGGACGCGTTCCGCGTGAACGTGATCCACGCCCGCCAGCAGGTGCGCTCTCCTGTCACCAACATCGCTCGCACCAGCTTTTTCCACGTCAAACGCTCCAACATCTGGCTGGCTGCTGTCACCAAACAGAATGTCAACGCTGCAATGGTGTTCGAGTTCCTGTACAAGATGTGTGACGTCATGACGGCCTACTTTGGGAAGATCAGTGAGGAGAATATCAAGAACAACTTCGTGCTTATCTACGAGTTGCTGGATGGTAAGGCTGTTTCAGAAACATGGGAATCATTTCCTGACACTGTTCTCTCAGTTATATCTGATCCTCCATGTGCCTGTGTTAACCGCATTACCTCAAACCAAACTCGCCCTCCTCTAAATGGCATGCTTTCCTGGCAGTCATCCACTGTTTGTGGTAAGGTGCTTCCTAAACCATAAACTGTCCAGAAATCCTTGTCCTCCAGCTGAAAAAATTAAAAGGTTACCAAAATGAGACACACGGAGACAAAGTCTATTTAAAACAGTTGTTGAGGTGTTAAGTGTCTCATTCCAGAATAATGATTCATTTATGTCTATGTGTTTGTGTTTGCAGAGATCCTGGACTTTGGATACCCACAGAACTCAGAGACCGGAGCACTGAAGACTTTTATTACCCAGCAGGGCATCAAAGGCCAGGCAAGAAGAGGCTCTTTTACTAGTTCCATATTTTTAATGTTCATATGAATTACATTAACAATCAACATAATTGAATGATGCTACTGTAGGACTTGTGTGGCATGATTTTTCAAGCAGGATCTGATATATATATATATATATATGTGTGTGTGTGTTAAAGGTATTAGTAAGTATTAAGTATTATTATACTATTATTGTAGTATTATCTTACACAAATATTTTGTTTTCATCAAATGTTAAGTTCTTAAATAACGTATAAAATAATGTAAATGCTGTAAATACAGATATCATGATCATTCTCATTTTACCTGGCTGACAAGTTGACAACCAGAATTTTTGCAATCAAATGTCACAGAAAACCAAATGTTTATATTTGAATTGGATAAATATGCATGTACATAATCACCTTTTTTAATGTAAAAGTGGGCATGGCCATCTGTATCTTGAAAGTGGAAATGAATCAGTCAGTCAAGTTAACATTATTTAGTAAATTGATTTTCAATCTAATAAAAAAATTATGTAACAAGCATGTTAAATGTAGCCATTTAAAAGAAAAAAAGATGTTTTGTTATCACTTTTGTAGCAAGGGCACTGCCATCTTGCAGTACTACAACTTGTAGTAACTTGTTAGTCTCAGCTTCAGATGTCATGCCCACAGACCGCTGGCTGAAAGTCTGTTCCATAAGGCACACAAAATGGGAAACATTTCGAAGTTGTCATCTGATTAGTTGAATTCTCCAGAATATCTGGGAGACGTGTGTGTCACATTCTTTAACAGTCCACCTGGAAACAAAGCCGTCGTGATTTCCACTCATTGAAGTGGAGAACCGTCTTGTTTACAACTGAGACAATGAGCGCTTATCAGGGTCAACTAAACGCTGGATTTTCAAAAGTATGTGAAGTTTGCAGTGTCATTGTTGCAGTAAACTTGCACAAACCTCCTTGAATGAAAAATGTATTAGATGCATACCCTTAAACATGATGCGGAACAAAACAAACTGTAATTGGTTGCTTTACATGTCAGTCAGACGTCCTCTTGGGTGGTCCTTGGCCAATGAAAGCTGCAATGGAGTGTAAACCTTCTTTTGTCGGTCTGAAGGTCTGCCTACGAGAGACTAGTAAATTGTACACTTCCAGTGTCGTTCATTTCGTTATTTTTAGCTCTACAAAGCAACTTGTTATGCTGTTTGATATTTCAAATGGGTATTTCTTATCAATGAAATTCAGATGAAATTATCACTGACAATAAGCTTGACCTTTTTCTTCTCACTGAAACTTGGCAAGTTCCGGATGATTTTCTGCAGTTAAATCTTCTCGCACCTGAAGGGTATAAGTAGTGATCGACCGATATTGATTTTTTATAACCGATACCGATTATTTGCATGTTTATGTACCTGATAACCGATATGCAGAACCGATATTTATTTACTGTTTTTGACAATTATTACAACACAAATGAGCTGAACAAACCATTTTATTTATAACAATCACTCCCTCCTTGCATACAAAAAAAAACTTTATATTTATACACAAATAAATAGAGGGGTCTGAGTCCAAAAAATTAAAGTGCACTGTTACTAAGTGTCTTTGTTTTAAAATAAAAGCTTTGAGGTAAAAAAATAAAACTATATAAAGTTAAACAGCACTTGTCAGTTGGCATTTTATGATCTAAATTTAATCTAACGTTAAATCATGAAATGCCAACTGACAAAGTGCTGTTTGACTATAACTTAATCAACCGCGATCGCGCATGGAGATAATAAATAATTAATTTCCACAAAGCGGTAGGCTATATTTATATGTGTATTAGCGAAATAATTGTTATGTAGTAAATTATAATATAATCTAGGGTGTTTAAACAAGATAATCTTGTCAAAAGTTTCATTCAGTGGCCGTGCTTAAGCCTCCTGATCATCCGTCAGTTGCTAAGCAATATGAACAAACTTTTTCTTCTAGATTAATGGTGAGCAAATACAACAGATAGAGAATTAAATTCAGCGCTTTTATTTTCAACATGCACTCATTCATGTCTGTTTTATTTAATTCATGTAAAGTTACGTCTTTATTGGGGCAGGACATGACGAATTACACTACGTGACTCAATGAGTTTCTCAATTGTTTAGAAACAAGCTGCATAAATTAACTATATCAGGAATTTATGTCTCAGATCTCATTTGTGCATGTCTGTTATGTTAAATAAAGTTGATTAATTAAAGCGAACCAAGTAGAACATATACTTTACCTGTGCACTGAGTTGTTGTTGACTGATCTCCTCAGACGCCCGGGCTGCAATGGCGGAAATCTCAAAACGGCCACAAGATGGCGCCGTAAATCGGCGAATCCGATATTACAAAACCGATACCCGATTATGGAAAAATGCTTAAATATCGGGAAAAATATCGGTAAACCGATACATCGGTCGATCACTAGATATAAGTATCTGTCCAGACCTCGACTGCATGGTAAAGGGGTGGTCTTGCTGTCATTTATCGGGACAATCTCAGACTCACGCAACTTAATTTTCATAATGCCAATTCACTTGAATATATGGTATTGAAGGCTGACTCTCTTATAATTATCTTGCTCTATCATCCTCCTAAAGCCCTGTCCAACTTTTTTTCTGAACTCAGTGAACTGTTAACCCTTGCCTGTTCATTGTCATTTCCCATTCTCCTGCTTGGTGACAATATTCATGTCAATATAGCCTATAGCGGCTTATAAACATGTAAAATGGCTTACTTTTATGTTGCAAACTGGCTCAATTGAGCAAGTGACAGTTCCATCAACTGTCCTGATTTTTTTCATATATATAGACCTGTCCATGTTATCTGTGCAGATTCTAATATAAACCGTTTCTCTGTTTTTCATGCTTTTCTGGACGTGTCTGACTGCAGCATCAAGTATGTGTAATTGTTTTCTATTTTAAGTTTTTCTCAGATTACATTAGAGTGCAAGTGGCCCCCAAACATATTTAAACCACAATTTTAAATAGTCTTTCTGAACTGTCTTTGGTGGTCCATTAATGTCCTCAGACTAAGGAGGAGCAGTCTCAGATCACCAGCCAGGTGACTGGTCAAATCGGTTGGCGTCGTGAAGGCATCAAGTACCGCCGCAACGAGCTCTTCCTCGATGTGCTGGAGAGTGTCAACCTGCTCATGTCTCCACAGGGTAAGACAGCATTAACTGAGGTCTCAGGACTGTGTGCTTCAGTTATTATTGTCAAACCATCCACACACTACTGTGTGTCATCCTGACAGGTCAAGTCCTGAGTGCTCACGTCTCCGGTCGTGTGGTGATGAAGAGCTACCTGAGTGGAATGCCTGAATGCAAGTTTGGCATGAATGACAAAATTGTCATTGACAAACAGGGGAAAGGAGGAACTACTGATGACCCTGGGAAAAGGTTTCAAAGTGCTTCATGTTCATGCAGTTGTTTTGCTTGTCTGTCTCCTCTCTTTGTTTGCTTTAAAAATTTTGTTTGTCTTTTGTCTGGATTTTGTTTCTCAATCCAGAATTTTTAAAACATGTTTGATTGTAAAGTGTGTGGTTTATTTTGATTTTTGAAGCTGTCTGTTTTTGTTGCGTCTCTTTTTCTCTGTGCTCCCACAGTGAGTTAGGGGGAAGGTATTGTATATTTACATTTCTGTGTTCAGTTTTATGTTTGTTGTTGTGTTAATCTGCAGAACATACGAGTGTCTCATTACTATTCCTATTTATTTTATTTTATTTTTAGTAAGGATGCTTAATATATTGGCCAATATCGTTACATTTTTTATTATTATTTTCAATTCCAT
>RJVU01064619.1:2072499-2091713 GCA_003731715.1 Anabarilius grahami
CCATGTTACAGAAGAACATTAATAGACGTTTTGATGACTGATTTTATTTTAAGCATCTAAATAGAAGATTTAGAATTCTAAAACTTTTTTTAAACAACAGACAAAGCAGAATACACTACCATTCAAAGTTTGCAGTTGCTAAGTTTTTATTTAAGAATCTCTGATGCTAGGCACCAAGGATGCATTTATTTATTCAAAAACACAGTGAAAACAGTAATATTGTGTATAATATTTCAATTTAACATTTCTATTTGAATACATTTTAAAATGTGATTTATTCCTGTGATGGAAAAGCTGAATTTTCAGCATCATTACTCCATTCTTCAGTGTCACATGATCCTTTAGAAATCATTCTAATATGCTGATTTGCTGCTAAAAACATTTATTATTATCAGTGTTAAAACTGCCTTTTTTTCTTTTACCATGAAACCATGATTTTTTTTTTTTTTCAGGATGAACAGTTTAAAAGTATTTATTTGAAAAAGACATTTTTTGTAACATTATAAGTGTCTTTACCATCATTTCTGAGCAACTGAATGCATCCTTGCTGATTTTAATTATTAATTTTTCTGGAAAAAGTAAAATCTTACTGACCACAAATTTTGGAAAAGTGGTGTTGGTTAAATATTGGTAGATAATATGGTATCGGTTAATGTCCATTATTAAAATTATGAATAAATCTTTCAGTCCATCCCTAGTTTTTCGAAGTAGAACATTTTAGCATTAAGTGGTTTTATATGATTTAATTTGTATTATATTTTGTTAGTGATGATTTCATTGTATGTACAGTTTATTCTAGTACAGGGGTGTCTAAACTCACTCCTGGAGGGCCACTGTCCTGCAGAGTTCAGCTCCAACCCCAATTCAACACACTTGAACCAACTAATCAAGGTTTTACTAGTTATACTTGAAACTTCTAGTGTGTTGAGGTAAGTTGGAGCTAAACTCTGCTGGACAATGGCCCTCCAGGACCGGGTTTAGACACCCCTGCTCTAGTATTTTCTGCTTTTGTCAAATATCTTAATGTTCTATTATATCAAACACTCAACATCTTGGTTTGTCTACCAGTGGGAAGCAGTCCATAGCCATTGACGACTGCACTTTCCATCAGTGCGTGCGTCTCAGCAAGTTCGACTCTGAGCGCAGCATCAGCTTCATCCCTCCTGATGGGGAATATGAGCTCATGAGGTTAGTTCAGCTTCAGTCTGTCTTCACACTGCAGAGTCTTGATTCTGTCTTAACACATCCTCGATCTGTGTGTGTAGGTATCGCACCACTAAGGACATAATTCTGCCCTTCCGGGTCATTCCACTGGTCCGGGAGGTTGGACGCACAAAGCTGGAGGTCAAAGTTGTCATCAAATCTAATTTCAAGCCCTCACTCCTGGCACAGAAAATAGAGGNAAAAAAAAAAAAAAAAGTTAAGTAGGGGTGTCGCGATATACTGGTATTGACCGTGATATTTAAAAAAAAAAATGAAATATCGTTATCATGTTAATTAGGCATGTCGCAATACGCCGGTATTGGTGATAACCGTAATATTTCAAATGAATAGTACATGAATGATAATATGACACGTGAATTATCCAGCAACAGTATCTGGTTGACGTCCCAACTTACAGTAGGTGGCAGTATTGCACCTTTACGCTGATTGCAATTTGTCATAAACACAAGCTGTCACAGCGCGCAGCTGCTACTGCCTCGTAAAAACTTGTCATTGGATATGACAGATGAGACACTCTACCCGCACTCCAATAAATTCCGCGAAAATGACTCATTAATCAGCCCAGTTTGCAGGACCTGCCGAGCAACAGTGAGTGCAAAAGGGGGCAATAATACCAACCTCTTCACCCACCTCCACTTCCGTTATCTTGCAGATTTGGCCACTGTAAATGATGCCAGATTTGGCCACTGAAACTGGAAGTGTTACATTAACCTGTTAACTGCTGACGCCTTTCTGTGTTTTATATTTACACTCCTATGGGCTTTTAGTCCAAAAGTATGCTTATTCGGATAAAAACTTATGGATTATCATATGTTTACTTCAACTATCTTTAGAGAGCAGTATTTTTTTTTCTATTTTTACCCAAAATAGGACGATGTGAGCATTATGGAGCGCTAAACTCTCGCATGTAATTTGTTTCATTGATGCGCTCCCGCAAAAAGTCCACAAGTGAGACTCATGAGTAATAAGTTCCAGGAAATCTCTAATATGGACAAAGACATCCAGTGAATGCTGTAGCTGAATAAAACACAGATGGAGACATTTTGACTATTTAAACATGAAATGAATTTATACACCATTGTGACACTATTATGTTTTATCTGTTTTATCTTGGATATTTTCAAAATGATAATATATAATTATAATGCAGTGCCAATCGACATGGCCTTTATCACTATATATAATACTACAAAACAATATAATTTCTGTTTGACTGATAGCTTTTTTTTTTTCTTCTTTTTTTTCGCAACATATCGTTATCGTAAATTCTTTTGGCCACGATGAGTGAAAAATCTGATACCGTGACAGCCCTATTGTAGACTTAACATTACGTATTTGCACACACAAGACTATATTTTAGTTTGTTTGTAAAAGAGTTTGTGAGATGATGTGTGTGGTGAATGTTTCAACAGGTTCGCATTCCAACACCTCTGAACACTAGTGGAGTGCAGGTGATCTGTATGAAAGGAAAAGCCAAATACAAGGCCAGTGAGAACGCCATTGTGTGGAAGTGAGTGTCACCGTCTTCACATTTCTCTGCATTCAGTGCTTGTGTGCATGTATTCATGTCATCCTGTCTGTCTCTCTGCTCAGGATCAAGCGCATGGCGGGAATGAAGGAGTCTCAGATCAGTGCTGAGATTGAGCTGCTGCCCACTAATGATAAGAAGAAGTGGGCCCGTCCACCCATTTCCATGAACTTTGAGGTAAGTGTAATTGTACGAAGTAATGTTTCAATCATTTTTTTCTTTTTCTTTCAAGTGGTCAGCGAAAAGGAGGTTCTTAACCTTAACCTAAGAAAGTGTTTTTATTTTACTTTATTTTATGAGGTTCACTAAAATGTTTGGATACAGTTTAAAACCTTTTTTTGTGTGATTTAATTTAGCAATAAATATAAACTTAGATTAAAAATGAACTAAAACCATCTATTAACTTGTATTTCCCATAAATTAAATATTAGCTTTTTTTGTCAATATGCCAAGTAACAAGGTTGACTCAATTGACATTTCAGTATTTTTATGAGGTTTGCTGTGCTATTGTTAACTTTAACTAAACTTAAAACAAGTATCTATTTACCTACTTCTAATAAATAAAATAAAATATGGCAAAAAAATTTACAATAAGGTCCAATTAGTTAACATTACTTAATTCATTTACAACGATCAATACATTTACAGTATGTATACATTTTTAATAAAAATACAACTGGTTGTTGCTCAGGTCAAATAATATTAGAAAATGTTAGAAATAATAAAATGTTGAAATTAACATGAACTAAAATTAATAAATGCTTTAGAAGTGTTAATCCATGTTAACTAACGTCGTTAACTAATGTCAACAAATGGAACCTTATTTTAAAGTGTTTCCTAAAACATTTGGTCTTTTTTTTTTTTTTTCTCAATAAGCTCATAAGTAACTGTTGAATTAATTAATATTTGAATATCAGTCACCTTTTTGCGGAGGTAAGTACAAACAGATGTTGAAACTAGACTTTTCATATTTTCATTTATATTGTCTTACATTTTATGCAACATAGTAGTTTGTCTGACGTATCCAGTTTTGTACTCATGGTACCCATTTCTGTTGTATTTCAAGTAATTTTTTCTCTGTCTCAGGTTCCGTTTGCACCCTCGGGGTTGAAGGTGCGTTACCTGAAGGTGTTTGAGTCGAAACTGAACTACAGTGACCACGATGTGATTAAATGGGTGCGTTACATCGGACGCAGCGGAATCTACGAGACGCGCTGCTAATGAGCCACTGAGCAGAGGGACCAGCTTTTACTGTCTTATAAATATACTATGTTTCCCTCCTTCCCTCTCCTCAAGATTTGTGGATGAATTAAAAAGGCTAATTACAAAAATATGCAAAATGTTAAAATGTAGTTACCTGTATGTGTTTGTTTGAGTGCTGTAATGAACAGATCCAGTGGAGAGCAGTGAGTGGTCTACTTTAAAGCCTGTGCAGTTAACGTCTGTCTGTCAAAATTCAGCTCCCTGATTCGCTGTAGTCGGTCTTACGAGGACCCCTGTCCATTTTGTCGTTGGTTATTCTCCTATTGGTCATACTCTCAGTATCTTATCGCTATCTCTCTCTCTGTGACTATTTAGTTCGGTATAAATATATAATGGAAAAAAAAAAACATTGTGTCGTGTGTATTTGCCGTTTCATTTTTCTTTAGCATCATGATGAATGAGGACCACTGTCTGCATAAACATCTTGGGAGTAAAAAAGAAAATGACACTTTTACATTAGACACTATTTATTTGTCTTCCTGTCTCTGTTGTCATCCTGTACAATCAAAGGCTGACAGGATAAAGGAAGGCCAAGTTAATAAAATTATAATCTCTCCTAGATTCACTTAATTTGTGCAAAGGAGAAAACAGACATTACAATGAAACTGAAGCATCAACTATGAAGAAAAATAACTGAATTCTGAAATCAGTGCAAGTCTGGACAGCAGTTTTATGAGCCTCTGCCTCTTGTCAAATTATGAAATCAGACAAAAATAATCACTGGTGGTACAATCTCAATTTAAACATACTGTCTAAAACTGACCATAGCATATCCATAGATGTACATTTAAAAAAAAAAGCTATTCAAAGGTAATGTTAAGGGTTAAATACAAATTAAGATGTAATGCTGTCATTCACCACAGAACGTTTTGTCCCTCGGTGGTGGGGAGGGATATTAACAAATCATTCCAACTTACTAATTTGTTCTCTTGTTTTAGTAAATCGTGGCCATGATGTAATTTGTTTCATTGTTTTTAGTTCAATTAAAACAAGGGATCAAATTAGTTCAACGTGGCAACAATTTACTAAAATGAGAGAACAAACTCTTAATTCGTGGCCATGTTATATGTATTTTTGTCTGCATGTCATGATCTAGACTCCATAAAAACGAACAATTACACAGTTAAAACAATGATTGCTTCATAGTCTTCCATTGTGTGTAACTGCTTTTTAAAAATTTTTTATACAGAGGCAAAATCATTTTCTATCATACTGGACAGCAACTACTGAGTTTAGGTTGTATTTAACCCAGAATATTCCTCCATTTCTTAATTAATTATTGACAGCTCAGTTGGTTTGACTTCAAAATGTGCACAATTAATTTTGCAGAACCTAATTGGGCAATTATCAAGTTTGAGTCCAAAGCTCATCTAACACTGAACTTGGAAAAGCCCTTTAGCCTTAGGATGATTCTTAAGAGCTCTATGAGAACAATCACAGTGACAGAGAAGTGGTATTGTGCGGTGATGAAATTATATAAAAACGGATTTGCTTCACTTTCAAATTACAGTAAAAACAAAACTTTTTCAAACTTTTTTTTATGTCAAGCATATATTTTTTTCAAATAAAGTGTTCAAATTTGGAATCATGACCTGTACTAAAGCATGACACAACAAATTCAAGTAGGTGAGCTGAGCATCGGGAGACCGACTCGATTATGTTGATGGTACAGTTACTTTATGCATTGATGGTAGTTACTACCTCATTTTCTTATCAGTCATACTTGAGGTGCCTTGGTAATATTGGCATATTTTAGCTATTCAAGACATTTTTTAGAACTATAAACCATGACAACACTGATTATGCGCTTTGCGATATGGACAAATAACAATTTTCATTATTATAATTTTTTAGCTCTTTTGTATAGAGAATGGCATTTATCTCACAATTCCTTACGGAAAGAGCTGCAGTGTTTTCGACGTTACAAGCCAATCTCGTCCATTCCAAGAGACACATGACCTATGAGATGTCTAACTTTTATATATTATGATAAGAACATTAAAATCATTAAAACTGAAACATTAATACCATGTGCACTCATTCTAAAACAATCCTGCGTGATTCAAAACAAGACGCTGAAGTTTGAATATTCACATCCCATGGCTGATAACAACTTTTAAAACCTCCACAGTCACTACGTTATACACGTCGTTGCATTTTAAACCTTCATATCTGTTAATAATACGGAGTGCGAAACTGAGGGATTGTATAAGGATTGCTTCGTTTCTGAGGTTCGATTGCCAGTATTGGAAGACAGATGCATGGTGTGCTGTGGCACTCTAATCTTCGTCATCCTCCTCGTCTTCGCTGATGGCCTGTCTGCGAGCGGCATAGGTGTAGCCGGACAGGGCGCTGCTGTGATGTGAGGAGGGGGAGGAGGGTGGGGAGGTCTTGGTGAAGAAGGGCAGACGGAAGGTTGGAGAAGGGGAACGCTCACGTGTGGGACTGCTGCTGGGACTGTGCCTCGGACTGATGGCCTGAAGCATTCGACCTTTCCCTTCCTTTAGCATGTGTTTCTGTTAGAGAGGAAAACCAACATATTGCCAATATGAGACCTTGAATGAAGTTATGGATATTTGTGATGAAACCAATCCCCATGGAGACCATGATGGCTTCTCCGCTCATATATTCATGACTTTAAACCAGTCATTCTCAACTAGTGGGCCGCAAGATGGCTTAAAATCATTTAAAACAAAATAAAAATAAGCTTTAAAATAAGCTAAAACCGCTAAAAATCAAGATGTAAGCAAATAAATTCATATTTTAATTTGTTCCCTTAACAACTGCTGTTTTTATTTAAGCACCAGGGTTCTCATAATCTAGGTAGGACAACCTGGATATACTGTATGAGGAAATTTTTAGTGTGAATTCAAGACCTGGAAAAGTCAGGAAAATTAATAAAATCAAGTCATTAATTTTTTTTATTACACAATTTATTACACAAAAAGCTAATAACATCAAATCAAAATGGTTTACGTAATGAAAATGTACAACTTCATACATAGTCTCAAAACTAGGCTGTGTACCAAATTTTGTGAGAAAGAAGGAGCCACGGTATAATAAATCCTTTTAGGTCTAATCTTTTTCCATCAATGGCTGAATTTCTCCTGATAGTTTTGAAGTTAGTTGGAACTATCATGTTTTTTTCTAAGCTGTTTCGTCAAACCTAAGTTAGATTATCAGTGAAGATTCAAGATGTTTCCATCCAAAGTTGCAAATTTAACATGTGCAAAATTGGAATATTGCATAAAACATTAGTGAATAAAGCAGCGTTTCCATCCCATGTGTTCAAGAGAACAAACTTGTCACTTCGTGGGAAATTGGCGCAAATGATCTGTACTAAGAATGGAAGTTGTTGCAATCGGGGAAGCCACTCTGGCTCTTTTATCGTAAATCATAAATGTCTTGCGTCTCAAAGCGCACAGACGAAAAGCAATAAATGCTGTCATATTATCTTGTGTTCAGATGCTGGCGTTTGAGAACGGAATCATGCGAGACGTTTCTGAAAGCTCATTATACCAAATCATTCTGACTACATTCACACTGCAAGCCTAAGTGCTTAATTCCGATTTATTGCTCAGACATGTATTTTTGTATAGCTGTTCACATTATTGTTTTAAATGTGGCCAATATCAGATTCCAGTGTGAACAGATCATGGTCCTGGTCTGACCCTCATACGCAAAAGAACGATAAAAAGACGACACGCAGCAATCTGTCTGATAACTTCGGGTATGTAAAATCTGACTCCCATGAGTGCAGAATTGTGATGAATATTGATCTAGATTCTAGAGTGACATAAAAGTAGACTGAGGTCACATTGCAAAACATCTGACCTGTATTTAGGACCACATATGGAAGTGGCCCAAATCAGAAATTAAAGGATCAGATTCCATGTGGTTTGTGGTGTTCACACTGTCATGAGAAAAACAGATCTGAGTCACATACAGTACAGTCCAAAAGTTTGGAACCACAAAGATTTTTAATGTTTTTAAAAGAAGTTTCGTCTGCTCACCAAGGCTACATTTATTTAATTAAAAATACAGTAAAAAACAGTAATATTGTGAAATATTATTACAATTTAAAATAACTGTGTACTATTTAAATATATTTGACAAAGTAATTTATTCCTGTGATGCAAAGCTGAATTTTCAGCATCGTTACTCCAGTCTTCAGTGTCACATGATCCTTCAGAAATCATTCTAATATGCTGATTTGCTGCTCAATAAACATTTATGATTATTTTCAATGTTGAAAACAGTTGTGTACTTTTTTTTTCAGGATTCCTTGATGAATAGAAAGTTCAAAAGAACAGCATTTATCTGAAATACAAAGCTTCTGTAGCATTATACACTACCGTTCAAAAGTTTGGGGTCAGTAAGAATTTTTATTTTTATTTTTTTGAAAAGAAATTAAAGAAATGAATACTTTTATTCAGCAAGGATGCATTAAATCAATCAAAAGTGGCAGTAAAGACATTTATAATGTTACAAAAGATTAGATTTCAGATAAACACTGTTCTTTTGAACTTTCTATTCATCAAATAATCCTGAAAAAAAATATTGTACACAAATATTTTGTACAATTGTACACATTAAATGTTTCTTGAGCAGCAGATCAGCATATTAGAATGATTTCTGAAGGATCATGTGACACTGAAGACTGGAGTAATGATGCTGAAAATTCAGCTTTGCATCACAGGAATAAATTACTTTGTGAAATATATTCAAATAGAAAACAGTTATTTTAAATTGTAATAATATTTCACAATATTACTGTTTTTACAGTATTTTTTATTAAATAAATGTAGCCTTGGTGAGCAGACGAAACTTCTTTTAAAAACATTAAAAATCTTAGTGGTTCCAAACTTTTGGACTGTACTGTATGAGCAAAAAAAAATAATAATAAAAATCGAATTTGGCCCACATTTGCCTGCAGTCTGAATGTAGCCTCTGATAACTAACTTTGATTCAAGCATTTCAGAATGCTCAAACCAACATTTGTGGTGTGCAATAAAATTGGTCCACTAGTTAGTCCAGTTATCCAATCACATCAACTGTTGAGGGAAAGTCACGCAAGTTTTTTGTTGTGCATCGAGGGATTTTTTCAGTAAATGAGTTTCTATCATTCACGTCTTCTTATCGGATAAAAAAAAATGTATCCGCTTTAATTAAGCGCAGTTTTATGTGCATTTTTAGCACATTTATGCACATCTTGGAATCTTTCCATCCAGTGTTTTTTCTACAATATTCCAAAATGTGCATAAAAATTGGTGGATGGAAACATGGCTTCTGTTGACTTTGCAGTAAAAACAAATAATATTTGGGAAGATACATGACAATTGTATCACCTAATGTCTGCATAAGCTAATGGTGCTTGGACACTGATAATTGCCACATACATATTTCTGATTAAAAATAGATTAGATTATTTTACCTAAACTATGTATTTTTCGCTTAAAAAGAATATTGCACCATGACAACATGCTAACATTTTGAGTGGCTTGCAGCCCATGTAGAGCGTTACAACTCAGATATGAGGATTGGATACTGACAGCTATTTTCAAAGAGATACTCACCAAAGCTCCCTCTGGTCCAAACATCTGCAGGAAGTTGCCAATGAACTCACGGGACTTCTCTTCCCATTTCTGGATCAGGTCAATGCTCTTCTCCTCCACCTTCTGCACAAACTCTTTACTCTTCTCCTCTACGTCCTTCACCTTCTTCTTCACCTTGTCCACACGCTCCTGAAGGTTGTACTTCTTTTCCTGAGTGTCGGAAATAACGCAGAGCAACTCATTATTATGAAGAACTTTCAGTTATTGGAATTATGGAATCTAATTATTTATAATTTCTTAATTGTTTGAATATACACTGCTCAAAAAAAATTAAAGGAACACATTTTAATCAGAGAATAGCATCAAGTCAGTTTAACTCCTGGGATATTGATCTGGTCAGTTAAGTAGCAGAAGCTGTTAATCAGTTTCAGCTGCTTTGGTGTTAATGAAATTAACAACAAGTGCACTAGATGGGCAACAATGAGACGACCCCCAAAACAGAAATGGTTTTACAGGTGGAGGCCACATCTTTTCTGACTGTTTTTCACTAGTTTTGCTTTTGGCTAGGGTCAGTGTCACTACTGGTAGATACCTGGACCCTACAGAGGTTGCACAGGCAGTCCAATTCCTCCAGGATGGCACATCAATACGTGCCATTGCCAGAAGGTTTGCTGTGTCACCCAGCACAGTCTCAAGAGCATGGAGGAGATTCCAGGAGACAGGCAGTTACTCTTGAAGAGCTGGACAGGGCCGTAGAAGGTCCTTAACCCATCAGCAGGACTGATCTGCTCCTTTGTGCAAGGAGGAACAGAATGAGCACTGCCAGAGCCCTACAAAATGACCTCCAGCAGGCCATTGGTATGAATGTCTCTGACCAAATCAGAAACAGACTTCATGAGAGCAGGTTCACCCTGAGCACATGTGACAGACATGAAAGGGTCTTGAGAAGTCGTGGAGAACGTTATGCTGCCTGTAACATCGTTCAGCATGACCGGTTTGGTGGTGGGTCAGTGATGGGGAGGCATATCAATGGAGGGGCGCACAGACCTCTACAGGCTAGAAAATGGCACCCTGACTGCCATTAGGTATCGGGATGTAATCCTTGGACCCATTGTCAGACCCTGCGCTGGTGCAGTGGGTCCTGGGTTCCTCCTGGTGCACAACAATGCCTGGCCTCATGTGGCGAGAGTATGCAGGCAGTTCCTGGAGGATGAAGGAATTGATACCATTGAATGGCCCCCACACTCGCCTGACCTAAATCCAATAGAACCCCTCTGGGACATTACAGATGCATCTCAATAAATTAGGATGTCGTGGGAAAGTTCATTTATTTCAGTAATTCAACTCAATTGTGGAACTTGTGTATTAAATAAAGTACTTCAGTCTGTGTGCATTGAAGTCTTTGGTTCTTTTAATTGTGATGATTTTGGCTCACATTTAACAAAAACCCACAAATTCACTATCTCAATAAATACTTCATAAGATCAATAAAAAAAAGGCTGGACAATCAAGCACAGTAACACCATGGTCATTGAACCAGCTTTTGGTACCTTTGGCAGTGTGGGCAGGTGCCAAATCCTGCTGGAAAATGAAATCAGCATCTCCATTAAGCTTGTCAGCAGAAGGAAGCATGAAGTGCTCTAAAATTTCCTTGTAGATGGCTGCATTGACTGTGGACTTCAGAAAACACAGTGGACCAACACCAGCAGATGACATGGCAGCCCAAATCATCACTGACTGTGGGAACTTCACACTGGACTTCAAGCAACATGGTTTCTGTGCCTCTCCACTCTTCCTCCAGACTCTGGGTCCTTGATTTCCAAATGAAATGCAAAATTTACTTTCTGAAAAGAGGACTTTGGACCACTGAGCAACAGTCCAGTTCTTTTTCTCCTTAGCCCAGGTAAGATGCTTCTGATAATGTCTTTGGTTCAGAAGTGGCTTGGTATGTGGAATGTGACAGTTGTAGCCCATTTCCTGAAGACGTCTGTGTGCGGTGGCTCTTGATGCACTGACTCCAGCTTCAGTCCACTCCTTTTGAAGCTCTCCTAAGTTCTTAAATAGGCTTCGCCTGACAATCTTCTCAAGCCTGCGGTCATTCCTTTCACTTGTACACCTTTTCCTACCACACTTTTTCCTTCCAGTCAACTTTCCATGAATATGCTTTGGCACAGCAATGACCCCCTGTGGCTTACCCTCATTGTAAAGGGTCTTGATGATCGTCTTCTGGACAACTGTCAAGTCAGCAGACTTCCCCATGACTGCTGTTGGGATTACTGACCTAAACCCAGTATTTATACCCTAAAAATGGTAACTTAATAGAACTTTAAATTAAATATTCTAATAATTTGAGATACTGATTTTTTGATTTAGATGAGCAGCAAGCTGTAATCATCAAAATCAAAAAATCAAAAAGTCTGGAAATATTTTACTTTATGTCTAAAAAATCTAGAATATATTTAAGTTTTAATTTTTGAATTAAATTACAGAAAAAGAAAAAAAAAACTTTTTCATGATATTACAATTTATTGAGATGCACCTGTATGTTTCGGTCCATCTGATGCTGCCAGGTTGCAGCTCAGACTGTCCAGGAGGTCAGTGATGCCCTGGTCCAGATCTGGGAGGAAATACCCCAGGACACCATCCGTCGTCTCATTAGGAAATGCCCTGACATTGTCAGGCATGCATACAAGCACGTGGGGGCCATACAAACTACTGAGTACCATTTTGAGTTGCTGCAATGAAATTTCAGCAAAATGGACTAGCCCGCTGCATCATTTTTTCACTTTGATTTTCGGGGTGTCTTTGAATTCATTCCTCTGTAGGTTGATAATTTTCTTTTCCATCAAACGATGTGGCATTCTTTTGTTCCTAACACATTACCCAGTACATATCAGTATAGATATCCAGCATGATATTTTTCCCCATTGAGATCTGATGCGTTTTCAAAGTGTTCTCTTAATTTTTTTGAGCAGTGTATAACACTGAGAAGGAAGCTGAAGAGAAGATTGACTAAGCAAATCTAATTTTTTTGGTATCTAGTCTTGAGATCATGCTCTACCAGTAAACAAAAGCATATGATGAAAGATCACTCACATTAATAAAGCTGACGTTAAGCTCTTTTGCGGTGTAGCCACGTTGTAGATTCCGTCTGACGTACACGTCATAATCTCGAACAATGCGTGTGATGATGTCAGAAGTGGAAATGCCCTCTGTTCGTTGGGTTGGTGCAAACATTCCTGTGGAAGCCCAAAAAACACAAAACTGTTGGATAATAAGACAAAAAAAGTTGGTTTGGATAGATGCTAAATGGCCTCATGCTTAATTGGTAGGTTCTTTATTGGATATACTGTAATTCATACTCTGAAATTTTAGATGCAGAAATTGATTTCTACATCAAAAACACAAATGTATAGAAGCTTGTTTCCGCCACAGAATAAAAAATATTTAAAACATGAATGCGACTTTTTATCTCGCAATTCTGACTTTTTTCCTCATAGTTGCGAGTTTATATCACGCACTTCTGAGCAAATAAGTGAATATAAATTTACAATTGTGAGATGTAAACTCGCAATTGTGAGAAAAAAGTCAGAATTGTGAGATAATCATGTCGCAATCACCTTTTTTAAATATTTAGTTGCAGAAACAAGCTTCCAAAGCAGTTTCTGAAGCTGTTATACTCACCTGCTTCTTTAATGTGCTTGTAAACATCATCACTGTCAGCTGAGGAATATGGGATATCATCATGGGCCACAAAGTCAATCTGAAGAATCAAAAGAAACAGTCTTTCATTAAAAAAAGGGCACATATAAGTGGCTGAACACTTGGTTACATTTTACTTTCTTCCTCCAACACAACACTACAGAATATATGAAAGTATATAGCACAGCTTTGAGTGTCATATTATACTGCTGCTCAGTTCTCTCTCGTCTTACCCGATGCTTGGTGAGGAACTCAGGCGTGAGAGTCCACGGAGCATTCCGGACCACCTCGTCCACATAGCGGCAGTGACTAATCGCATCATAGCGTTCATCCTCGTTCATGACTGTGAAGCC
This sequence comes from Anabarilius grahami, assembly GCA_003731715.1. Taxonomy (NCBI): domain Eukaryota; kingdom Metazoa; phylum Chordata; class Actinopteri; order Cypriniformes; family Xenocyprididae; genus Anabarilius; species Anabarilius grahami. Next base: position 2,086,125 of record RJVU01064619.1, read on the forward strand.
CTTTAACTTGTGTGTCAGGTCATCGCTACACACTGCAGAGAGGTGAGAGAGGTGCTAAATACAGCTTTGACATTAAGATGGACTCTGTGCTAAATGATCAGAATGATAAACACTCCAAATACTGAATCCCAGGATTACTTACCACCAACAATAAGGTGAGTGTTTGGAAAAAGGCATTTAGCCTGCATGAGAGCACGGGCATGTCCTGAGTGGAACATGTCGAAGATACCATCAGCGTACACCCGTACAGGCCTGTCGGCTAAAAACAAAAAGAAGAACATCAGCTTTCATGGTATCAAGGGAACTGCTTAATTTAGACACGCCTTAAATGTCAGTGGTCTAATGGATGAATGAGAAGACTGTTAGAATTTTACAAAATGTTTTAAATATATAAATATTTTTGAAAGAAATTAATACTTTTATTCAGCAAGGAAAGATGCATTAAATTGATCGAAAGTGACAGTAAATACATTTGTAATATTACAAAAGATTTTTATTTAAAATAAATCATGAAAAAAATATATATTTTTTTTTTCACAAAAATATTAAGCAGCACAACTGTTTTCAACATCGATAACCGGTGTTGGGGAAAGTTACTTTTAAAAGTAATGGATTACAATATTGCATTACTCCCTAAAAAGTTACTTAGTTACTTTTTGTATGGAAAGTAATCTGTTACATTACTTTTGCGTTACTTTTTCTCACCTGGGCTGGGCTTGCTTGTTTGTTTGTTTTAATAACAACAGAAAAGTTCTATTTTTGGCAAATGTAAAGGCCTTTTCACACCAAAAGTGAAACGAATAAGCTTCAGGCTGAAGGAAATGCAAATTCATGCCTGTACAGTAGAGCCCGCAGCTCAAACAAACCTTTCAGCTGTGCTGCCATTCTTGATTATAGAAGAATAGGATGCAGGAGAAGAAAGTTCAGCACCCTTATTTCAGCAATAAAGATTTAAAGGAATAAAACACAAATGTGATGTTTAACTAAAGTCATTTTTGCTTATTAGTATGGTTGAATTGGATCATCAAAGGTCAGCAGCAAAGACATTGAGATTTACTCAGAGGTTAATAAATTGAGATTAAATACATAAAGTATATTTGTTTAATTTAACATTTAATTATTGAAGGTTTGTGCAATATTCTGAGATTGCATTTTACTTTTTTTGTGCAAGTGAAATGAGTAAATGCATGTTCACATTTAGCCTAGAACTATAATGACCATCATGTTTACACAGCGCACACNTAGTTACTTTTAAAAGTAATGGATTACAATATTGCATTACTTCCTAAAAAGTTACTTAGTTACTTTTGTATGGAAAGTAATCTGTTACATTACTTTTGCGTTACTTTTTCTCACCTGGGCTGGGCTTGCTTGTTTGTTTGTTTTTTTTAATAACAACAGAAAAGTTATATTTTTGGCAAATGTAAAGGCCCTTTCACACCAAAAATGAAACGAATAAGCTTCAGGCTGAAGGAAATGCAAATTCATGCCTGTACAGTAGAGGCCGCAGCTCAAACAAACCTTTCAGCTGTGCTGCCATTCTTGATTAAAGAAGAATAGGATGCAGGAGAAGAAAGTTCAGCACCCTTATTTCAGCAATAAAGATTTAAAGGAATAAAACACAAATGTGATGTTTAACTAAAGTCATTTTTGCTTATTAGTATGGTTGAATTGGATCATCAAAGGTCAGCAGCAAAGACATTGAGATTTACTCAGAGGTTAATAAATTGAGATTAAATACATAAAGTATATTTGTTTAATTTAACATTTAATTATTGAAGGTTTGTGCAATATTCTGAGATTGCATTTTACTTTTTTTGTGCAAGTGAAATGAGTAAATGCATGTTCACATTTAGCCTAGAACTATAATGACCATCATGTTTACACAGCGCACACAACACCTCCGCACTTACTCACAATTTCTCTCAACATAGGGACAGGAGAGCTCTCACACAATAAATGGGAAAAAATTACTTGCATTACTCAATGCTAAGAAAAAGTAACTAAGATATTTTGTTGTAAATTTAAAAGTAACGTGTTACATTACTAGTTACTTGAAAAAAGTAATCTGATTACATAACTCAAGTTACTTGTAATGCATTACCCCCAACACTGTTGATAACAACAAGAAATGTTTCTTGAGCAGCAAATCAGCATATTAGAATGATTTCTGAAGGATCATGTGACACTGAGTAATGATGCTGAAAATTCAGCTTTGCCATCACAGGAATAAACTACTTTTAAAATAATAAACTTTAAATGAACTAATAAACTTTTAAAATATTTTACAATAGAAAACAGCTATTTTAAAAGTTCATAATATTACTGTTTTTTAATCAAATAAATGAAGCTTGGCAAGCACAAGAAACATTTTCAAAAACATTATAAATTTTTTCTGACACCAATCAGTATAGATTTGTAATAGTAATGCATGACTAATTTCTTTGGTTTAGTTTGGGCCAGGGGTGGCAAACGTCGGTCCTGGAGAGCCACAGTCCTGCAGAGTTTTGCTTCAACCCTAATCAAACACACCTGAACAAGCTAATAAACTTCTGAAGGTTTATTAGAAAGCTAAAGGCAGGTGAGTTATTATCAGGGTTGGAGCTGAACTATGCAGGACTGTGGCTCTCCAGGACTAAAGTTTGCCACCCCTGATTTGGGCTGTTTTAACCCAGTGTCAGAATGATGTGTCTCAGACAAGGTTATTGTCCTTCCAACAGGACAACGACCCTGCAAACAACAATGACGCATTACAAAAACCTGGAATTGTTGAAAACAAAACACCACACTATTCTGCAGTAACAGGTCCAGATGCGTTTCCTACTGAATACCAATAGCAATGTCTGAAAGCAACATATTGAAGATGAAAGGTGGGCCAAAATGCCATTAGAGAGGTGAAGGAATGTCACAAACTTTTAAAACAGGCGCTTTTTGACAGTAATGTCATCTAAAGGTTGTAGTAGCAAATATTAAATCAAGGGTGCCAATAATATTGTCAAAGTGTTTCTGTAATAAGTTTTTTTTGGGCCTTTCTGTTTTTGTTAAATAAATAAAAGTGTGGATACCAAAAGATGCTTTAATTTCAAAGTTGAAATAATGAAAAATTGCGGCAAAATATGCAGTATTTCTGGACATGTTTGTATATAATGTCAATGAATATTTAATTTCAACAATGTTGAAATAATGCAAAAATTTTGCAATACGAATATGCAATATTTCTGGCCATAATCATATATAATGGCCAATGGATCAACCTAAATACAGTCATACAGTCAGTGAATGAAAGTAACAGCTGACACGTGCATATCTGAATGTGTGTGTGGGAGGAGTTCGCCACAGGGGGCAAATATCTTACGTGGTGTGCCTCTGCGAGCTTCCTCCATGGTGACGCGCTGATATGGCTTATCTTCCATTGACTCGAGCTGATCTGCATACGGAGCCGGATATTTCAGACCCTGAGGGAAACATCGCAGCCTTTGGTCTCAAATACCATCTCTCATCTATAAACACGCATACACCATTATCTCACTCACCACTGTGCATCGTTTTAACTTCACGGGTTTCTCGCCCTCCTCTGCCTCTCCATTTGAACCTTCTCTCTTTCTCTTCCTGGACAATCGTGCTGAACCGTGGGCCTCCATTCAGGCTCTATGAAATGTTATGGAGAAAACAAGAGGAATTAAGATAATAATTAAAAGGCATTTAGTTGTATACAATCTGGGAAGTTCCTTGTGAAACAAGAAAAAAAACAGAAGTCAATAACAGTATAACCCCAGATGTTGGAAAGAGTATTTCGTAACACCAAGTTGCAAAAAAGATTAAATATGACTGTGTCAAGAAAGTTGGCTGAGGTGCAAACTATTCGGCCATGTTGATGATAAATGTCCAGATGTCTTTCTGATCTTCACAGGCCAGATTTAAGGGGTGAATCAAATGAAACCTGCCAAGAACATGTCCACATCCAATATTTTTGGATGAAATGAGAAATTATATTCCGTATAAAGAAAATAAAGCCTATTTTACAAGTAAAGAGAAAGGGGCAGAGTTTAAGTGGAGTAAACGATTTGTGAAGTCCTGCATTCATCACCAGCAGGGTTGCCAAATCTGAGGTTTTTCTGCAGAATTGGGCTTTTAAACAGTCGCCGCGGGTTGATTTTTTCCCCCGCGGGTTAAAGGTTTGACGTATTGCATAAATTCGATTTGACTGAGATGCTTGTATTTAGGGCTGTCACTAAAGACTATTTTGGTAATCGAGTAATCGGTCGATTATTTTGCAGATTAATCGAGAAATCGGATAATTTTTGTGGTAATAAAAATAGAACCATGTGAACATAACACTTCTAAAATACATAATGTAATATACATAATACAAACATAATCAATTTACTACACGCACTGAATTAAAGAGACAGCGCATTGTTCACATAAAAATAAACATGGATTGACACAAAAATGTAGTAATTTCACTATAAAAGCATATAATTAAACTCTACTGTGTTTCACAGTCAACATATGGCTTTTTGCGCTGAGTAAAGCAAGGAAAACTACACCTTACATCACATTTAGACGAGGCGATAAAATGTATGGCACTTGTCTCTTTGTGGAGGTGGAAAAACAAGTTCTTTATGATCCGCAGGACTTCTTGTGTAAAGATTTAAATGAAAAAGAATAGGCATGAGAGTTGGCTTTTGTCAATTGTAAAGTTTAATTTAAAATGTTTGTGATTTTAACATAAGAAAAGTACGTTTTAATGTTTTGCCACTTGCTTGAGCAACTTAATACATAATGCACTGAATAACGCGTTGTTTCAGTGTGTTTAAACGTGGATCTGTCTATGAAAAACTGTATAACTGTGCTGTGTACAAAGAGAATCACAATGCTGAACAAACATTTTCAGTAACAACATTTGGATTTGAAATTAAAAAATGAATGTTCTGTTTGTAGTATACAGCCGCGGATCTGCTGCACACTGCAAACGTGTCATATGTGAAAGCACAAGAGCCCGGGCGGCTTCTGCACTGCGAAAAGAGTATGTGTGAATGTGGCATTACACTTTACAGCATGAATAAACTCTTGTTTATTATTGACAGAACAACATTTAATTCAAATGTCGAAATCAATCTTTAATATGTGGCCACTTCTTTAAGATAGAAATGGTACAGACATTTCTTCATGAAAATCAAAAACTTGTACAAGAAAAAAAATTCAGAAACGAAAATTGGCTGATAATATGATAATGGTTTCATCATATGCAAGCCAAAATTTCACATAATTATATCACAAGTAAACCTTGGAAACCTGTGGAAACCTTGGCTGAATCCTTCCTCATTCCAATCATTCCTTTATCTAAACAGAGAGCCTTGAGTCTTATCTGGGTGAATGCATGAGCGAATGAAGAAAAAGGTGAGGAATGTGATCTGGGCACAACATTACATCCACAATAACACAGTCATAACTGACAGATCAACTATATAACTATACGACCCTGCTTAGAGATCTGGCACTGACAAACAAACTAAACTAAGGCAAGATCATGTTTCAGAGAACACACTTTGCACACTTGCACACACCCCAGCTGACAAGGATGAA
>RJVU01064619.1:2091776-2128167 GCA_003731715.1 Anabarilius grahami
TTTCAGAGACAATAACAGTTATAAAGCTCCACATTCCTACCAAATAAAAGTATAAGTTGCTGGATTTAATGTTTAGGAGCTCTGACATAAATACTGGAAATATGGGAGGTGGGTCTATGAAACAGGATGAATTAACAGTGGGAGTGTCTCAAAAAGTGACAGTAGTTTAACTGTTTCAATAGAGAGCTAACTTAGATATAATAGATAACAGATATAATAGTTATAATATAATAGATAAATACCATGCCTTAAGCTGGTGAGACGACACATTTGTCAAGCAGTTCGAGCTGGTTCTTGTTGACTATCTTTAGGACACATATACAGACATGAACACGCATTAGCTGCTTACCCTTTTGCTTTAATGTCGTTATGAGCTCAGATGGTGTTAAAAGGGTGGTTGAAGGTTTAGGTTTATGTGTTTCCTTAGGTCCAAATGTGACAGGAGTCGGAAGTGTCGATTTAAATGTCTCAATGTTTAGTGATCTCAGACCTTCCGATTTGACAGAAGCTACAAAAGAGACTGGGATCAACTTTATTCAGCCCCAAGATGGCAGCAAAATCATGATGATTTTAAAATAAAAGTCCCACCATCGTCACCGCAAGTTAAATCAGATTTGCTATCCAGTGTTATAAATGTAAAAAGTGTTATCCATCCATAAGTGTTATTAATTACAAATGCAAATAACTATTTGTTAATTTGATTAATAATTTGGTATAACTGGACATACTTGATAGAATTTATGTTTCTCTTATGATTCTCTTTTGACCTAAAACAGGGTTTAGTACAGTACACAAATATAAAAAGGTACTAGATTTTCTTGGTAACTTTTAAATGTTTTACTTAAAGGGATAGTTCGGCCAAAAATGTTAATTATGTCATCATTTAGTCACCCTCATGTCATTCCACCTGTATGACTTTCTTTCACAACCAAAAAGCGGGGGAACTATCCCTTTAATGTTTATTCACATAGTTAGAAATCTCATTTAAAATAGTTTAAGCAAATTCTAAATGTTTTTATTATATCTTATTAGTGGTCCTGGTTGAAAGCTCAGGATCAAAAGGGTTGTATATATATATATATATATAAATATATATATACACACACACACACACAGAGAGAGAGAGCTGGGTAGAATGAACAGTGTGCAGAGCTGTAATCTAGACATTTTTATTATTTACACAATGTTGAAAATAGTAATAATGAACAATGAGTAGGAGTGTCCAACTTTGAACTTTGGTGTAGGTTGAGGAAACAAGACGTAATTTCACTCAGGCACTTTCATAGTCGCCTACACTGGGTCCTTCATTCATTCCTTCCGAAGCGAAGGGCTTTTTTGGTTTATTGTCCACGTGGAGATTGAACCAGTGTTATCACGCGCTCTTAAAGTGGCGGTTTCGCTGCAAATGTTGAAAGTATGTGGTGAGTAGTAAATGTTGTTTGTATAGGGGCAGGTTTTTATAGTAAATGTTTGCTTTAGTAGTACGACTATGAAAAGGGAAGTTTTGATTGTTTGTTGTACAGTCATCGTTTTAAAATATTCCTTGCTTATTTTAGTTACTTCTCAGTTTAGATGTGCAAACTAATTTTTGTCACATTTTAAAAGGGTATTTCTGTGGCCCTTTAGCAGTTGTAAGTTAACCATCCAATTAAAATGTGTAGCTGGACGTAGCTCTTCATTGGATTTTGATCTTTCTTTTTGCCCTCGTTGTTTCATTGCGGTTATTTGCATCTGTACTTAATTATTTGTCTTTTGTTTCTTTTTTCAGCATTACATTGAAACACGTGGCCTGTGTAACTGTCACATGCTGACACCATGAGGGCCAGGAGTTGCTTTTGAACCCTCCAGGTGTGATTTTACATTTGATGTAAAGTGGTATTTTAGATAAATTACTGCAGATTTTAAATGTTTATTGTTTAAAAAAAAATTAAAATTTTAAAATTAAAGTGATAGTTCACCCAAAATTTTCACAAAATTCTGGCATTTATTCACCCTTAAGTAGTTCCAAACCTGTATGAATTTTTCTTCTGCTGAGCACAATATATTTAGAAAAGTGTTGGTAACCAAACAGTTGATGGGCCCCATTGACTTCCGTAATATGGATAAAAAAAATACTATGGAACTTCAGCAGAAAAAATAAATTTATACAGGTTTAGAACAACTTGAGTGTGGTTAAATGATGTCAGAATTTTAATTTTAGGGTGAACTATCCCTTTAAGCTTTTGAAGAGTCTTGCCTTTGTGTTGCCCATTCATTTTCACATTCATGAATGCGGTGTCTACTAAGGCACACATTAAATCTTGAAATGGCCAAATTTATGAGAGGACACACTGATTGTTCCTCTTGCTTGTGCTATGACAAGAACAACGTTCACAATGAGCTATATTCATGACCTGATCTTCTGCGTTCATGCTTTTGACAATCATATTCTGTTTTCAGGTGAACAACCAATGCGGTAAAAGGCTGCTGTAGCAACAGGGGCAGGGTTGCATGACACCTGGTATGCAGCTATGAACTTTTTTTTTTTTTAATCTCTTAACTGTTTAAAGTTCTAATAACTGTTAAAGTAAGACAATCATGCCTTAAAGTGTTGCCTGTTCATTGCTGGTCAGATGAATGTGGTGTCAAATAGGGCAGACATTAACACATAAGGTGGCTGCTTAAAGGTGTTCATATATATATATGCCTTTCAGAAGTTTCATTTTATGGACATTAATACATCATACACTATGATCATGTATAATACACAAGTCTGGTCATAAATGTGACGCGTAATTCTAATCACACTTCATCCTGTCTATTACAAAGGGTCTACATTCTCCTTTCTAGTGGAGGTAAATTACCCAGAATTCAAGGATTAGTGGTGTGTGAGGTGAGTTTTAATAACTGACTCAAAATTACAGTCTTGATTTGTTCCCTCTTTTGCAATTTTATATTTTCCTGCTTTGTAATTTGTATTGTAAAAGGCACTTTGTAAAATGTGAATTCATTAAGGGTTGACTGCTACACATGAATGCTGCAAGATTTAACATTCATATGTTCATGCTGCATTTTGAAGTGTTTCTGTGGATTAATAGTTCTTTTTTTTTTTTCTCTTCCAGATGCTGTTTTCTGCATATGTGTTTCTACAGTACATACTTTTATAAATAAAACATTCTGCTTAACATTTTGTTGTTTGTATGTGGATGTTTTATGGTCCCTTAATAATCAGTCTGAATATTTTGTGGTACACATCATGAAAAGCAAATAGCCAAAACATTTCTCTTTTCAACTTTCAATTTCCACGTGGTAGAGTACACTAAGTCGTGCCACTTTTTACTTTTTACTGTTGTACTCTAGGAAAAGAGAAATGAGTAAAAATAAATCATGATGTCTGCAGAGACATAGAAATATGATGCTTAAAAAAAAAGAAAAGTGGGGAATTAGGGAATTTTGTGGTGTTGTTTAACACCAGAATGATTTACATTTGAAATACAAATATGAGTTGTGTACACAAAGAATGTATTGTCTCCTATTTTCTAACATAAGCCAGTCATGAAAATTCAGAATATTTAAATGTAGTGAAACAATTTTCAACATTTCACTTTTAGGGTGTTTACACAACAGCGATGTACATGGAAAAACACGTCTTTTTAGTACAGACGACAACCTTGTCAAAACGATTGTTCACACGGATCCTCAAACTATTAAAAACACTGTATTATGCAGGCCAGTGCATAATGCATGGTGATGTCACTTGCGCACCTATAGACTGAACACATAACTACATTATGGTTTTCAAATTCAAATTTTTGTAGTTTATGCAGAGACGATAGTAGTTTTGTTTTCAGTAGTTTTGTTTTCAAAAGTTTGCATTTTCAGGCCCCAAAAATGCCATTGTGTAAATGAACGGCCAAAACGCACAAGTTTTCCGTTTTTAGTTGAAAATGGTGTGTAAATGGCAACTTAGAAATGGTTAAATCCTTTAATAAAAGTTTACATAATCTTTTAGTGAACAAACTAAGGCATTATTATTCCACATTCTAACCATCAAGGCTTCAGAGAAATTTTAAACATTTCCCATAGATGCAAACTCCTCACCTTTCAGTGAGAACTCACCTTTTTGAGATCAAAATAGGTCACCTATGGAATTTGCATAGATCCAATGAGAATAAAGAACTGGTTGTTTCAATAAGTACTGTACAGTGTTTCCTTTACACTTTACTTTAAAAACTATGTCTATAATGGGTAATATTTTTTGTATTTGAGGTCTGAGATGTGGCAAACAGTATTGCTATCTAATCAGCCAATATTGTCTTAAATATCCTGCATAGCACTTCGTCTTTTATAACATGAGGTTTTAACCAAATGTTAATTTTTTTTTGTGAAAAATTACAGTTTTGGACAAAGGGTAATAAAAAATAAATGAAAAAATCCCTTAAAGTAACTACAAATGAGCATGTAAAGCTTACCTGTTTGCATCCCTGATTTCCCCTTTTCAGTTGATATTAGTTGAGCCTCTGACAACTTTAAACTCAAAGCATCTGACACACTTAACCCCACTGCTACTATTTTGGTGAAAATTATTAATTTATTAATTCATGGCTAATATTTAGCCAATAAAATTTAATGTTTTATGCATTGCATTTATGCAACAATATGTATGATATGTAGTTTACACCTGCTTTTTCTTGCTACATTTACACTAGGGCATAATTAGTGCACATTTTATGAATTATCAAAAAAAGTGATGTTTAAAGGACATTCTGGGAGTTGATATGAACATTTCATGTGACTAATGAATATGAGCAACTCATTGACTAAACCCTAAAGCATTTCACTGAAGTTCTGTGACTACACAGTGCTATATGATACAGCTCAGACTAACCTGCCTGCAAACCACAGCAATTATAAACCAGGTCAGGTACTTGTATTTTCTCTAATTTTATCTAACCTACTTTAATGTGGACCATATACAGGTTTGATTTTATCAAGAGATAAAACTGTTTTTATCAACAGATGTGGTATATTGTGCAGATGTGAATCGACAAAAAGTATTTTTTATTTTTTAGTGGAAAAAAGGCAAGACAAAATGCTATCTTTTATCTCGACAAATTTTGTTTTTCATTAAAAATTCACTACTTCATTATTTTTATTACAAAGTTCATAGTTCCTACTATTCATATTTCACTAAAACTTTGATGGATATGTGGAATAAAAATGTCTTTCAGAAGGATTTTTTAAACATTTTATCTATTAAGAAAAGCAATGTTTCACTACACTGAAATATTAACCCTCTTGGGTATTTGTGGATATTTTAAAGGTAAAAGGAATGATATGCAGCAAAAAATAATACTTTAGATTGGGATAATGCATTAATAATTATTATTTGTAAAAAAATAAATAAAAAAATAGAATGTAAATTGCTCTTATGTGCTTCAATGACATCTCAATGTGACACAGTTTACCCCTAACTGAACACAGCATGTTGTGCCCCTGTTGTGATTTTTATGGCTGTATGTAACGTTATGTGATTCCATTTGATATTAGACATCCAGAAACATAATTAGGCGTATTCTCATTTCTCCTTGCCCAGAGGCCAATTTAGATAAGAGACACAGCTTACCCCTCTCTCCAAATGGCATCCGTTTAGTAGAATGACCCCACGTAACAGTTTTCACACCTACCACCCCTCTCCGCTAGGGGGAGCACGTTTCCCCGGGCAGTCGGCGTCAATGAAAGCAATACAAAACCCTCTGTAAGGAGAGCACAGGGAAGCTCTCCGAATAGCCACGGCATTCCTGACCAAAATAATCTTCTTTATCACACATTTCACGGATTATTCTCTGTTCCCAACAGGCGGGATAGAGTGAAATAAGAGTATGGACCAATAATCGCCCCTTAAACCAGTCAGCTCATGGAATATTTGCGCTGATATAGAAGATTCCTGGGAACTCCGGAGGGAGGCAAGGAAGGAAGGAAAGAAAGAAAGAACGGGATTAACAAAAAAGTCAACTGGCGGGTAAAAGCGAGCAAAAGCCCATTCTGGAGGGGCATCAGGGGAGCCCCTGCGCTGGATGACCGCCGTTTACTTCTCCCCAGCGGTCTGCAATGGGGGAGACTAAAGTTATCTACCATCTCGACGACCAGGAAACTCCATACCTGGTCAAACTGCCCATCCCTGCCGAAAGGGTCACTCTTTTGGACCTGAAAAATGCTCTCAAGAAACCAAACTACAAGTTTTTCTTTAAATCTATGGACGATGACTTTGGGTGAGCCTACCGTACATTAGTTTTCTTAGCACTTGTGCATGTTTTCTCGGGTTTAACATACAATTCCAGCTCTTCACACGTTTTCTCCTCTTGTTTGGATCACAGATTGACTGCCATGATCCTTCAGAGGCTGATATAAAATCCCCCGTTAGTTGTGTTGGACGCGCTTCTGTGTGAAAGGAGTCAATGTACAATGTATGTGTGTGCGCGGGGTTCAGCAGGGGTGAATGTTAGGTCTTGTTCAATTGACGACGGCATCCATTTTAAGACTGGATTACTCTCAAATATGGCTTTTGGCCTGACGGCAAGAGCTTGGGTGTAGTTAGTTATGTGAATGATTGGAGAGCACAGTCAAAGTATCACAGGAGGGAGTTGTTTAGTACCCTTCCTTCTTAAATGTTCTCCAGCGTCAGTCTAAATTACCATGACTACACAAAAAACACTCGCGGTTTGGGGGTTTCTTTACGCTTATTGTGCTCAGATCCGGTTCCTAAAGTATTTTCTTTTCTTTTTTTCCACAAAGCACATTCGTGTCAGAACATTTAAGAGCGAGTATCGCTGAAACTACCCGTTTAACGAACACTTTGAGGAATTTTCCACCCGATTCAAAAGCACATCTGAGAAGTACAGTAGAATCTTTTTTTTAAAGTGCCGTGCGCATGCGCGGTTCAACGGCCATATGTCCCCCAATTCCGAACGTACCCCACTATATTTTTTGGCTAAAACATTTTAGGATACGTTTAACTAGTTTTATATACGGTCTTGGTCATTAGCCATAGACACACACACATTTCTCAACGTTTCCATCCGTTAAAAGCCTTTTGGAGTTGCTGTGAACTCTTTGACCTCTTATTTGGGCCTTCATTAACATGGTTACCAAAAAGCAGGCCTGTACACATATTTGGATCTGTAGACCAGGTGTTGCCAGAATGTTAAAATAAAAGTGATATACAGGCCTGGAAAGTCCTGAAAATTAGTTGTTTTTTTGTTTTGTTTTTTCAAGCTTTGCTTTGTGATTATATATATCATTAGTTATATATTTCTCTTTGTGAGTGCTTGTATAGAGTAAAACTTGCTTTCAAGGCAGTGTGTGAAATGTCTTATTGGAGACATGTATACTTTATATATTGCAGTATGATCATTAAGTTAACATTTGGCCAGCAATATCTCTTAAATGATTTCTAAATAAAATAATTTTTCAATAATTATGAGGCTATGGAAACAAATTGATTAAAATAATGTGGGATTTCAGGTTGTTTGAAACTTTTGAGCATTTTCTTCATATCTTGGCATTACAATATATAGTGCTTAACATCACAAGTTGCATGTACATTGAAGTGATTAAAAATGTCATGAAATGTTGCATCAATTTTTTTTTTCTTAGCCTATGTCCAGACTTTAGATTTAAAAGTGCATGAATTCTGTCTGTTAAGCATTATATAAAGTGTTGCCTGTATCTTTAAGCTAGCCTGTGAATCAGTCACATTTGAAGTGCTGGCTAGTGTTCTTGTCTTGTCTGTCTGTTTCATTAGGCGAAAGAATGTTGACTTGGAACAACTGCAGGCAGTCACTGTGGAATGCCCTGATCGCTTCAGCACTGGCAGCTTTACAACCTTTCCCAGTGAAATATGTCGTAGTTTGATCGTCCCATTCCCCTCCCTTTAACTCCCCTTCAAAAAAAGCTCATTAAAAACTTAAAGATGTTCGTCGTTGAAGGGCAGGCTCAGATTTCTGCCAAATGGAAACGAATAGTTCAATTGAATCTGTCTCTATTGATGTTTTACATGTCTGTCAATGCAACAAAGAGTCTTTTTACACATTTTTAAATGCCTTTATTGGATTGGAGTGTTTGTGAATGAAAAGATTCAAAACATCAAAACAAGTAGTTTGTTACAAAGGGGTATAATAGAATTAAGAAGTAGTCTGGATTTAAAATGTTAAGTCCCACAGTTTGTAGAAGATAGTTAACATTTGGGAAGTTTGTCTCGTGCTGTGTAATGCTGTACTCTGTAATGCAATTATACATAATAATTATATTAGTAGTAGTGACTGACTATACACTAGCATTGAAAAGTTTGGGGTCAGTAAGGTTTTTTTTAATATATTTTTTATGTTTTTGAAAGAAGTCTCTTATGCCAAGGCTTTTTTTTTTAAATAAAAAAATACAGTAAAACAGTAATACTGTGAAATATTATTATTTATTATATTTTATTTTTCTATTTGAATATATTATAAAACACAATTTGTTCCTGTGATGGCAAAGCTGAATTTTCAGCATCATTACTCTAGTCTTCAGTGTCACATGATCCTTCAGAAATCATAATATGCCGAATTGCTGCTCAAGAAGTATTAATTATTATTATCAGTGTTGAAAATAGTTGTGTTGCTTAATATTTTTGTGGAAACTGATATACATGTTTTCAGGATTCTTTGATGAATAGAAAGTTTAAAAGAACAGCATTTATTTGAAATAGAACTCCTTTGTGTCAATGTAAAAAACCTTTTGGTTACTTTTGATCAATTTAATGCTTCCTTGCTGAATAAAAGTATTTCTAAATTTTCTATTTAAAAAAATCTTTGTTTTGAACAATAGTGTATATTTTAATTCAGAGTCTACATGCAAATGTCTACATGGTGCTTTTGATGTGTAAAAGTTAAAGGAACTTGGGACCAGTTACAGGGCAGGGAAAGTTAAGGAATCCCTGGGAAAGTTAAGGAAATTACTTCAGTGATTATAAATTTGTCTGGTTATGCTCTATATGTTGGCTCAAAATCTCAGGCTGTTTTGGTTCACACAAATAAATGTAACGCAAATAAGTGTAATTGTTTATATCTATTCATTTCAAGCATTACTAGGTGAACATATGGGCGAGTCTAAAATATTATTGTTTGGATTTGGAGTGTCACATTACAATCTTGTTGGTTGTGAGCATAACGTGAGCATGTTCTTGTTGTGAACAAACAGGTTTTTTTCATACAGGCTTGCAAACTCAACATTCTAGTGGTAGATTTTATTCTACATCTGAAATAAGGTTGAATTCATGAGTTTGGAATCTTATCTGGTGGAGTCTCCCTCAGCACTTTTCATGTGTTCAGTCCTTTGTGTGTTCTGTGAGCACGTGTGTGTGCATGCTTATCTGATTTATGCGTTTCTGATCCAACCCGTCCTTTCTTTCATCTAATGGCATTGTCTCATTTACGTATTCTAATTTATTCCCAGACACTCTGGGGATCTCTAAAGCTGATCTTCCTTTTTTTACACTTCACACACAGACTGTAGTTGGAAAATAAGACCTTGTCTGTTCTTATTCTTTTTCTCGGTTTCTTGTGTTTCTGCAGGGTGGTCAAGGAGGAAATCACCGACGACAATGCAAAGCTTCCCTGTTACAATGGCCGTGTGATTTGCTGGGTGAGAACAGAAACACACACACACATCCCATCCAGACCTGCATCTTAATTCCCTGGTGCTCCTTGCATAATAGATTAGCCTTTTAATTCAGCCCATTCCCTGTTCTCTTGAGTGCTGACTCTGCTCTATTTGTATTTTTCAAAGAGGCTGCCAGTCATTCTTGCTTAAGGTTCACTTTGGTGTGATGCAGCTAATCAAAGACTTTAGTATGCTGCATAAGCTTTGTTTTATGAGATTCTCATTTATATTTAAAGTGTAAATTCGCAGATTTTCAACCTGCTTTGTGTTGTTGCAATGTCTGTTGTATATGTAAATGAACAATGAACAGCTCATTCTCTGTGTTAGCTGGACAGAGAAATTCACGTTTATTTGTCAGCAAAAGTCTGCCGGATGATGTGTTTTGACAGCTCTAAGGCTTTTGTGAAAACTACAGATTATTCTTCCGTATTTTTGTAGCCCCGCCCATGAGCAGTTGAATTGACAGAGGGTTATTAACAAAACCATTATTATAAGGGTAGGTTTATCACTGAAATTGTATCATACTTTGTCTCCTCTTTAAACAGCATTATGTTAAAAATTTAACACTATGGCAAAAGATTTCTTACCTGTACATGATGCTGTTTTGCTTCTGGGTGTTGGGCGGAACTGACGGAACGGCAGTTTCTTTCAGTTTTTTTCCCCTCTGTTTGGCCTAAAACACTGTTTGTGTTTTAAATGCAGTTTTAAATGTTGACTACAAACACTGACTTTTTTCAGATTTCCCATCACGGTTTTCTCTCCATATTTACAATTCTTTGCAGCCTTTACCTGCTGCCTACAACACACTGGATCCTTCACTGGAAACCAAAAATAACTGTCCCACAAAAGTTTAGTCTTTGAAGTCTTGCACCTGGGAACAATACAATTTGACACCATTATGACTAAAAGTTTGCTAAGAAGTATTTTCTACTAAAGCAAGGCGGTATTTGACTCTGGTCAAGTGTATCCACATCAGACTGATGGGAGTGGCCTCGGACGGCAACATGCCCAGTACATTATGAGTATTGAAGTTTTCCTACCTATTTGACAAAAGGGAAGACAACCGCCTTCCTTCTCTGTTTTCTCTAGTCAGGTATCACCGATTTCAAAAAATGTTTTGCCTTTCTATTGTATAGGCAGTCAAATTTTATTGAAAGCCCATTTTGCCAGCGGTGAAGTACCACTTGAAATGCCATGCACCCACAAAGAACGTATTTTTCATTCTGAATGACAGCATATGCAAAAACAAACATGAATATATTACTATTCGACTTTTTATGCCCCTTTCCACAAGATGTAATATAAGTCTCTGGTGTCCCCAGAATGTGTCTGTGAAGTTTCAGCTCAAAATACCCCACATATCATTTATTATAGCTTGTCAAATTTGCCCCTATATGGGTGCAACAAAAACACGTCGTTTTTGTGTGTGTCCCTTTAAATGCAAATTATTTGCTACTCTTGGCCCCCTTAACAGAACCGGTCGAAGTTTTAACAGCTCGCGCTTTGGTTGCTCAACAACAACAAAGCTGGAGAATCTCACGCAGCCAAAATGACGATTGTCAGTAACAGTGTTCAGCCTTACATTGTTCAAACCGGAGTCTGACACTGATGGAGAGACTCAGGAAGAAGTTACAACTTTTAGAATGCAACTGGACATTTCTGAATGGTTAACAGAAAAATGTATTTAGTTGCCGTGGAGTTGATTTAACTCCTCGAATAGCATGTACTGTTATGTTAATCTTCTGTGCAAATCCAGTGTTGAACTGACCCTCGTTTGTGATGCAGTCCGGCGTAAAATGATTTGCGCAAATATATAACTTTACTGACTTTCTTCAGGATATTTCCTTCATAATTGAAATTCAACCTCAGTGTTTTGGGATGTTGCCTACTAAAATGTGTATGGAAACGGATAAATTCTAAAAATGTGCATCATAAACTGTGCTCAGTTGAGGTGGATACTTTTTTTTTTTTATCCAATAAAAAGACCTGCACATAAAATGTGATGGAAACACATTTACCAAATAAATCCCTCAACGCACAACAAAAATCTCACGTGACTTTGCCACAACAGAGGATGTGAGTGAATATCTGGACTAACTAGCGGACCAATTTCATTGCACAGCATCTGAAATGCTTGAGCCAAAGTCTCTCATCAGAGTGATTTGGTATATTGACCTTTCCGAAGCATCTCACATGATTGCGTTCCCAAACACCAGCATCCGAAGGCAAGATAACATGACAGTGTTTTGTTTGCGCGATCTGACGCAAGACATTTATGATTTACGATAAAAGAGCCAGAGTGGCTTCATTGATTGCAACAACTTCCATTTTTATTATAGGTATTTTGTCCTAATTTCCCAGGAAGTGACAATTTTGTTCTCTTGAGCTCATGGGATGGAAATGCTGCTGTATTCGCAAATATTTTATGTGATATTCCAATTTTGTGCACAAGTTAAATTCTCAACTTTGGATGGAAACGGCTACATCTATTCTGTAATAGTGTTCTTAGATTCATCATTGTGGGCAAGGTTTTGATAAACTCTTTTTAATTGTGGAAGACAGATTTTGTCACCAATGAATCCCACCAATCCTGAGTTAATCTTCCTTTTTATATTTAAAAAAAAAAAAAAAGAATAAGAATTTCATCCTTTTAAGTAGTGTGTAATCTTGTATTATTATTAAAAAAAAAATGGTAGTGCAACAGTTTTAAAATACTGTAAATTTGAGAAGCTTTGGTCTGCCAAATCAAAAGTAATGTTGGTGTGAAAAATATACAGAAACATGCAGGCAAAACAACAACAACAACAAAAAACCCACACAAAATAGGAAATGATATCATAGAGGTACCACCTGTGTGTTGAAGTCAATAAGTCTCTTAAAATATCAGATATTTTGTCCTTTTTATACAAGGTTAGTTCAGGTTGTAGAATGTCATGTGGGGCAAAAACGTAATGCCATTTGTTAATTATAATTCATGACATTTGTAAAAATACTTTTTACCCTGAAAAATATATTTCAAAACTTTACTGTAAATATATTAGGGGTGTGCGACATTGACAAAAAATAGTATATCTATTTTCTGGGATTATGTCAGTAATGTTAATCAGACGATATTTTGCCGAGTGTGTTATTGTGCTGGTACCTTGGCAGGTTTAGGACTGCTGTGGACTCCTGAAGTTACTGCATTTTAATAGAGTAAATCACGCAATGAGAGGGTGCACTGCACTCGCGCAATAGTCTGAAAAGGCTACATCACGTAGTGTATGCACTCTCTAGGTGTGTTTTTGCTTGGTTTTTGCAAAGTGAGGGACATGCTCGATAATGTCAGATGGCATATTGTTAAAACAACAATTACGATATTATCGTAGCTGATTTATAACCCCCTCCCCCTTTACATTCAATTCAGTTTGCCATGTTTTTATAGTGAGAGGACAGTGGAAGGGTGTTTACAGTTCTTAGTACAGGAATATTGAACTGGGAAGTAGGATGACCCCCCAACATTGTTGAGCATCTGATTGAAAAGCAATTCTAACAATTTCTAACAATTTTTAACCATGTATTGGTTAATGCATCAACACTTCAGCTTCCAGTGAACTGCTCAAGACAATACTTGTTCTTTTGTGTGTGTTAATAGCTGGTGTCATCAGACGGCTCCCACTCAGATGGATGTTCAGTGGCAGAGAGTCAGTCCGAGCGGCCGCCATCTCACGAGAGAAGCCAAGGCATTGGAGATTCCAGACCCCCGTCCTTCCAGTAAGTTTTTTCGTTGTGTTAAATGATAAATGATCAGATCATATAACAAGTTGGCAGTAAAACTCAAAATAAGGAACATTTTCTCAGTCTTTTTTTTTTTTTCTGTAATCCTTAATCTTCTCTCCCACACAGTCCAAAGGCTGCAGGCAGCCGGCATGGTGTGGATGATGAGACGGAGACGGATTCAGTGGTGTCACACCGGAGGGAGAGGGACAGATCGCGCAGGAAACACTCACATGAGCACTCTGGTATGTGTCACCTCAACACCTAGATTTCTCACTGCATGTCTTATGCTTTGTGAGACCTGCCATGGTTTGTGTCAGTAAAAGGTTCATATTTAATATAAGTAATTATTCATATTAAACAATTAAACACAAATCAACCTTTGTATGTGATAATTCATGTTGGTCTCTGTAGGAGGAAGGCAGAATGGCTACTCACGGGGAGGCAGAGGCATGGATCTGGGAGGTTATGACATCTGTGACAGCCGTTCTTCCCTCATGAGCAGTGAACTGGAATCAAGCAGCTGTTTTGACTCGGATGACGGCTCCACCAGCCGGTGAGTCTCACAGCATTTGTTCGTTCCCAAACCATTTCGCTCAAAATTATTACGATCACAGTGAGGCCCAATGGTTTTTCAGAGCTTAGACTTGAGCAATTTGACAAGCAAATGTGGGCAATCATAAATATAGTTTGTGGAGTTTTGGGAAATTGTTTAAAGTAAATGTAGATTAATGTTGTCGATAGGGTTGGGAAACGAAAACTGGTTCTTTCTCAGAACCAGCTGGAGTGGTTGTTTTGGGTAATACATTTTGTGGTGATAAATGTACTTTTAATTATAATAATAAAATGAAGAGGTGCCAAATATTTGGTGTTGGGCATTGGTTTAGTATTTTTTTGTAGCATAAATGTATTGGTTGCTCCCCGAAAAGTACTAAAAGAATCAGAGCTCTTAGAGGGATAGCTTATTAAAAAATTAAAATTCTGTCATTTACCCTTTACACTCACCCTCATGTCATTCCAAACCTGTTAGACTTTTATTCATCCTCAATATTTTTAATGAAAGACTGAGAGATTTCTGTCCCTCCATTGGAAGTCCATTCCACCAAAACTAATAACATCAAATATGATAAATGGCAACTAAATTGTACTTGATTTTCAAGAACAAACTTAATTGGTTCTTGCGGAAGCTCAAACATGCTTGCACAGCCTAAAAAATGAAAAAAAACAACAATTTTTTGTAATTGAATTAAAACAGAAAAAAAGAAACATTTTTACATAAAACTTCCAAATATTAATAAATACTAAAATAACACTGGCTTCTTTGACAGGTGAGAAAAACCCTCATCGGTTCTTGACCCTCATTCGAGCATGTTTGAGCTTCCATTTAACCATATTTGAAGTGCTTTATGTATGTGCATTGATCAATGTTTATATATGAATTAAAGCCTAAATGAAATCTGTTCATCATATTAAAGCAATCGTGTGTTTTCAGAAGACTTGGATTAAACTGCTCAATTTATATAGATTACGTTTATAATCTCTTTATGAACTTTTTGAAGATTCACATTTTTGGTGGGATTTTAATTGGAGACAGAAATTTCTCATGTTTCATTAAAATGTCTTCATTTGTGTTTTGATGAATGAATGTCTAGGAACAACATAAAGGGTGAGTAAATTACAGAAATGACATTTTTTGGGTAAACTAACCCATTATAGTCTTTGCAATTCCTATTCTTAGTAATCAGTATGTTTCACATTGCCTTTGCCTGGAAACACAATGAAATGCTCATGTAATCTCTGTATCGTGACACTTGTTTCTCAGTTTTAGCAGTGTTACAGAGCAAAGTGGCTCGTCCAGGCTAATGAGACGACATCGCCGGCGAAGGCGCAGACCCAAAGCCCAGCAAATGGAGAGGGTAAGACAGTGGACAGATCTCTTCCATCATTTTTTTACACAATGCTTCCCTGCCATTGACGGAATTTTCTAAGTGTGGGAAAGTGTGGGTATTTCTAAGTAATGGGCTTGACAAAAAGTTGGGGTGTGCCGAAAGGTAGGGGCATGGAGAAAGGTCTTTATCATTGGTCGTGAAAGCTGTTTGTCAGGGTGTGGGGTAGGGTTAGGGGTTAGTTTCTGTTTTAGCAATTCACCTTTCAGCACTCCCATTACTCTGACCTGCAGCTATCACTGTCTCGGCAATCCATGTTTTAACTGTTATACAGTAGGAGGCGCTATTATGTATCTACTAAAAGAGAATCTCTCAGAATCAAAACACAGGCGAAGAAGAAGCAGAAACAAGCAATAAAAAATTGCTTATGTACATGTAAAATAATGCGAACATTAAACATTCTGGGGGCCATGAACGTTTTGTGAAAATTATTAAAAATGCTGGCACTGTCTGGTAACTTAAAAAAAAAAAAAAAAAACACTGGTGAGGAAAGAGTTGAGTGTCAAATAGTATATATAAAACATAATAAAACCGACTTTGTCTCTCTCTTTCCTCAGTCTTCATCTTTCAGTAGCATCACTGACTCCACTATGTCGCTGAATATCATCACTGTCACTTTAAATATGGGTAAGTCTGCATTATATGGTTTTGTTGCTTTTTAATTAAACGCTGAATATATTCACAATACAGCAGCCTTGAGTGCCTTAAAAATATTAAGGGCATATATTTCTTTCATTATTTTATTACCGTAAGCAAATTTTTCCTGCCTAAAGACATAGTCCCTGATATATAAACTGATTAATGTTACAGATGTGCAAAACTACATATTATTAAAGTCAACTAGTTGCCTTAACCCTCTCTCACTTTACCTCATTTAGAGAAGTATAACTTCCTGGGCATCAGTATCGTTGGTCAGAGTAATGAGCGAGGCGATGGAGGCATCTACATCGGCTCCATAATGAAGGGCGGAGCGGTGGCGGCCGATGGGCGGATCGAGCCTGGTGACATGCTGCTGCAGGTGAGGATTGGATGAAGACATGTTCAGGTTAGGAATCTGAAAGAAAAGCTGGTTGTATCAGTTCATATTACTGTTTCCTTTCACAGGTGAATGACATCAACTTCGAGAACATGTGCAACGATGATGCGGTACGAGTGCTGAGGGAGATTGTGCATAAGCCTGGGTGAGTCATATTACAAAACATTCTTATTCATGTTTAGCTGATCCACAACAGTGTGTTAACAACTGCACAATTTTTTGCAGACCCGTGTCGCTTACGGTGGCCAAATGCTGGGACCCAAACCCTAACAGTTGCTTTGCTTTGCCGAGGAGTGAGTGTTCATTTTTTCCCTCACTCATTTTCACACACTCATTTACACATAAATGCACCATACTATACATTACTGTCAAAATTTTGAATACTGATTTAAATTATTGAATTTATTCAGCAAGGACTAGGGCTTGGAATCGAAAATCAATTCCAATTCTGGAATCGGATACTTGTTATAAAATTTACATTTTGATTCCTTTATGTGCATTTTAATATGACTTTAAACCATTCAACTGCAAGAAGACCTGTGCGCTGTTTTCTGTGCTGCACACACATCCAGAGTGTGCGTACAGAAGTTATTTTAATGTGATTTTTAAACCATTCAAGCACAGGAAGACTCACGCGCTGTTTTCTGTGCTGCACGCGCCCAGCCAAAACGTGCGCACAGAAAGCTGCCTCTCATACTGAATAGTGCGCAATACTGAACTGAGTTCTCTTCTGTGTCTTTTTGCATTTGAACGGACAAATACACACAAAAATGTCAATTTTCTCATAAACAGTTGGTTATGTCTTAAGTGAACGTAAACAGTTGACAAAGAAAACGCATAAAGTGACAGCAGCCTAATATTCCTGCTGCCATCTCTTTAATAACATTAATCAAGCAACAAAAGACAGAAAATTCACTCGCTGTTCTTGACTGAATAGCTTTTGTAATGTATATTTTATTTATAAAGTGCAGTGTTTTTTACATTTGATTAGTTTCTTGTACCTGAATAATAATGCTTGAAATTTTATAGACTAGTTGTTTTTGCTGTGGTATTTTTAAACCATAGGCAAAAGTTCCTTGTGGACGTGTTCTTTAGCCTGCTGATTTTTGTTCGTGGTATTCATCTACAATGAAATGTTTTGCAACAAGACAGAATAAAAGTGAACGATATCTAACACGCTAGCAGCGCGACACGTCAAAAGACAATAGAACCAATTATAATCAGTGATATTGTCTACACTGGATGCGGTGCGACACAACAAATTCCTGACAGTAAACGGATTCCTCGTTCTATTTCTGACGTAGTCCAAGAGCTTTGTCAGTGTAGACAGCTTTAGCTGTTGCGGCGTGGCATGATGCAACTTGACAATGCTCACGTCAGCTGTAGACATGGTTAAGTTGTTTTTTTTTTTACCTTATTGGAATTGAAATTAGGAATCCATAAGAATCGGAATCAATAAGCAGAATCGGAATCGTAAAAAATCATACGAAACCCATCCCTAGCAAGGATGCATTAAATTGATCAAAACAAAGTGACAGTAAATTCATTTATAATGTTACAAAAGTTTTCTATTTCAAATAAATGTATACATCTTCTGAAATCATTAGATATTTTTGTGTCATTCAGTGATAAGCTCTCAAATTTCATTGCCTCTTCAACATGTTACACTGTTTAATAGATTTGAGAGCTACATTGGAGGGAAAGATTTTAGATTGAGTGTCATTTTTTTTTTTATGTCCAAAAAAAGTACATAAAAATTGTTCTTGATTAGAAGAATCTAAAGTGCTGCAAAGAACCATTGCTTTTTTTTTTAATATATGAAAATTTTGTACAACCATTGTCAATTTTTTTTAACAATATGGTTTGAATAGTTCATTGTTCATCTTGTTTTCAAAAGGAGTTCTGTAAAAAAAAATGTACTGTGAAAACTCACTCACCTGTTCTGTATAAGCTTTTGATGAGTACTTGTTGCCTTCTGTCCCAGGTGAACCTATCCGGCCCATTGACCCTGCAGCCTGGGTGTCCCATACGGCAGCCATGACAGGTGTCTATCCACCCTACGGCATGAGTCCTTCCATGAGCACGGTCACCTCCACCAGCTCCTCCATCTCCAGCTCCATCCCAGAGACTGAGAGTAAGACATCTGCTGTTCACTCTCCTCCAGATGATATTGCGCTCAGCTTTGAAATCTTTAAAGCATCACTATTATTATTGCTTATACTTAGGCTTAGGAATCTGAAAAGACCCTGGACCCCTACATTTTGACGTGTAATTTATCCCACAATATTTGTGTTACAGACATGAATGATACCTCAAATCATGCGGCTTGTTGAGAGATCTGTTAATTTTCTAAATGTGTTCACACTTACAAGTTCTACCTGGCAAATGAAAAAATGGGTGAAAAAAAATCCCATTGACAATGCCATAACTATATTAAACTGTAATATGTTATGTAGTTGTTGTAATGATGTATAATGTTAATGTTAAATGTATATGAATATATTTTTTATTGTTCATTTTTGCATTGAGTATTGCCTTTGATGCTGATATGGCATTAAAGAAACAAACACCTTAGCAACTGTGTAGCAGCAACATGGTATGTGGGAGGTCCTGGTTTCTCGCCACCAGGCAGATGCTTTTGTAAAATGTGTGTTGTTCTTCTCGCAGGATTTGATGACTACCACCTGTCCGTCCACAGCGACATGGCAACAGTTGCAAAAGCAATGGCCTGTCCAGACTCAGGATTGGAAGTTCGAGACAGAATGTGGCTGAAGATCACTATAGCCAATGCTTTCATAGGTCAGGACGCACTTTATATTTATTTATATTCTTTATATTTTTACCTGATTTACCTTTAGTTTTACCAATATTCAAGTCAGCATGTAACAGATTTTTGGATTGTCTTTTCTACTGTGACATTCTTCAGAGTGAAACAGCTTTTCAAATGAGAAAAAAAAAGTAGGGCGGGACTTGATTATCCTTTAGGAATTGATTGGATCATTTGATTGCTGTCTTTTGCTAATTGCAGTGATCTCATTTGAGTGACAGGTTGCTGAAACAGAGATGCTATTGACCCGCTCTCCCACTGGAGGGACAGTAGAGATGTTGTGATGGGGAGAAGTTAATGTTTTGATTAAAGATTATGAGGGCACATGAATTTAAAAAAAATGATGTGCATGGATAAATCATTTATAATAAACACTGCAACATTCCATAAAAGAAATAATAACTGTTTATTACATTGTATCAGTAATCAGCCTAGCAACAAGACAAACACTGCAATACTTGCAGTATTCCATTTGAACCCTGACCATGTCCCTCAAGCTTGCTTTAATTTTTTTAGTGCGGCACCCACATCTCAAAATATGGTCAACAACCGATGCTAAGAATCAAGTCCCTGTCCTAATTTTTTTTCTTTTTCAATAATATTTGTTATACTCGGATGTATGTCACAATACGAAGGAAAAGATCTGCTACTTCCATTTTATCACAGCTTTAAAATAAACATTAGCAAACTGCTTTATGGAGCCGCTGTATATAATAATTGGTGCATATGTTGGTTTTTAGGCTCTGATGTGGTTGACTGGCTGTTTCATCATGTGGAGGGATTTGCAGATCGCCGTGAAGCACGCAAATATGCCAGCAATCTGTTGAAGGCCGGCTTCATCCGCCACACTGTCAACAAAATCACCTTCTCCGAGCAGTGCTATTACATCTTTGGTGATCTTTCTGGCAGTAAGTACTTTTATGACTACAGTTAGGCAGAAATTAGATTTCTGTAATTTACTCACCCTTGTGTCATTCCAAATCTGTATGACTTTCGTTCTTTTGTGGACCAGACAATAAAATATGGATCTCTAAGCTGTTCTTTGCCAGACAATAAAACCATACTGTGACCAGGGGCTGTCAAGATCTGAAACGGATGAAAAAACGTCATAAAAGTGGTCCTGTGTTTTGAATATGCAACATGTGAGAGCTACGGCTTTAAATTTCCATCCTCTCACAAAGCCATGAAATGGCATAGCCATGGACATTTGGTAGTTTATTTTTTCTAGAATGGCCCACTTGAGGGCCCAGACACACCAAACTGACATCAAAGAAATGCCAACGAAAGCTGACTGTGTTGTCGCCTTGCGTTGCCTTTATCTGGGTCAAAAAGTTGTGCTTGAACACACTGCGCAGACTACAGCCAATGGTCTAGCATGTACATTCTGTGTCTTGGAGAGAGGAAATAAATCTCCAAACCAGCAGGGAGCAGTAGACTATATTAAAAAAGGGACTGCGAATATACAAACCAAACAATATCATTTTGAATGACTCATGTTGATCAGTGGGTCCTCACTTTCTTCATTCCAATGTCATTATGAAAATATTTGCATATTAAAATGCTCAGATAAAAAGCATTCTGTGTGTGGCCTCTTGGCTTTGTTGTTTGCTTGCTTTTGTCACTTTCTTTATTCTTCACTAAGCTGAACAGCCAATCAGAGTGATCTCTCTCACCATCTGCTGATGCAGATTCAACGGGCCTTAAAGAGATAGTTCAAAATGAAAATTTTGTCATTACTTACTCACCCTCAAGTTGTTCCAAACCTGTATGAGTTTCTTTTTTCTCTTGAACACAAAAGAAGATATTTTAAAGAATGTTGGTAACCAGACAGTTGACGGCACTATGGAAGTCAATGGGTGCCGTCAACTGTCTTGTAAACAACATTCTTTAAAATATCTTCTTTTGTGTTCGACAGAAGAAAGAAACTCACACAGGTTTGGAACAACATGAGGGTGAGTAAATGATGACACAATTTTCATTTTTGGGTGAACTACACCTTTTAAGCAAGTTAGGACACAAGTCACATGGCTTGGCGGCTCCAATTAGCTTTCTTTGAATGGAAAAGCGCTCCACAGAAGAAAGAGTCATCTGGGTTCAGATAAACATTGTAATGTATCCTATATATTAAATAATGACCAAATTCTTGGCTGAGCTAATCTTTTAACACAACGGAATAACAGTTTACATTTGGTATCTGCCTATTGTATATTTAACTAAAACAAGTGCGTTCTTTCATTGTAAGCTAGTAGGGGATTTTAAACCACTCTTTGGATTTTTGTTGTTATTATTCCAGTTGTTGAATTTATGAAAAAGGTCATTTTGTGTTTGATTATGTAGCTATATAAATATTCTACTGCTATGTTTAGTGTAGGCTTGTCAGTACAAGAAAATCATATTTCACGCTCACCAGAGCTTAACCAGCTATTCATGGCCCAATACTTCCATCTGTCCAAGTACAAGTTTAGTCATCTTTATTGCTGTCACTGTAGATTCGGTTTTACATTGTGTTGACACACTCTAACAACATGCCCGTGTTTTGTCGTAGACATGGCCCATCTCTCTCTGCATGACCATGACGGGTCCAGTGGGGCATCTGATCAGGACACTCTAGCTCCATTGCTTCACCCCGCTGAAGCTCCCTGGCCTGCCGCGTTCCCTTACCAGTACCCAACAGCCCATTCCCATCCGGATGCAGCTCACAACTACTCTGAAGCAGGTGGAGGCAGTGCAGGCAGCCAGCACAGTGAAGGTCAGTAGCCTCAAGTCATACTGAATCATATATCGAAATAAAATCTTTATTGTGATATGGTTCAGTGCAGTTTTTTAAATCGTGCAGGCTGCGATGTAGTAAGTAAAACATAAGTGCTACTGGTTTCAGAGTAAAGCACAAACAACAGATGTTGTTCATGATGCAGTGTTTCAGAGTCTCAGAACAACTCGGTTAATTTACTTTGAATCACCCATCAAAATAAAAGCTTGATGGTATACTGTTTAAAAATGAAATTAAGATGTCAATATTAGTATTGTAATTTTACAGTAAAATAAAATTTATTTTACAGTACAATCCTATTATATAAATACACTGCCTGGCCAAAAAAAAAGTCGCTTTTTGGATTTTAATAGGCAAATACTTAAGGATCTATGAATGGATCATTATTACAGTGATTATTATTTTTCTAGCATGTTATATGTTTGCAAAGTTTTTTTTTTAACCCTAAAAGATGAAGTGTGTAGCTTTTTATTTCTTAAACAACCATGTAGGAAGACACATCATGGCCATATTCCAGGATGACAAAGTCAAGATTCATCAGGCTCAAATTGTAAAAGAATGCTTGGGAGTGTGCATGAAGAATCATTTTCACACATGAATTGGCACCTCTGAGTCCCCTGACCTTAATTTCATTGAAATTCTTTGGGTTGTGCTGGAGTAGACTTTACAGAGTACTCACCTCTTGCATTGTCAGTACAAATTGGACATCTTTGTCCTGTGTCGGCCACCGTAGCTTCTCTGTGTGTTTTCGAAGGGAGGGCTGAGTGGTGGACTGTGCCGTTGGTTGCAATTCGCAACCTCACCACTAGATGCCGCTAAAATTTACACACAGCATAATAATCACAATAAAATCATAATAATTATTATTTTATAGTCCTGGAGGAATTATGTTCATGTTTTTTCCAAATCATTTAGCCCTAAAAGGATTTCGCACTTAAAGTCTTCAGAGTAAAAAGTAATTTTTCAGCAGTTTTTTTCCTATGCAGATGCACTCCCCCCCAAAAAAATCGCCCTAATCATTATTTTCCAAATAGACATTTTCAAATCATCTGATGAAACTTCCAGTATTTTTTCCATATCGCTATATATAAAATGCAGAAAAATAAAATATCACAATGTCATTTTTTCCCCCCAATATTGTTCAGCTCCAATGCAATTAAATAGTGTCTCACTTACGTTAACATTGTTGTCCATAGGGAGCAGCGGTTCCAACTGCAGCTGGAGCAGGACTGAGGGGAAAACCCCAGCTGGAGACTTCAGGTTAGGAGGTGGAAGTGAAATGGGCGACGCTCATGAGTTTGACTTCCGCAGAGACAGAGCCCCCAGCGAGCGCTCGGCGGCACCACCCAGCGAGGGCAGCGTGCGAAGCTCACGATCTCACAGCTACAGCTTGAAGCAGGGATCTGCACGAGCCACCCCGGGGTCGCCGTCCGGCCGCCATCTCGCCAACATTCCCACTGAACTGACGGGCTCCCGCCGCTCGTGCAACACAGCCAACGGGGAGTTCTTCGTTGACATCATGTGATTTTGCATGACTGTTGCAAGCAGAAGTGCCCTAACAATTTTTTGCCTTATGGATTACAAAATAAAAAGTGGCCTACTAGTGCAACCGATTAGAATTAGGATTAGTGCTGACCTAAAAATCAATAGCTTGTGAGCCCCAACATTACTTGGGTCTTAGAAATTAGTCCACTAAAGCATAGACAAACATCAGTTCCTGCTTACAATAACAGATTAAGACGTTTCACTAAATGTTGAGTAAAATCACCTCAGAATAGTTGGGAAATGTTATTGGAGAAAATGGAAAGATTTCCTCTAATGGACAAAAAAAAAAGATATTTTGAGAGAAATAGCAATAATTGAATGGGATTTAGTTACAACACTATATGGGTGTGAGGATACAAGGTGAATGTAGTCCAACCAAGGACATAAATGTCAAAGTTTGAAGAGAAATTTCTGTTGTCATCTGCCCTATTTTAGCGCATATTAGGAGGTTCTTAACTTTTTTGGCCTTTTTTTACATTTTTACTCTCAGTAAAATGTCTCTTGCAAATATTTCATTATTCATGGAAATTGTTTTTACTGAGAATATATTTTTCAGTGTTTGTCAGCAATATTGTATTGGGAGAATTTTTGAAGTACCATGTTAAGGAGATTTTCTTTTTTTAATTTATAAATATAGTTTTATTGTGACATGCTTGGAGTACATATGTGTCTGTGTGTGTTTTATGGGTTCAGCTTGTGGAATGTGAAGGTTGTCTTCTTCATCTGGAATCCAGATGTTTCAGGGTCTCTGTCCACATCTGCTTTTATTGTTTGTCGGCTGGTATTCTGAGGTTCTCCAACCTTCAACGTTTTTCAGAGCTTGAAAAGGTAATCTCTCAAGTATGGAATCGTGGTGTTGGTATTGTTTTGGGACAATCTGATTTGGATGTCCTTAAAAGTAGCCACTGGATGCCAATATATATTATTTTGTAGAATGACAGTAAGCTACAGTTGTTTAGTATTAGTATATGAATTGAATATGTTTAGTTTCTCCAATAACTACCTAAAGAGTGGTAGTTATTAACTAAACTTAATAATTGTGCAGCATTAGGATAGCAAAGCAAATAGGCTTATTATTATTATTATTACCTTTTAAAAGTGAGCAAAACATTTTTTTTATGCCAAATATTTGCAGATTTAGAAGCTAGTCAAATTAGACTGATGCCAACAACCAGTAGAATGTAAACTACACATAGTAAAGGAAAATACAACCCATCCTAAATTGAATTCAGGTTTACAAGAAAATTTGAATTTTTTATTTTATTTATTTTGTTTAATCGCCCTTTTTGCCTTGAGTATTTATGTATTTATCTATATATCTTATCGATCTTCATTTTTTGGAATTAGAAAATTTAGAAATAGAAGAAAACTTTGGCGACATTTATTTGTATAGAGAGATACATGGATGCACATTATCCCTCTTATTTCTAAACCACTTACCAATATGCGTACATGTGCATTAAATTTAGTTGAAATGATTTTACTAGTAGATTTTATATTTCAACAAAAATAGCCGGCTTAGCAAAAAGACTACATCAATATTACAAAATTAATTGATTTATTATATATCTGCAATCCAAGTTTCTTGTTCCATGGACCAGTTACAGTGAAGTCTTTTTTCTCCATTTCAACTTCTCCATCCAGTTTCCTTGTGTAACTTGATTCGGTTGCCTGGATATAGCGTTATAATTTATTAATGACGTAATTTGCTGAAACTGTCCGTGGTGTTCTCAATTTCTCACTGACAGTCATCTTTTTCAGCAAGAAAGAACAGATTTGAAACTACTGTACCAGAAACCAACAGCACAGCGAATCTCTCATGCTACATACATACGTAGCATCAGTTCACTTACAGACTCAATTGGCATATCCATATATACAGTATCTCACAGAAGTGAGTACACCCCTCACATTTTTGTAAATATTTTATTATGTCTTTTCATGTGACAACACTGAAGAAATGACACGTTGCTGCAATGTAAAGTAGTGAGTGTACAGCTTGTATAACAGTGTAAATTTGCTGTCCCCTCAAAATAACTCGACACACAGCCATTAATGTCTAAACCACTGGCCACAAAAGTGAGTACACCCCTAAATGAAAATGTCCAAATTGGGACCAAAGTGTCAATATTTTTTGTGGCCACCATTATTTTCCAGCATTGCCTTAACCCTCTTGGGCATGGAGTTCACCAGAGCTTCACAGGTTGCCACTGGAGTCCTCTTCCACTCCTCCATGATGACATCAAGGAGCCGGTGGATGTTAGAGACCTTGCGCTCCTCCACCTTCCGTTTGAGGATGCCCCACAGATGCTCAATAGGGTTTAGGTACCCTCAGATTCTTTAGCAAGGCAGTGGTCGTCTTTGAGGTGTGTTTGGGGTCGTTATCATGTTGGAATACTGCCCTGCGGCCCAGTCTCTGAAGGGAGGGGATCATGCTCTGCTCATACATGGTTCCCTCAATGAACTGTAGCTCCCCAGTGCCGACGGCACTCATGCAGCCCCAGACCATGACACTCCCACCACCATGCTTGACTGTAGGCAAGACACACTTGACTTTGTACTCCTCACCTGGTTGCTGCCAGACACGCTTGACACCATCTGAACCAAATGAGTTTATCTTGATCTCATCAGACCACAGGANAGGCCTGTTCTGAGTGGAACCTGTCCTGTTAAACTGCTGTATGGTCTTGGCCACCGTGCTGCAGCTCAGTTTCAGGGTCTTGGCAATCTTCTTATAGCCTACGCCATCTTTATGTAGAGCAACAATTCTTTTTTTCAGATCCTCAGAGAGTTCTTTGCCATGAGGTGCCATGTTGAACTTCCAGTGACCAGTATAAGAGATTAGGAGCGATAACACCAAATTTAACACACCTGCTCCCCATTCACACCTGAGACCTTGTAACACTAACGAGTCACATGACACTGGGGAGAGAAAATGGCTAATTGGGCCCAATTTGGACATTTTTACTTAGGGGTGTACTTACTTTTGTGGCCAGCGGTTTAGACATTAATGTCTGTGTGTCGAGTTATTTTGAGGGGACAGCAAATTTACACTCTTATACAAGCTGTACACTCACAAAGTGTAATTTCTTCAGTGTTGTCACATGAAAAGATGTAATAAAATATTTTCAAAAATGTGAGGGGTGTACTCACTTCTGTGAGATACTGTAGATATGGAAACGCCTTGAGTCTGCAAATGAATTGATGCTACAGATGTATGTAGCTAATGTTTATGCTCAATTTGCACAGAATATTTTCCAAAGAAGGAGGACAGAGAACTTGCCAACTTTAGCATTAGCCTCAGGAAAAACAAAAAACAGTAGTGTGAATGAAGTATTCTTATTAGGCTGCATCTCAGGTGGAGAAAGTGGACATACATGACCCTGTACATTCTTTTTTGTTTACTGGAGTTTGTTTTATATAAAAATCACTTAATTTAGTTAAAATTATTTATTGTATTCTGCAGATCGGAAAACAACATCAAAGCAGCCCTTTAAGGAGTATCTGAAGCTGTTTCTGATGGATATTAGGCAACTGTAGATTTGTTTCCATATCAACAAATCCTACTATAAGATATTCATAGGTAGGCCTATATATTTTCCCTCAATGCTCTTGATGCCAAACTCACTTTTAAACAAGCTCCACAGAATGGGAACCAAACAAATAACTAATATTT
The DNA here is from genome assembly GCA_003731715.1 of Anabarilius grahami. Lineage (NCBI taxonomy): Eukaryota > Metazoa > Chordata > Actinopteri > Cypriniformes > Xenocyprididae > Anabarilius > Anabarilius grahami. Next base: position 2,119,011 of record RJVU01064619.1, read on the forward strand.
CTGGCCAGTAGACAAGAAGAATGTGGCAAATGGAGAAAAAACAAACCAGATGAAGGTAAGTCACAATATTAAAGATGGACAACTGTGAAGACACAGGGAGTGCAGATGATTGTTTTTGGTGGATATTGGGCAGCTGATGGACTTCAGACAGAGTCTCTTCTGTGTCAATAAATCCTATTAGATGGCCATCATAGATAGACTGCTTATTTATAAAACTGGGTATAGGCTATTACATACAAATTATAGTTGATTACTGATTCCAAATTACATAACAAAAATTATAGTTAGTAAAGTAGCCTAATCCATTACATTACAATTTTGAGGTAATGTAATCTGACTACTTTTGGATTACTTTTAGTTGACTTTTGATCAAACTTATCACATTGATTTGAATAGTATAATCTTGTACCATATTGATATAAAAATGCAAAGTGAAAGAAAATATCCCTGCATTGCATGTAAAAATGAAATGATGTGAACGTGTACATTTTAATGTGTTTGAAAGACAAAAGCCTTCCAAAGACTGTAATACATGGGTAAATTAGTCACTGAGTGATAAAATAATGTGTTGAGTTCATTCAATTTGCAATGTTGAGAAATTACTTCTTAAAAGTGAAATGATTTCTGTAAATTCAGCAATCAAATGCTGTCTGGGTCTCAGTTTTCAGTGATAGGCTCATCATGACTAGTGTCTAGTCTGTGTGTGCAATTCCACAAACCTAGGCTTTTTTTTTCTTCTTTTTTTTAGAAAGATACATTAAAAAAATATAACAAAGGGAGAATCAGTGAATTATTTATATTTTATTTATATACTGATTCTCCCTAAATACTTCTTTGTTATATTTTAAATGTACCTTTCTAAAAAAAGCAACAAAAAAAAGCCTAGGTTTGTGGAACTGAATAATTCACTGCCATTGTGAGATTACATGTAATCAATAAAAAGTAAACATTTATTTTTAAAACATAATCTAATTACAAGTACTTAATTTTTGGAATCTGATTACATAATCCAGATTACATGTAATCAGTTACTACCCAGCACTGCCTATATATTTTCCCTCAAAACTTTCAAGCAGAAGAGCTCACTTTTAAACAAACACCTTACACACTTAATCATTTCTTGATGATTAAGTGTGTAAATATCCTTAAATATTGTGTTGAACAATGGGGCCTTCGAGACAAAAAGGTTGAGGCCCACTGATTTAAAGTGTGTTGAAAACAAGCGCTGCTGGTATTTGACCACAGGGAGGCAGTGTGACTCAAATGGCCAAATATTGTACCTACATCGTGTTCAACATTAGCTATTGGCCCACTGCTGACTTTACTATGCAAGTGACACTTTTTAGTTTTTTAGTTGTAATCTCATCCATGTGTTTGAGATGGTTTACTGCACAAAATGTGTTTTGAATGGACAAATGGAAAGCGACATAAATATGTCAAAACTGTGGATAGGAAATACTGTTTTGAAACTAAATAATTGCAGAAAGACAACAGAACAAAATGCTTTAAAATCCTCTTTAAACCTATAAAGCCAACTGTATCATATTTGATGTGCAAATTTTTAAGGCCTCTAAATGATCAACCTGTTGTACACAATCTACTGCTTGCTCTCTGTCTTCTGATTGATAGTTTTTTGTTGTTGTCTTTTTTAGCTTGTAAAAGGCCTTTTAGTATAATTCTAACAACGTTTAACTTCACATTGTGGTACAGTTTCTTTTTGCTGTGAAATATTTAAGTTTACAAAGCAAATGTAAGAATAACATTTAGATTTTTAGTAATATTTCAAGATGAACACTTACTGGACTGAAGCAACTTACTTGATTATCCATACATCTTATTTAAAATGTCAAAATGTTAATGTCATACATCATCAGGCTTTTGAGGAACTTCTATTTGCACATCTCTCAATCATCACTGTATTGCATTGCATTATATTATCAGAGCTTTGATCATAAAACTAAGCATTTAATATCAACGAACTAAGACATTATATGGGAGATATAGTCACAGCTGAAATTTATATGCATTTTATGCAAGTCATCTGCTATACTATTATAAAGATAAGCTATTAAAATATCATCTTACTTTTTCACCATATAAATATCAGCAACTTCACCAAATTGCATATTTTTGCTCAGTTATTAGTGTCTCAGAAGAAAATTTAAGTTTTTTTCCTCAAGTATGAGATGCATTTTTTTTTTACTAAATCCTACAATGTGAGCAATAAAAGCCTGAAGTATTAAATATGATTAATACTTCAGATTTTGATCGATTTTGTCAAAAGGTTCAATAAATTATTCTATTAAAAAGAAAAAAAGAAAGAAAAAGGTTTTTCAGACTATTATTTCTTATGTCAGGCATTACAGGGTTAAATAGACCAACTCAAATCAGCAAACTGTATAAAACCGATTTCCCAAAGAAAGCGGTCAGAATTGTTTTATCAAAAACTTTTTTCCAACATCCCACCATGTGACTGAACAGCCAAACAAAAACACAATACAAACGACTAGAACAAGCAGTATGAAATAACTTCCTGAATGTCCTCCTCAGTGTTCCAGAGTGCTTTATTTACAAGAACACAAGTATAAACATTGGTTAGGGATGGTGAATTACTTGAGAAGATTTGACATGAATATAATTACTCACCAGCACTGTGATGATCTGTTAGATATATGAACACAATCGGTTTATAAAGGACAGAATTATTGGAGATTTACAGACACAGATTCCATCTACAGTCAAAGTTCATAGTCCTGATGTGGATGATAGTATCCTCAAATCATTATTAGCTGTCCACCTTCGATATTAAATGAATAGTTCACACAAAAAGTAAAATTCGGTCATTTTGTATTCCCCCTCATGTGGTTCCAAACAATTTTCTTGCTTTGAATTACAATAGTGCATTTCTGTAGAATCTACATGTGGCATTTTAGAGTGAACTATGCCTGTAGAGGGTTGGTTCACCCAAAAATGAAATTTCTGTCATTAAGTATTCACCCTCATGTCGTTCCAAAGACCTTCGTTCATCTTCGGAACGCAAATGAAGATCTTTTTGATGAAATCCAAGGTTTTTAATAAGAAATTGTTAAATAAAGTAGTTATTTTTGTTTTGCTTTTGCGCACAAAAAGTATTCTCATCACTTCATAACATTAAGGTTGAACCACTGTAGACACGTGGACTATTAAAACAATGTTTTTAATACCTTTCTGGACCTAGAATGACGGAAATTATGTTGCTTTCTATGGATTTCATCAAAAATATATTCATTTGTGTTCCGAAGATGAACGAAGGTCGGGTTTGGAACGACATGAGGGTGAGTAATTAATGACAGAAATTTCATTTTTGGGTGAACTAACCCTTTAAGAACAACACAAAGAGACTGAAGAGTGAGGACCAAAAGGAATTAATGTGAAGAACAACGTGTATGTTGTGAATTAATGAGTATGTTCAGCACTAGACATGTTCTGTACAGATGTGGCTGAGTCCAGTCCCAATAGCGTGCCTAAGTAGGACTGCTCTCGAGGGTCCAGCATCTGGTCTGGCCGCACTGGGTGCACTATGTTGGTTGGCTGAGGTGTGAGGGTGTACTTTTCTAAGAACACTAGGTCACTGGCGGACTGGTAGCCTGTCTGCTGTTGCTGGCTCACAGCTGGAAGGACGCCATGTGGTGCACCGTGCACTGCGAGCTCAGTGTCCTCAGTCATCTGGACGGGGACGAGTGTCACAGGAAGGCAAACATCAGCCGGCACACTCTGCAGCACAGTCTTAGATGTGTTGTGGTATGGTTTGGGTGTTTCGTTTGACGGCAACGGCTCGGTCAGCTTGCTAGTGGGGGGCGCAGACAGGTTCTGCTGTTGCTGGTCGAGCGAGCGGGCGCTGTGCACGTGGTCCACGTGATACTTGAGCTTGTCCTTGCGCTTGAAGGTAGCACTGCAGTGCGGGCAGTTGAAAGGACGTACATCTGAGTGAATGACCATGTGTTTGGTCAAAGTCTTCTTGATGCGGAAGGTCTGGTTACAGATCACACACCGGTGGGGTTTCTCACCTGAGGACAGCAAACATATTGGATCAGAAAAAGTTGTGTAGCAGAAATGCCACAATTTGACGTTAAAAATTTAATGTACGTTACCGTTTAAAAGTTTGAGGTCGGTAAGTATTTTAAATGTTTTTGAAAAAAGTCTCGTTCACCAAGGCTGCATTTTTTGATCAAAAGGACAGTGAAAGGTATCGTTACACCCCTAGTTTTTAGTAAAAATGATTCGGATTCGTTACACATCGCGATCATATACTGATCTCACGATACGATATTGTTTCGATACTCCAAGACATACGGTAAAAGGTAACAAAAAATTAACTGTTGATTAAATTTGGTATTACATTGGGGGTGGAAATGAATAGGCTTGGACTTGGTGCTGTTAACTCAATGCACAGGACAATGGTGACACCAGAACAAAAATATTCAAGATTCTGAAGATGAAAATACAGAATTATTTTAGACGAATATGCTTGCACTCTGTCACTGACTAGATATATTTAAAATAATGTAGGCCATTTTTACTGGTAACATAAAACAATTGGCATTATCAGGATCCACAAATATTCCCCCATTGCATTATTATACATTATATTCAACATTATATAGTAGCTTAATGTAGCACTGATACTAAAACTCTGTAAACTTGATTTTTTTCTCACACAGTAGCGTATATGGTAGTGTATTTTACCTGAATGCGTTCTGAAATGTGACATGAGGTTGGTCTTCCCCCTGAACTCTTTCTTGCACACATGACACTGATGCACTACTGCTTTATATCTGTTAAATTATAGAACATTATCATGAAATCACAGATCTCACACAACCAACATCAACTGCAGGCATTATTTTGTATTGCATAACAAAGACCACATGTATCATCACAAAAACAGTTATTGTTTCTGAAATTGGTGTGTGTGTGTTTGTGTGTGTGTTTGTGTGTGTGTGTGTTCACATGCCTTCGCCAGATCTTCTCTCCCAGGTGAATGCTTTTATAATGGACAGTCAGGTGGTCGGCACGTCGGAAGCATTTTCCACACTCTTCACACTGGTGCGCTCTCTCCCCTACACAAAACAAATGTTATAAAGCACATAAGGCAGTCATGGGCAGGATGAAGAATCTCATATGGGTAGTTTAATCGTTTTAAGGTGGATTTCAGTGTTTTTAGCCTTAAAGGGACAGTCCAAAATGAGGGGCATCCAAAAATGAACCTTCTGGTAACCAGTTTCAGTTCCTATTGATTTGCATTATATTTTTTGAACATACAATGGAAGTCAATAGAAACATCCTTCAAAATATCTTATTTTTTGTTCCACAGAAAGTCAAACAGGTGTGGAATGACACGAGGGTGAGTTCACGAGTTCACATTTACATATAATTAAGTACATTAAAAGTTATGCGTATTTGGTGTGCTGCCCAGGGGGAGGGCTCTGAGCTCGGAAATTTTGGCCCGAACCCAGAGTACTCCCCCCAGTTGTGGTAAAAGTAGATAGAACTGGGGTGGAGAAGGAAAGCTGATAAACTGTCAGATGAACAGAGGTAAGTCTGCTGTATTTATACCTCTTGTCATTGATTAACTGAATGCTCTCCACCTGAGCTAATTAGGTTAATTATCTGAACCTGCTCCTCCCGAACTTTGTTAATAAAACATCATTAAATGATGATACAATTTGGGTCGACAGTTTTAAATCCACTGAAGCGCTCCCGATATGATGGCTGACAAACAGTAGGCGTCACCTTGAATTAACTTAGCATGTTAAATCACAGTATGTTAAGATTTCTTGCATTTATTCATAATTTATATCTGTGGTGTCTGAGACCACAAACAAAAATGCAATGGTTGTCATAAAGGACAGTCCATTTGAACTTGAATTTGAAAAATACCTGTATGAATTTTTTTGTGTTTCTTTAGATGATCATGGCGAATGAATGTTTTGCCACATTCCTCACATTCATATCGCTTGTCCTCATGATGAACACGAAGGTGAAGCCTAAAATATAGACAAAACAACAGCACTGGTAATAAATAAAACTATCCCATTTAAAGGGTTAGTTCACCCGAAAATGAGAATTCTGTCATTATTTACTCACCCTCATGTCGTTCCACACCCGTAAGACTTTCGTTCATCTTCAGAACACAAATTAAGATATTTTCTATGGAGGGACAGAAATCTCTCAGATTTCATCATAAATATCTTCATTAGTGTTCCGAAGATGAATGAAAGTCGTACGGGTTTGGAACAACATGAGGGTGAGTAAATAATGACAGAATTTTCATTTTTGGGTGAACTAACCCTTTAATGTTCTATCCAATTACTTTTAATCTTGTTCAAATGTTTGGGGTTAGTACAGCTTTTCAATGATGCATTATACAGTACTTAACATAATAAATGCTATTATTTGGAACTTTCCATTCATCAAAAATGTATCATGGTTTCCACAAATATATTAAGCAGCATAACAGCTTAATATGATAATAATAAAAAAATGTTTCTAGTCAACAAATCATCTATAAGAATGGTTTTTGAAGGATCGTGTGATACTGAAGACTGGAGTAATGATGCTGAAAATTCAGCTTTGCATCACAAGAATAAATTACATTTGAAAATGCATTCAAATAGAAAAGAGAATCATGAATCATGTTTCTTGTATGTATCTTACATACAGTAGTTCCGCACTCTCACAGACCTGTAGGAGCTTCCGTGACGGAAACTTTGTCCGCAGATGCTGCACAAGTGAGGTTTTTCCCCGCTATGGATTCTCAGATGCTCTCTGAGGGTTGTCCTAAAAATATGTTCAATGATTAGCTGAGAGAGTTTATTTTTGAATAAAACATCCAACAATAATTGCACTGGCATACAGTTTTGGTAATATCAGTGTTTTAAGCATAACAGCTGCATCTTACCTCTCTCGAACTGATTTGCCACAAAGAAAGCAGGTCCATTTCCTCTTCCCCCCATGTGTGCACTCTATGTGACGTTTGCGGTTTCCTGTGTCATTAAACTGACGACCACAGATGTCACAAGGAAAGGGTCCTAGATATTGGGCATTTTGTCAATATTAGGGTCTGGGTCCAATGCAAGTTAAAAAGTTTTGGTGCTGTTCATTACCACAAAAAAAAAGAAAAGAAAAAAAGGTAAAGCTTTACCCAAATGGAACTTTTCTTGGTGCTTCAACCGGGCAAATCTCGACTTGAAGTAGTCATCACAGTAAGCACACTTGAAGGGTTTGTCCTGTGAATGTAAGATCATGTGCTCCTCCAGATGGGGGCGACGACTGAAGGACTTGTGACAGACCTACAAATACAGCAACGGGAAAGATGTGATACAGGAAATTGTAAAATTGTTTGCAAACAGAATTTCATGTCAACTTCAAGGCATTTTGTGGCCATTTGAATTTAGTGCAAAAAATACATAAGGCAAATAACTCACGTCACATTTCCAGCCTTCACTCTTCTTCTTTTTCTGAGTGAGAAACTCCTGGAGGTGGTCAGGATGAAATCTATTAGCAGACAATGTGTTGGACTTTGGTCACATACTCAGGCAAGGTAACAAAGCATTTCATTATCAAAACAACAGTTCTGAAAATGTATTGGAAACTACAGTGAGTGACTTTGCAAAACACATTAATTTCCAATAGATGGTTGAATAAACTAAACACGAAACATAATGTAAACAAAACAGAAGAATGGACCCTTTTGAAATTTCCAGGATTCTCAGAAGTAGAAGCCATCATAGATGGGTACGTTTGTAAAATGGAGACCATGGGACAAATATGCAGCAAATATGATTTTTTTTATATTCCCATTTGCTTCAGGAGCAAAAGAAAAAATCCACGATAGCGTTCCACAACTTTCCAAAAGATATATAGAGAATTTTAATACAGCAGTCAGAAGAGAGAAAGATGTCAAATTTACAGTTACTCCCTCAGCTCAAGATTTACAAGGTTTACAGTGTTAATAATTTTGGAAATGCATGTATTCATTTAGTAGACAGAATACATAACAGCCATCTCTTAAAGGGATCATTTTCTTCTTCTTTTTTTAAAAGTTATATTTATGGGCTTTTTGTGCCTTTATTTGGAGAGGACAGTAGAGAGTAGACAGGAAAGCAAAGGACCTTGAGAAGGGAATCGAACTCGGGTTGCTAAGAACGAATTTTCGCCATATGTCAGCACACTAACCACTAGACCATCGGCGCCGACTTAAAAGGATAATTTTCACCCTCACCCTCATGTCGTTACAAACCTGTATGACTTTCATTCTTCTGCGGAACACAAAATAAGATATTTTGAAGAATGTTGGTAACCAAACAGTTTTGGTTCCCATTAACTTCTATTGTATGGTCAAAAAATATAATGGAAGAACCGAAACAGTTTGGTTACCGGCATTCTTCAAAATATCATCCTTTGTGTTCCACAGAAGATCATCATTCTACAAAAAGTTGGTATGAACCATTTCTATAACAAATTGTGCTGATTTAAGAAAACTAAGATGATACTTTACATGAAGAAAATGAAGCCCACTTTGAAGACCATTAGGATTATTTTGTTTTACATTACTTTCATGACAATTAAGAACACACAATTTCCAAATTGTCCATGGTAATTTGTTCATGTTATAATTTGAAATGCCCATTATTCTCAAAGTTGGGGTGGTCTGTGTAATCAGTGTGGCAGTTGGCAGAGGATTTTTCACTGCAATCTTGCATCAAGGTTTCTCTCGTGGCCACATCCAGTGAGGTTGGCTACAGTGCCATGAGCATTAAACTTCCTGATAACATTATGTGTGATGAAAACAGGAACATCAAGGTCTATGGAGATGTGCTTGTAGCCTTGAGATTGTCCATGCTTGGCTATAATCTTGTTTCTGACCACTTCACATAATTCTCTGGTTTTCTTTCTTTTGTCCATTCTCTTTGCAGTACACATAGTGAATATGTGACTGGAATTGAACAGGAGGGTTCAATTTTAAAGTGAACAAGAATCACTTGCTTGAAATGAATCATTTTTAACTACTTCTAGAAGGTGCCAATAATATTGTCCAGGCCATTTTACGATTTCTCTGTGAAGCTACCAAAGATTTAATAAATTATTCATCGGATTTTGTTGTTTTGTTTAGCTG